>OX940800.1:24732131-25078135 GCA_954870605.1 Acer campestre | reverse complement strand
ATTATGCTCAATAGCAAGAGTGTAATATTGTAATTAATAATTTTTTTCATATTAATAAAGTGATTTCTGGTTTAAACAAATCTTATAGCATTTATAGTTTAATATTATAATTGTCAAAGTAAATTATCATAAGGTCTAAAGACTATGAGAAAAGAAGAATTGTTCGTACATCTGGATATGTATGTGGTAGACACAATTCTTTAGTTAGTCTTGAATATTGTTTACAACTTAAGTTAAAGGTTGGGCACCTTTATCTTGTTAAAGTTGTAGAATTCTTTTGCTAGCATTTGAGTGGGATCAAATGAGATATGATGAGTCTAAAATCATCGGAGTGTCTTCGAGCAAAAGAATCTAGTGCATTGGGTGCATTGAACTGGATCACAATGAAATACTTTATCTATAACCGTCAGTAGATAAAAGTCTTTTCATTATTAGGACAATCGGAGAGTCTATCTTAATCCTGAGATAAATGATGGACTTATGGTTGCAAGTGATATCATTTGAGTTATCAATGAGTACGATTATATCGCATAGTCTATCCTCGATAGTTTGGTGATATTCATTTGTTAATCGATAGAGGACTTCATTTATAGATATGGACATCGTGGCTCCATTTATTAAATGAGAGTATAATATCATCATATGGATGTTTTGAGGTAATTGGATATTAAATCTCAACGTTGAGTTTTCGATAGTGTCTATTGAAAACATGGCTTCTGGACAAGTCAAAATATCCAAGTTCAAAAAGTGGTCATATGAGTAAATATGGTAACTTGGAGAGTTATAGGTGGTCTATGAACTCTTGGCGATTACTGATATTAATCACGAGGATACACTATCTCCAACATGATTGTCTAGGGTATGAATGAGGAACATCTTCCTTTTCTATCTTTATTTAAGAGTTCAATTTTAGCTCTTTAGTGGAATGAGTTAAAATTAATGGATCGGACCTAAGTGAATCATTTGTTGATTGTGATTAGGTTATGTCTATTGAAGCTTAAATTTAGATAGCCCGCCAAGTTCCCCAATCCACACGGACTTGCATGGATCACTTGATATATTCTACCGGACCAATTTAGGGTCCATCTAGAATTGCATTTAATATATTAAGAATATAATTTGCACAATATTTATGTAATGGGCTACTCAATTATATTTATATATTAATGAATGACATGTGGGCTTGTTTCTTTTAGTAAGAATGGGTCTAGTTCACATGTGGGCTTTTTATTTAAAGTCCTATGGATTAAATGAAATAAGAAAATAATATATGGCCCAATATGTTTATATGGGGCGGCAAGGTGAATTAATTAACCTTATATATTATTTTGTTTCATTGTTTAATTAAATAAGAATTAATTAATTTATTAATTAATTGTTTAATTAAGAAACAAATCTTTTCTGATTAGGAAATATGATTCCTAAAGGTATACTATTGGTAGTAGTATACTTAAATTAAAAGACTTGTTTGACAAGAAAATAAATAATTAATTTTATTTATTTAATCAAATAAGAAGTCTTTTTAATTTAGTCAAAAATAAGAGAATAAAAATATCTATGAGTTGGATTAGGGTTTGAACTCTTAAAACTAGAAGGGAATTAGGGTGCAACTAAAACTCCTATATTTTAGAGAAGAGAATTCGGCCACCCTAAATAGAAAAGAGAAGAGATTTTCGGCCACCTTGTGAATTTGGGTGTTGTTGTGCTTGAAACAATTATTATTCTTCTTCTTCTTCTCAACTCATAGAAAGGAATATTATTCTACTAAAAACAAAAAAGAGTGAATAGATTATTCTTTGATGGTACACTAATTGCTTGTTCATCAATAAGCTTGTGTGTACAACATCGATTTAGGTTCACGCGAGTTTCGATCATTAGATTGAGAACTCAAAAGTGACCGGAATAATCTTAGTCTTCTTTTGATTGTTTTGTGACTAACAAAAGAAAAGAAAAGTTTGTTTGTCCATCTCAGGTTTGCAATTCAAAGAAAAAGGGAGACCACGCTCCTAGGTGATTCACGTTCGTGCTAGGATTGAAGATCTTGTGGATAACCATCGACGTAAGTCAATCGGATCACGCGACAAAAGGTATTCTTCTTTTGTTGATTATATGTATGTTTAATTAATTAAAAGGGTTAAGGTTCATAAAAGGAAAAATTTTAAAAAGCTACTAAATCTTTTTTTTTTTTAGTCTCGCTTCCGCTGCGTATACTACGTTATTTTTTTCTACAGTTGTACCAAATGTAGCACAACGATGCAGGGACACACATGTATGAATTGTGAGTGTGTGCGCTTACGCCTTACAAGAGGAAGAAGAATCTTGATACCTTAGCATCCAAGTATGTTATCCTCTCGAAGACGATATTTGCATGAGAAGTTGCTTTTCTCCTTTGAAGCTTCTTTTCACCAAGAACCACCTAAGAAACTAACCATTACAAATAAAGAGTGTTTTGCAATGGAATCAAGCCAACAAAGATCTAGGATCTTACAATTGACCTTTAGTTTCTATTTTGTTGTGAGGATCAATGTTAGTGGAGGTTTTGTCACGAAATAGCCAAAGGGGGAGATTGTTAGTTCCTCAAAGTTTGATTGGCTTATTTCAGTGACAAACCACATGTGGGGTTTGATGTAGGGGTAGCTTAGGCATTTGATTGTTGGTGCTCATGCACAACAAAGGCCCTTTCAAGACCTCAAGAGAAGAAGCACAACAAAGGTAAAATACTTGTGCTTACTTACTTTGAAGAGATCTAGTTACATACACATAACTCATACATATCTCTACTCCTTGTTTGTTGTGTGTTTCCTGTTTGTGCACTCATGTGTTTATCTCTTCATGCATTTGTTCATTGTCATGCCTTTAAGTAGCTTAAAATTTCACTTTTATCACTTAAGCCTTGCATGGTTTAGGAGACCGTTGTCGGTACCGCTACAGAAATCTGCTGCGGTAGCCACAACGGTGAGTTGATTTGTTTCGTAGCTCTCCTGACCGCTGTGGTTTTCCACAGTGGTAGGCACATCGTTTTGTGCCTAGTGCATACCGCTACCATAACCGTTGTGCAAAGCCACAACAGTAGGCACATTGGTTTATATACCTGATGCGTATTTTAATGCTCAGCTGTGGATATCGCTGCGGCTTTGGCAGCGGTACCCATAGCGGTTTGCCTTGTTTTTTTCAAAACGACGTTGCATCATCTAGGACCCCTATATATATATATATTGTTATGTCTTTAGGTCGTCCAATTAACTCAAAAAATCATATTTTTAATTGAGAGCATTTTCGAAGAGAGCTTTTTCATCAAGAACTCATCTTTGATCATCTTTGATCACTCAAACCAAAATTCATATGCATAAATCATCATCTAAGCATCATCCATGATATCTAGGATGTGCTAGTGCAAAGGTCTTCATCAACACACATGCCATGGTAAGTTGAACACTAATTTCATCTAATCTTAGTGTTTTTACTTAGCTAATTATCTCATTGATAACTTGTATGTTCTTAGATTAATTTATATTTACAAGATTGGGATTATATGTTGAATGTTTGAGTGTTGTATTTTGATAGCTATTATTAGGATTGTCCTATCTTATATAGCTATACTTTATGCTATGTCATATAGCAAAGATTGATATCTAGGATTGTGATTATTGTCATTTATCATCATAGATAAGCATTTAGTATAACCTATCATTACTTGCTCTTTGAATATCATATTATTGACTTTAGGTTGTTTAATCTCTTCATTGAGAAATAAATCTTGTGTCTACCGGTGAGTAGTGCAAGCAAATTGGACTATGTTCACTTTTATAGGCTTGTGAGTAGTAGTGGTGGATTATAGACCATGAGAGGTTGAGGTCAACCTAGGTTGTAAACATCATTACAATTAGTGGATTCGAGGTTCGTGTGTGGCGCACATAATAACCCATGGTTTTTCTTTGTTGAAGGTTTCCATGTAATAATCAATTGTTATTTAAATTCTGCACTTTACACTTGATTTATTGCTTTGATTAGATTGGGGTATTTTTGTAATATTGATTAATCGCGAAAATTGGTAATAACCGTCTAAAATCTATTCACCCCAATGTAGATAATTTTATACATATCATGCATTATTGGTTTCAAACACTGTTATACTAATGGTCATTCCATTCAATTCCATCCAATTCCATCAAATGAGTAGCATTTTGGTAAATAAAGGGATGACTTAATTTATTTTAGATATTTTTTGAAAATCAATATTTTCTTTTGTTTTTTAAAACAAATAATTATATTTAGTGTGTGTATATACATATAACATATCTCAAACATATATATATATATATATATATATATTTCTTTTCAACTTATCTCAAATATATTTTTTAGAATTTTTAGATTTTGTAGCCTTAATCTTCTCTTCAACTTATCTCTAATATACTTTATAGAAATTTTAGATTTTGTAGCCTTAATCTTCTCAAAAAAAAAAAAAAAAAAGAGATGTATTTAAATCTTGTTTTGTTAATGATGCTTTATATTTACTGTGTGGGTGACAAGTTTGACTCAATTCGCCAGTTTGGGGTTTCTCCAACGAGTAGGTTCCTTTAGTGAGCGACTTGCTTTTTGTTCGACAACTCGCTATTGCTTTGCATGGCCTGTCGAACTGACATGATATGATGTCATAGAGATTTGGTTCCTTAAATTCTAGGCTCCATACTGATATGTCAAAACAAATAAAATTAAACAAAACAATGTATTTATTCAGAATAAACATTTTATTGGGGGTAAGTTTTCGATCAAATACAATGATTGTATCACAAAATTCACCACTTCCCAAATACTTTTTCTCCCAACTCAAAACCCTAACTGATTTAGTCTTTCCGTCGCCGGTTTCTCGCTGTGGCAGCGGGAGCCGGCGGCGATGTCGTCCCGGAGGGCGATCTTCTTCTTCCCCATGCTAGGCTTTCCCGGTCAGAAGGGGGACACCGGCGGCTGCTACGACGGCCCTATCCGTCGATTGGAAGTCTCTCTCGCGTCACCGGGCGGGACGTTTTGTCCAAGCGACGACGGCAGCTGTTAAATCGGCCGATCCTCTTGGTTATGGCCAGATCTGGTGTGATTCGGCATGAGCAGTCTCGATCGGTGGTCTTGATGCTCGTCCGACCCCGTCCTCTCCGTCGGGACACCGCCGGCAACTTCGGGGTCCTCCTTCACTGATCTTGGTGTTTGGCTTGGTGGGTTTTATGCTTTGCGGCGACGGGCATCGGAACGGGTGGAGGTTTGATTGGTATGGTGGTTTGGGGTTTCGATCGGGCATCTCCGACGTCTCTGCTTGATCGGCGGCGTCCTGGTGGGTCTTCTCCGATGGCCTGGTCTCTCCTCCGGATCGGTTTCAGCTCGTTTATTTTTGTTTCCAGTTTGTTTAGTTTACTGTTTTGGTTGTAATCCCACCTCTGTGTTGGCGTTTTTCTCCCGTTGTGAGACTTTGTTCTGGGCTTGTGCTCAAATAGCTTTATTTGTGGAGTCCCAGTTATGGTTGTAACCTTGCCCTGGATCTGGTTTTCCAGGTTTTCAGGTGCCCTTTCCATCAAAAAAAAAAAAGTTTTCGATCAGGTGTAACTTTAAATTTAATTCATAAAAAAAATTCGATAAAAAATTCCCGATCTCTATTCAGTAGTTGACATTTTTATTTAGGTCAAAATTACACATGTTAAACACTAGTGATTTGTCCGAGCAGTGAAACAACATTCACTTTTGCTAGCTGTCGGTGGAGCTTGGTGGGGTCAAGCCCCAGACCCCTTTTAACATGTTCTTTTCCTCAAAATACAGCCTGTTCTAGCTTAAGCCGCCAACACTCTCCAATTTCCATTCACTCCTAAGCAAGATCCACCGTTGATCCTCCTTCAAAGTCGTTCGTGGTTTAATCAAATTCATAGATGAATATATTGGAACCACTCGTCTGAAAAAGATGTTCCATCTAACAACACAAAAAACTATTCAGTACACCCGGTGCAATAGGTGATTGATGCACTAAAAAACGGCCACATGTCAATGTTTTAGTGGGCTGATGTACCAATCAGCGGTGGTGATTGGTGCAACCGGCTGCACTGAAACTTTTCTCCCAACAGCACACTCATTAGTCATTAAAAAAAAAAGTCTCTCTCTCCAACCCTCAAGCAACTAGCAACCTGACCAAAGAAAGAAAGGATCTGGTAAGTTGAAGCTTCGCTTTCTTTCGTTTTGAAGTGGTTGTGCATTATATATATATATATATTCTCAGCTGGTCACCGACAGTCGAATCGATCTCGGCAAGGAAGAAAAATGGGGATGTGCAGGGGCATTCTGGTAATATTGACAGTGATTCTAGTTCTTGGAAATCTGTCGGTGATTTGCAATGGAGACGAATCGGAGAAGACGCTGGTGAAGAAAGTGAAGGGACAGAAAGTTTGTATCAGAGGTTGGGAGTGTAAAACTTGGTCTAAATACTGTTGCAATCAGACCATATCTGACTTCTTCCAGGTCTACCAATTCGAGAATCTCTTCTCCAAGAGGAATACTCCGGTGGCTCACGCCGTCGGCTTCTGGGATTATCAGTCTTTCATCATGGCCTCCGCCGATTTTCAACATCTCGGCTTCGGCACCACCGGAGGGAAGACCATGCAGATGAAGGAGGTCGCTGCTTTTCTTGGCCATGTCGGCTGCAAAACCTCTTGTGAGTTCTTCTTTCCATTTTATTGAATTTAATTAAAGGCATATTCAATTCATCATGCTTAGAATAATTAAATTCAAGTTCATGATTTCTATTGAATTCACATAGATTTGGTGAGCCCAATTTCCGATTTTGAGTACCAATTCAGTAGGAATTCCCAAATTCTTTTAGGCCTTCTAGATGCAGTGTCAGAATTTTTACTGTGGTTCAAAATGTAATTCTTGTATTTGTGTGCTTCATCAATTAGGTGGTTATGGAGTGGCTACTGGAGGACCGTTAGCTTGGGGTCTTTGCTACAACAGGGAAATGAGCCCCAGTCAGTCCTACTGTGATGATACCTACAAATACACCTATCCCTGCAGCCCTGGAGCCGAATACTATGGCCGTGGTGCCCTGCCTATCTACTGGTATGTATATAATTCCAGTCCTTTTGTTTTCGTTGAAAAATATAAGAGTTTTGTTACTGTATACGTACAGGGTTGTTAGACTATAGAGTACACTATCTATTTTCTATTTCTAAAACTCTTCATTTAGAGTCATATCAATCACCTTGTATAATTACAGGTATTGTATAGAGTAGCATGACCTGAAAATAAAGGAACATGACCTTGATAGCTCTCTGGTAGTCAAGTTTGCAATCTCATCTACCTCTTATGACTCTTCCTGATAACTTTAGTAGTTGACACTGATTCTGTATAGAAATCAATACTAAAGATACAGTCATACAGGAGATGATATAATTGGTTCAGGATATTTTGTATATCGTCTTGATTTAAAGAGCAAATGATAGCCACAATATGCCAAAAATTTAATAGATTCATTTAGTTGATGGAATGTTCAATTAACATGTCCAATAAACTTATTTGATATATATT
Source organism: Acer campestre (assembly GCA_954870605.1). NCBI lineage: Eukaryota > Viridiplantae > Streptophyta > Magnoliopsida > Sapindales > Sapindaceae > Acer > Acer campestre. The sequence goes on along the minus strand of OX940800.1, from coordinate 25,070,575 downwards.
CTTTTCTCCTGAAAGATCCCTGACTTTTTATTGATTATATCAGACTATGCAATCGAGTTACTTTTGAACACAATTCTGATGGTGCTCTCTTGTTTTTGTTATTGATAGGAATGTCAATTATGGAGCAACCGGTGAGGCGTTGAAGGTGGATCTGTTGAGCCATCCAGAATACATCGAGCAGAATGCTACCCTTGCCTTCCAGGCTGCAATTTGGAGGTGGATGACACCGGTCAAAAAGAACCAGCCTTCAGCCCATGATATCTTTGTTGGCAACTGGAAACCCTCCAAGAACGACACTTTGGCCAAGCGAACACCTACTTTTGGCACCACAATGAATGTCCTGTACGGTGATTTTGTATGTGGTCAGGGTGATGTTGATGCCATGAACAACATTGTCTCTCATTACCTATATTACCTCGATCTAATGGGTATTGGCCGAGAAGAAGCTGGGCCTCACGACGAGCTCACTTGTGCGGAACAGAAGGCATTCAACCCAACCTCTACCACTACAACCGCATCTTCTTAAGCACTGTATAACCAAATTATGTTCTCATGTGCAATTGTTGGATTGGTTCTGTCCTAAATGGAACCATTGGTAAAAATAAGAGTGGAGCAATTAAGCTATTTGTGGTAAGAGTTTTTCAGCCTTAATCTTTGTGAGTTATGTGTAAACTGCTACGAACAATCATAGTGTGTGAGTATTGGTTGTTACTGCCCTTTTTAGATTTGAGATTCATTTGGCTCTGCAAAAATATTTGTAATATGTGGTTTCATTTTATGTACCTTGTGAACCATTTTGTTATTTGTTGCAAATTTGCAATAGCTGCTGTAAGCCTGTAACTAAAAACCTATTTATCTCAAACTACTTCTCTCTCTCTCTCACTCTCTCTCTCCAACTTCTGTCACTAGAGTTGCCTATAATTATCCCCAGCTTGGATTTCTGTTCAGCTCCTTTAATGTTATTGGATGACAGCTAAAATTTTCATTTTGTAACTCGAAAGAGATTTAACTATTTAAGGACCAAATACACTGGCATCCCCTGAGATTTGACTGAATTGCAAATAGAGATAACAGTGTGAATTTTTATTCTCGGGCAAGATGAACACTTTTTAGTGTTCATCTCTGGTCCTAAGATGATTCTCGTGCAGGAGAAGATTCCTAAGATGAATGAGCTCTGGTCCTTTCTATCTCAGCTTTGGTCTTCATAGCATTTTAGTTAAAATATTCAGCATAAAAACAGTAGTCCAATCTCTTTATAGATAGAGATTTGTAGTTTTTAACCACGAGGTGGTTGCCTATGTGGTCCAAGGCTTGGGATGAGAATTTCAAGTCATTGGTTCTACTCCTGACAATTACATTGTGGCCAGCCATCAGGGCGTTAGCTCAGCTGGTGGAAGGACAGGCATGGGGCACGGGTAACGCACAGGTCAGCGGTTTGAATTCAATTCAGGCGAAAGCGAGTTCTGATTTACCCATTTGCATCTTTGTGTGGCCGGGGGTGTGGGCCGAGATTTCCCATCTGTCCTACTCTATAACATCTAACAAATAGACCATCAGAACCAATTGCTGTTGTGAATCAGAGATATTTATTTTTAATAAAATGATTTTTATTTATGAAAAATATAACTTATTAGACTTTTTAGTGTTTAGCTTGTGGTGGGGAACCTTGAGTCTTATACGCAGTGTTTGATTAACTGAGATATTTTTATATTAAAACCTTTTATTTTGTGGTTTATTTGATTTGAAATACTTAGAATTTGATTTTAGTGTCGCCATCACCCCACATTAAAAAATAAAAAAATTTTAAAAAAATTTTATTTTAAAAAAGAAGAGATTTTTTTCATATAATTTAAAGATTGTTTTTAAATCTAATTTCAATGCGTGTTTAATTATTTTAAGTAATTAATTTTATATTTTTCAATGTGAGAAATGAGAATTAAAGTGTTACTAGGATTGGTTTCCTACCTAGATCTAGATCCTAGACCAGGTAAAATTTCACACGACCCAAACCCATTCGAAAATAGCAGTTGATGGGTCTAGTTTATCGGATCAGGTTGTTAATGGGTCAACCCATTAAAACCCATAATATAATAGGTCGATTTAGACTTTTAGGTTCACTTTTGAAATACCATTAATTCGTTATAACCCATTAATATAAGGAATTTTTTTAAAAAACGTATATATGTTTATAAAATTTATTAAAAAAAATCTTTGTATTTACCGACTCAATAGTAAATAAATTTACTAAAGTTGGCGGGTGGCAAGTTCTCTTGCACTGTATAAACTTGTGTTTTAACTGGTTTTCCCCAAAGGCGCCTATCCGTCGGCTAAACAGGGTACTTGCAGATCAACACCACAAAGACAGACAAGGACCTTAAGCCAAAGAACCAAAATCCACTTTCTAATGTGCAGGATCCTCAACTAGAGGCAAGCACAGAGCATACTAGGATTATTACGGACTATGTTTCATCTTACAAAGGAATCAGAAATGGGAGAGAAAACTTAGAAAGCCATAATCTTTTAGAAAACACTCTGGATTTTTATTGAAATCTGCTTGTTCCTCACCATACACAAAAGAGCACTTCTTATAGGGAGAAGTGAGCCAGAACGGACAAAAGTGACTACTGTCATGCCTAATAGGTGGCAGACGTAATAATTTACAATAATTCTATCAGATACAGCATATCTGAAACAGACATAATTATAATGCTTTTATTATGAAAGCACGCTATTTTACAAAAGCAAGATAAAGCAAGCAAAGATCACGGGCGGAAATCACGGACTGCTTAAGTTACATGTAGCATGATATTCATCATCAGAATCTTGGGCCCCACAGATGAGACATGACCATGTGTCGAAAATCAAAGGATCTTGGGAGTCAATCATCATAGGGTCATGTGATGGATGTTGTTCTTCAGAGGGATTATGAGGGACGTCAGGAATAATGAAGTATTCATCAGAGAAGTCATTGTTAACATCACAAAGGAAGTTGAAGAAGGGTGTCTGGAGGGTCTTTGGGTACCATTCTTGGTAATCGTAAGTGGTATGCCATTCATAGCTAATGTTTGTGGTCCATAAGATCCTTTTGTGAGGATTGTACTGATAGGGTTGGTGCAATATCCAAATGCATTGTACAGCTTTGGCAGAATGTTTGCTAAGCTTCCATAGGTTGTAGTTTCCCATGATCTTAGTGAGATATTGTTTCCAGGCTTCAAGAGGGTTGAACCACTGGAGAAATGTCCATAATAGAGAATTGTGCAGAGCGGGATCATGGAGATATCCATATATGGCCTGTAATGGGAAAACAATGGCATGATGATGTAAAATAGATAAACACCAAACATACCAAAGTAATTCTGGAGTGAAATAATAGAACGGAGGTATCAGGAATGGATTAAGAAATGGTCTGTTAGGATTTGTGATGTCATGTCGAACGCCTTGTGCCTTGATTCGTGATAAGAAAATCAAAATGTGAGATTTAGCAAATCCTGTGATCTGTTGGAGAGAGGGTGACTGTCCATGAGGGATGGAATTCTTAAGTTCCGGAGGAAAATTTCCTGTGATGGGTGGAGACGATGACGAAGATGATGAGGCTGAAGTTGCCATAAAGATGAGAGGGACCCAATTGGTAGGTGTAAGGAGATGGATTGTGGAAGGTCTTGAGAGCATGTCTGTTATTATATTGTGGTATCCCTTCACGTGCTTAACAGTGAAGTCATATCTGGCAAACCAATCTTTAAGTCTCAAAAGTTATGGATTGGGAGGAATCTTATTCCGAAATTCGAGGATCTTTGGAAAAGAGGAGTTATCCATTTCTACTATAAAGTACTTTGTCCACAATTGGAAATCAAATTTCTGGATTCCATTCTTGACTGCAATGATTTCTTTGTAGACAGTATGGTAATGTTGTTGGGCATCTTTGAATTTACCACTAGCATGTCTACAGTAATGTCTTTTTCCATCTCGTTCTTCAAGGAGGATGGCCCCCTAGAATGAGTCACTAGCATCTATCGAAGGATGAGCTGTCCATTAGAAGGAATAGTGAGGGCTGGAGGTGACTGAGATATTTTCTTCAGTTCAGTCACTGTGTGAGTATGCGATTGATTCCAGGATGAGGGAGTTTTCTTCAACATCTTGGAAAGAACAGCTGTCTATTGGCTAACATGTGAGATGAAATCTCTGATAAAATTGACAATGCCTAAAATTGTTGAATTTGTTTAGGAGTCAAATTTGAATCAGGGAATTCTAGCAGCTATTGAGCTATATGGGAACTTGGATGGTACTGATCATTTGAAATATGCATGCCAAGGAAATCAATTTTGGTCTGACCAATAGAACTCTTTTTATCAGAAAGCGTGATACCAAATTGATTGATCAAAGAATGGAACTGTGTGAGAAGTTTGGTGTGTGACGTTTCATCAGAAGAGAAAAGAAGGATGTCATCAATGTAGATTAGTGCTGAATATATGATGGGATGAAAAATTCTGGTAATAGCCTTTTGAAATAGAGAAGGAGCTGTTTTTAGGCCAAAGGGGAGGACTCTCCATTGGTATTGGGCATTAGGCAAGTAGAAAGCTGTTTTGTAACGGTTATCAGGATGGATCCCGATTTGCCAAAATGCTCCCTTTAAGTCAAATTTGGATAAAATGGATGCCTTGGGAAGTTGTGCAAACAGTGTGTTGGTTCTAGGAACCGGGAACTTATCATCACGAAGGAAAAGATTAAGAGGCTTGTAGTCAATGACTAATCTCTTTTTTCCTCTGGGTTGTTCTGATCGTTTCTCAACATAGAATGCTTGGCAAGCCCATGGTGAAGAAGTAGGCTCAATAAGACCTTGTCTGAGCAGGTCATTGCACTCTTCATGAGCTAGAATGTGATCAGATGGAGACATGCCTGAATGTGAGGCCTTTGTAGGATTGACATCTTCGTTGAGTTTGAAAGGCAATTTGATGAAGAAATCAGGGTTTTTCCATAAAGGGGAAGGATGATGGAATTCTGAATGACTATCAACACAAAAGTGTAACAGATCCTTTTGGATTTTTTGGAAGGATGGATGAATTTTAGACAGAGGAAAAACTTTGGGGATGTGTGTGAATGGCTTGTACTCCCTCTTGTATCTGATGCCTGTAGGTAGGATCCGGAGGGAATTATATTTACTGTAAACATCCCAGCCAATCAGTATATCCTTATCAGGGAGCGGTGTACCAATAACATGAACCCAGTAGGTAAATGATGGGAAAATTTTGATACCAATCTTGTCTTTTGATATCAAGTTTGTGGCGAAAATTTGTCCGTCAACTGCTCTGAAATGACGGATATGCTGTTTCCAGGCATGGGCAGGGAGAATCTTTGGATTTATCATGGTGTTGTGAGAACTAGTGTCAAAATAAGCAATTACTTCAACTAGTCTGGAAAATTTATTCTCAAGGACCTGGATTTTGCTTGTGGTCCTACTAGAGAATCTAACTTGGTTGCTTGGAAGGCATCATGAGTGTAATCTGTCTCTGAGGAATAGTAATTATCAGTTTCTAGGACAAAACCATCTGTATCTTGAATAAAAAAGACAGTGTTGTTGTTAACCTCAACTTGCTCAGAGAAAATGGATTCAACATCAGCATCAAATGGAATGTCTTCAGCAAGTTGTTCAATTTGTTGGACCAACTTAGCTGACTTGACCTTCTTGTTAGGACATCTTTTAGCATAGTGTCCTAGTTGACCACAGATGAAGCATTTGGTAGATTTATTTTTTCCTCGTCTGGCTTTTCTTCTAAAAGATTTGAATTTGTTGTTGCTCCTTTGCTTGGAGGGATTGGACTTGAAATGATGCTTCTTTTTGGTCTTGCAAGTGCATTGGTCTGTAGATTTGCACTTTATTTGGAAAGAAGGTTGCTTGCATTGAGATTTATACTTCTTTCTTTCCCTGATCATTTTTTAGAAGACTTTCTGTGTGGCACAGAGTTTGTCAAATGAACTGAGGGTGAACTTTTGGATTTCACCAAGAGTGATGTCTTGAATCGCTCTTCCAGAGGCTTCAATTTTTCTTTGGAGTTTATCTTGAAGTTCAATAGGCAGGGAATTGATGTACACATGCTTGAGAATTGGATCATTGATACCACCAAAGATGTTGTATCTTCCAGACATACGCTTATAATGGAATTGGATGTCCTTCTTTCGTAATGAACAATATTTCATTTCAAAGAATTCTTGTTTAGCTTGCTTATAAAAAAATGGGTAGGATCACCAATAAATTCTTTAAAAATTAAACCCATAGCTTGCAAGGCTGAGGGAGCTCTGACAAACTGTAGTTGCCTGTATTCTCTAAGGGCTTGATACCAGTCACGTAAAGATCCTGTGAATCTGGAAACAAATTCATGAAGAACTGTTTCTAGATTATGTTCTGGCTTTGATAGTTAGAGATCTAGCCATGCACTTATTTCTGATATCTTCTTTTTCCATGTATCAGGAGAAGAATCATCAAGGGCAAACCAGGGACCATTGGTAGGTCTGGAATTTGGAGGTTGTCCCGGTACGGGACAATCCGGTGGTTTTTCAACATAAGGGGCTGGTCTTGTGGAGGCTTCATTAGGAGAATCGTATATCTGAGTAGAAGGTTAGGGGTCGGTCTTGGATGCCATAAAAGCATGATTAAAATCCTTGTTAGAGTCTAATGAAATGTCCTGATCAGAGGACTGTGTAGAATCATCTGTTTCAACATCTATTTCTGGATCAGAAGGTAAAGGATTATGAAGGGAGGTGAAAAACGCTGGTTCGTAGTTGTCTGGCATGGGCTGTTTATCTTTTCTGGAAGAAGAGGGTCTTATTTTTGATGCTTTTGGTTTTTAAGTTGGTGAAACTAGAAGAGGGTATATTTGGAATAGTTCACCAGTGGATTTGAAGAATTGGTTTTCATCCGGAGGAATGTAAGATGGAGAGTGAGGAGGTGATGTCGAGAATAGCGAGGACTAAGTATAGGGTTTGTGATAGAAGGAAGTTGTGTTCAAACGATCTCTATTCATTTGTTCAAGCTGATCCTTGAGTTGGCAAATTTCTCTCTCTTTGCGATTAAACTCTGGTCCTAGATATCCTTGATTGATGTATCGAAGGAGATTAGAATCAACTTTCGCAATGCGAGATTGGAGGTCAGAATACATGTCTCTGAAAGTGGTGTCTATATTCTGGAGACGATGATCTTGCTGTTTGACATGGTGAGTTACCTTCTCAATCTTCTGGTCTATAGAAGATAAGACCTTATTCTGAGCTTCCGCATTTAAAGTGTGCCAATTAAGAACCTGCTCAGCTTGAGAGGGTTTTTTCAGTGATCCATCAGGTTGGACTTCAGTACTTTGAACATAGGGTTTGAAAAAAGGTTTTGTTCTAGGTTGGATTTGGAATCTAAAGGAAGGAAATTTTGGTCTTATTTGGATGCCATAAAACACGGAATAGGTTGTTGAACTGGGGTTGGTGTTTCAGGTATGATAGGTATGAGTCCTTCAGATCTCAAAATTTGCAAGGCTCTGTCATATATGGGTAATGGCTTATTTTTGATAGGGTGTAATCCTATCCAAGGTTTGTGTGATCTGTCTGCTTCATGGGGCTTGTAAGCAGGTTTGCATGGGATTGAGAAGGTCTTTAGGCATTCTCTGCAATCACAATCAAGATCACACATGTTAGGATCAACATCTCAAATGAAGTCTCCATTGACTTTGTCTGTGAAGATAGGATTACCATCAGCTTGAAAACTATGGATGGGTATCTCTTCTTCTGTGGTAACTGGTTTAATCACGAGGGCTTGGAAGATAGGAGGAGGAGCACTGGGTGTAGAAGAAATTGGAAGGTTGGAAGAGGTTCCAGCAACAGGTGTGAAAATGGTTAGGATGGAGCCATCTGGCTGTCTTTTGTGAGTAGATTCAAATGCTACAACCGGGGTAGTATTCTGGAAAGCTTTCTCATAGTTAGATAACCACTCAAGTGGCATGATCTCTATAAGTTGTTCTCTAGGAAGCTGTTTTGGGATTTGGATAATAGTGGGGACTTCGTCTTCTCTTTCAACTTTGATGAAGAGGGTGTCACCAGTATGTCCTGGGATAGGAAGATCAAGGGCATGATCTTGAAGGCGATAGGCAATTTGGTCGTGAAGTGTGGCCATGTAGGAATTTGGTTGCATGTCTGCACCTGTGATATGAAGTTGAACTTTCAAACAAGTATGAAGATTTTTATCACGGAGGCGGATATTAAAATTGGGGTAATATGTGATGGAGATGCTTCCGACATGAAGAGTTGACAAACAGGTACCAATGACTGCATGTTTGTACTGTTTGTAAATGGTGTTGAGTAAAGCGATTTTGGCTGTAATTGGAATGTCTTTTCTTCCATGTAAGGTGAGTATGATTTTGACTGCACCTATGTGAAGACGGGAGTATCCATCATGGATCCATTGGTCAATCATGGGTTGACCAATTTCTAGATCGACATATTGTTCTGCGGGGGATGCAGGAATAAGGCAATTGTCAAGGCCAGTCGACTGTACGTATTCTTTCACCGGAGGTGATCTGCGAGAAACTAGATGAGTAACATGAGTAGCAAGAGATTTGCTTCTTTTGAATATCATGTATGGATTAATTAATGGGAGAGAGGTTTCGTTGATCTGAGCATTTTCTGGAATATGGGTGTATTCTATCAAGTTTTGGATTTTCAAAGAGTGTGTTCTTCTGATTGAAGGTGAAGGAGATATAGATAAAGAAGAAGACAATATGTGAGGAGTTAAATCTGTAGGGTTGGCCATATTTGTGAAGCTTCATTTTTCCAATTCTTTGTTTGAATCAACATAGGCTAACTCTCTACTTGGACTCCAAGTACTAGAGGCTCTGATACCGTGGTGAGTAGCAGGTTCTCTTGCACTGTATAAACTTGTGTTTTAACTGGTTTTCCCCAAAGGCGTCTATCCGTCGGCTAAACAAGGTACTTACAGATCAACACCACAAAGACAGACAAGGACCTTAAGCCAAAGAACCAAAATCCACTTTCTGATGTGCAGGATCCTCAACTAGAGGCAAGCATAGAGCATACTAGGATTATTTTAATAATTAATTAAAAAAATTAAATTAAAAACTCTAAAACTATAAATTGATTGTATCACCATATTCTAACCATAACCATAAAAGTAGTCGTCTTCTAATACAAACAATTTAACATTTGTAAGTGTAAGTAAGGATTGAGATTCTCAATCGCAACATAATGAAGATTTACAGAAGCCATGTTAGATTTAATTTTCAAATTGTTTATTTTTGTTTTTCATAAAATAATATGTTTTTGATAGAATGTTGAAGCCTATGGTTGATTGTATAGTTTGATCATGCTTTAGTACTATTTATTTACAACTTTTTAATAAATTTCAGATATAACATTTTGTAATGGGTCGGGTCGGGTTACCCATTAATTTAACAAATAGTTTCGGGTTTTATATTTAAACTCATTAAGCTAATGGGTTGTGTTCGGGTGGAACAATTTTAACACGACCCAAACACGAATTAGTAATAACACAACCCTTTGCCAGATCTACCTAGACCCACTTTGTTTTTCCTATATGAAGTCTTCAAGTGGACCGGTGGTTGAAACTTGAAGGCCCCATTCGGTATCATTCTCGAGATCAATTTTTTTGTTTTTTTTGTTTTTTGAACCAAAAAAAAAATTAGAAAACTCGTTCAGCACACATTTTTAAGGAATAAAAAACGAAATCAATGAAAATTGTTTTTTCATTTTAAGCGTGGAAAGATGCTTTCAGTGAAAAGTTGTTTTCTTCTTTTCGTTTTTGTTTTTATAGGCCTTACCACATAAATTATTAGGGTTCGGATATTGACACCCATAAATATGATAAGCACACCCATATTTGTAAGTATACCTATGTCTAAAATTTAAAATTAAAACATTACAATAAACACTCATCTTAATGCCAGTAATACCTTTATTTAAATTAATATTTTCATTTTAATACAATTTATTTATAACGTTCTTAAAGCATCTCCAATGGGCTCCCTAAACCATGTCCTTAGCTAAAATAGGGAGTGAATTTGGTTTTAGAGCATCTCCAAAGGGCTCCGTAAATGGCTCCCTATTTTAGAGAGCTACCAAGAGACTCTCCAAATGTAGGGAGCCATTTCAAGCTCCCTATCTTTTCTCTCTTATTTTTTTAATATTTTAAAAATAATTTTGTTATTAAAAAATTATATCAATTTTGTATTTTAAATTTAAAAAATATTAAAATATCAATGACTAGCTATAATAGGGAGGATGGTTGGAGTGACCTCATGAAAAGTTGCCAGCTAAAATAGGTAAAATATAGCTAAAATTTAAAGATCATGGTTGGAGATGCTCTTAAGTTATTAACACACCCAATTTCACAAATGATAAATTCTTAAGTTTTGCAGGCTCGAAAACATAGTCTCAAGAATTCTTAAATTTCGAGAAGCTCTACTTCAGGTGTAAGGATTCCCGGTTTTTGATTGGCTTATTTCGTGAGCAAACCACATATTGGGGTTGTTTGTAAAGGGTAGCTTAGGTGATAGGTGTTCATGCTCAATGACCCTTCTCAAGACCTCAAGGTGGACAAGCACTCAAAAGGTATATCTTATGTGCTTATTTTCTTATTGAAGAGATTTAGTTGCACACACTCACTTGTAATGTTTGCATATGTATGCTTTACTTTTGTGTGCAATCTCTTCAAATGTCACTTTTCACACTAGCACTTTGTTTGTTATTTTTTGGTGTGTGTTTTAGTGTCTTGTAATTCGTTTCTCGAATATGTTCGGAAACGTCCACGCTTGCACGATTATGTGCTTGGTTTTGCGTGAAGATCGCTTTCGGAGAATGCCCATGGCTTCTCCTTTGGTTTCACCTTCAGTGGTGAAACGGCGGTTTAATCGGTGGCCATGACCACCGAATGGAAACCGCCGTTTGATTCCAGAGATCTCTGGATTGGATCTGCGGTTACGATTAGCGGCCAGGCTGCTGAATCGAAACCGCCGAATTAGACCTGATGCATTTATTATTCTCGGTCTCTGTTCAGCAGTTTAATCGACGGTCTGGCCGCCGAATGAAACCGCCGAATTAGATATTTTAGGTTGGTTTCTTTTTGGGTTTTGATCGGCGATTTCGATTGACCGCCGAATCTGGTCGCCAAATGATCCCCTGTTACTCGGGTTCAATTCGGTGGTTCAATTCTGCAGTCACGACCGCAGAATGAAACCGCCGATTGGTGATTTCAAGGGTAAAATTGTCTTTTCACTTGCCTTGTTCTTGATGTCTATAAATATCACACTTTCTCATTTCTCTAACTGAGTTCTCTGACTCTAAAGAACCCTAAACTTAATAGAGAGATTTTTTGAGAGAAAATCAAATCAAGAACTCATTTTTATACACTCAAATCGTACACATATGCATCAAAGATCATCTAAGCATCTTCTCACATAGATAGTTGCTTATTTGAGTGGGTATTGGTCATCATACTTCCCTTGGTATGTTCTTCACTTTTATCCATTGATATTTAGTGTTTTATTTATCAAGGCATCTCTTTTATTATTTGAATGATCTTAGATTAATATCTTATATTCGAAATAGAGATTGTTTGTGATGACATGATTGAGTGTTGTATTGTGATAACTATCTAGGTTTTTATAATCTATTGTTAGCTAAGCTATTTGACATGTCATTTAGCTATTGATATATAGGATTGTTTTTATTGACATATTATCATCCTAGATAAGCATATAAGGTTGCCGAGCTCTTATTGCATGTATTGAGTATTTTTATATATTCACACATAGGTTGAATTATCTTTTCATTGAGAATTTAAGTCTTGTTGGCTAAGGTTGCTTAGGCCACAAGCAAGATGGACTAGAGCCACTTTTAAATGCCCGCGGGGTAGAAGTGGGGGGTTATAGACCGTGTGTTAGACGAGGTCTACATAGGTTATAAACTCCATTTCAATTAGTGGATTTCGAGGTTCTATTGTGGCGCACTAAACAGCCCATGGTTTTTTCCCAATGGTTGGGTTTTCCACGTATACATCAAGTGTTATTTAAATTCCACACCATATTACACTTGTTGTTTTTATATTGACTATTAGGGGCATTTTCGTAATATTGACCTTAAACGAAAATTGGGTGAAAATTAGTTAAAATCTATTCACCTCCCCTCTAGATTAATATTAGTTAAATACACCGTGTTAATTTGTGAACTTTCAATTGGTATCAGAGTAGGTTCCTAGATATACTTAGGTGATCCTTGCTCACTTTTGGTGTGTTTTGCATTATGTGTGATTTCTTGTTTTATTCATACATTTTGAATTCATCTCATTTGCATTCATCCAAACACTATGAGTGATATCGGGATTAGCAAAGAGGGAGCGTCGAGTGTGAGGCCACCGTTGCTCACCGACGTGAATTATGCCTCATGGAAAGGCAAGATGGAGGCATACGTATGTCAAATCCATGATAGGGCATGGATGGCAATTGAGGATGGGTATGCACCTCCTATGATGACTCCCACTGGAGGAGGAGAACAAGTACTCAAGCCTAAGGCGGATTGGACCAATGGAGAGTTTGAGACTTCTAAGTGGAATAGAAAGGCATGGCACGCCCTTCTTTGTGCAGTGGACGAAAATCAGTACAAACTGATTCAAAACACTAGGATAGCCAAGGAGGCATGGGATATCTTAGAGGTTGCACACGAAGGAACCGATGTTGTCAAGGATTCCAAGCTACAAGTCCTTCAAACGTAATTCGAGTTGCTTAAGATGGAGGAGGACGAGTGCTTTATTGACTTTGAAGTCAAGTTGATGGATATTGTCAATCAAAGCCATCAACTTAGTGATCCATACTCGGATAGGAGAGTTAAGCAGAAAATTATGAGGTCTCTCCCCGCTAGGTTTGAATCGAAAGTTACGGCTTTAGAAGAAAATTATGGTTATAAGGACATGAAGCCGAGCGAGGTAATTGGAAGACTCCTCGCCTATGAGTCTAGGAAGGGTCCTAGCACTTCACCTCCTAAAAAGCAAAAAGGGATTGTTTTGAAAGCCTCTAAGGTTGAGAAGAAGGAAAAGGAGGACTTAGATGAAGACACAGCTTTGTTACTTAGAAGATTCAAAAAGTTTGTCAAATTTGAGAAAAATGGTTTTGGATCCAAAGGTCAAGACTTGAAGAAAAAGACTCCTTTCAAGAGATTTGAGCCTAGGCAAGCGAATAGTGAAAGGAAAGGGATCCAATGCTATGAGTGTGGCGGTATAGGACACATCTCACCCGATTGTGGGAATTTGAACAACAAGACGGGAAAAGTGATGGCCGCCACATGGAGTGATAGTGATGACTCCGGAGAGGGAGATAAGTCATCAAGTGATGATGAGCTTACCATTAACTATACGGCTTTTGGAGCCACTTTTGTAGAAGATAAAGTTGATGGTAAGAATGTTGTGACTAGTGATCCTATAGAAGAAAGAGATGGAGAAGTAGCTATTGAATTGGTTGGTGTAGCTACTTATTGGGATATGTCCATTACTTCATCAAGAGACAAATTTGATGATCTTGATGAAGAAGATGACTCCATTGGTGAGTTAGAGAACATAGAAGATGACTCAAGTGTTGAGAATTTATTACCTAACTCTACAAAAGGAAATGTAGAGAAAATGGATGTTCATGACTTTATAGTCAAGTGTGAAAGTTCTATGATAAAGGATAAAAGAAAGCTAAAGATTTTAGAGGAAGAAAATCTAGAACTTTCATCACACAATGACCACTTAAGTAAGCAAGTGGAGATGATGGGTCTTAAAGACAATGTTGAAGATTATGAAAGCTCTAGGTTAGAGAATGAAAAAGAGATTCAAAGTTTAAAGGAAGAGAATCTTAGGCTTTCAACACTTGTTGACCACTTGAGTAGTGAAGTGGTAAGATCCATGAAGGATGAAGACAAGTTAAGAGATGAACTAGCTTTGTCTAAGAGGAATGAAGAAGGGTTGAAAAGAGAGCTTAGGGATGCTAGAGATTTGATCACTAAGTTGACCTCTAGCACGGAAAAATTCAACCACTTGTTGAGTGTTGGAAAAGGCCCTTGTGACAAAAGAGGTCTTGGCTTTGAAGAAGACAAGGAGAGTCTCACTCCTAACAAGACCATATTTGTCAAGAGCTTAGGCAAGAAAGAGGCTTCACCGGTGCAAACTCCTAGGAAGAAGATTGATCTAGGACAATGCTCTTATAGTGAACAAGTGAAGGTAACTTCAAGGAGATAACCTCAAGCTCAAAGAGTTCCTCATGCTAACTTCCCTCAACCTAAGATCCACAAAGGGAAGACACCTATCATGCAAGCTCAATTGAACGAGCAACATTGTCTTGGTCAACAACAAAGAAGGAGAGATCCTATCCAACAACCAAGACAACCACAACGACAATGGAATGCACCAAAGCATGCACAAGGGAATGGTATGATTCCTAACTTTATTCCCACTTGTCATTTTTGTGGTATTGATGGTCACATAAGACCAAGTTGCTTTTATTACATTCAAATGTGTAGAGTTAAAAGCATGATAGAAAAGAGAAAGGCTAGAGCTAGAATGCATGTTAACATAAAGGAAGAAGCTCATTTGCATGATCCTTTAACTTCTAAAGCTCTAGAACCTTTGTCCACTAGGAAGAAAACTATATCACCTAAGTGGATAAGAAAGATTAATGAACCCGCTTGCTACGAGACTAACAAGTCTCATATAGGTTCAACCGAGTCTAATGGACTTGGAAGGTCCATAGGACCTAATGACCTTCAATGTTGAAGGGTGGTTTTTGACCCCATATGGGGAACTCAAGCAAAGAGAGCTATTTTGCATACTTGATGCATGCAAAATATTTTAAAGATCTTATGCTTCTTTGTTGATTGCTTGAGTAAGCTTGGTTGCAGATATGTATATATGTTTTCTATTCAATAAGTGTGAACCTTGCTTTGTTTTCAATCCACGTCATATTTATGTTCAAACATGCATTTTTGGACTAGGAAATCTACGTAGGAAATATGATTTGAATGACCTATAGTTATTTCCATGACATGATGATTCTTATTTGACATGCTAAATGCCATATGAAAAGCATGAAATTCAAATGACATGCTCAAATGAAAAAGCATGAATTGATGATTGCATAATTCTTCAATGCAAAACTTGTGTGAAAAAGCTTATGAGACTCAAATTGATTAAAGGATCTTGTATCCGGTCAAAGGATTTTACAATCCAAATGTCTCTCTTTCTTTATTTGTTGAACATGGTTACCATTATATGGGTTTCATATCCTGAAAAATCAAATAGGGTGCAAAGTCGCTCATGCCATGTTTCGCTTATAAAGTTGGATATAGTGTTTATTAAATTGAAAATCAATAAATTCTCTATATCTTTGCTTCTCTCATGACATTGGTGAAATTGGTTTGAATTCTTGTTAGAAACCTTTGTCATTTGTTTTGCCAAATACTATTGTATTTTGGACTTGAATGCTACATGTCTTGTACGTAAAGCATTTTTGATTCACACATTTTAATCAAAATAACTCTCCTTGTTTCTCTCCAATTGATTGAGTAGCATAAGTGACTTATATGAATATGCAAATATCTTGTATGCTACTATCTCTCTTTGCTATGAGTGACCTTGTTGGGGACTACTCCTTTGCCTATATCATGACAAAAAGGGGGAGTAGAATGTGGTAAGGGGAGTTGCTAAATTGTTATGGCAATTTGTGCATGTTGGGGAGATTACATATTGAGGGGGAGTAACCCATTAAGGGGGAGCATTGCATTCACATACATTGAATTATGTTGTGCTTAACTTTCGTAAATGCAAATGCTTGGTTTATCTCACATGATTAATCTAACATGTATGTGTATTGGAAAATATAGAAAACTTGTTTTCAGGGATTGATTGTTCTACAAGAGATTGAAGACTTCAAGATTTTATTGTTATTATATCTCTTTGTAATGTAGAAAATCATTGTAGACCCTTAGTTTCTATTTTGTTGTAAGGAATCAATGTGAGTGGTGGTTTTGTCACGAAATAGCCAAAGGGGGAGATTGTAAGGATTCCCGGTTTTTGATTGGCTTATTTCGTGAGCAAACCACATATTGGGGTTATTTGTAAAGGGTAGTTTAGGTGATAGGTGTTCATGCTCAATGACCCTTCTCAAGACCTCAAGGTGGACAAGCATTCAAAAGGTATATCTTATGTTCTTATTTTCTTATTGAAGAGATTTAGTTGCACACACTCACTTGTAATGTTTGCATATGTATGCTTTACTTTTGTGTGCATTCTCTTCAAATGTCACTTTTCACACTAGCACTTTGTTTGTTATTTTTTGGTGTGTGTTTTAGTGTCTTGTAATTCGTTTCCCGAATATGTTCGGAAACGTCCACACTTGCATGATTATGTGCTTGGTTTTGTGTGAAGATCGCCTTCGGAGAATGCCCATGGCTTCTCCTTTGGTTTCACCTTCAGTGGTGAAACGGCGGTTTAATCGGTGGCCATGACCACCGAATGGAAACCGCCGTTTGATTCCAGAGATCTCTGGATTGGATCTGCGGTTACGATCGGCGGCCAGGCAGCCAAATCGAAACCGCCGAATTAGACTTGATGCATTTATTATTCTCGGTCTTTGTTCAGCAGTTTAATCGACGGTCTGACCACCGAATGAAACCACCGAATTAGATATTTTAGGTCGGTTTCTTTTTGGGTTTTGATCGGCGGTTTCAATTGACCGCTGAATCTGGTCGTCAAATGATCCCCTGCTTCTCGGCTTCAATTTGACGGTTCAGTTCTGCGGTCACGACCGCAGAATGAAACCGCCGATCGGTGATTTCAAGGGCAAAATTGTCTTTTCACTTGCCCTGTTCTTGATATCTATAAATATCACACTTTCTCATTTCTCTAACTGAGTTCTTTGACTCTAAAGAACCCTAAACTTAATAGAGAGATTTTTTGAGAGAAAATCAAATCAAGAACTCATTTTTATACACTCAAATCATACACATATGCATCAAAGATCATCTAAGCATCTTCTCACATAGATAGTTGCTTATTTGAGTGGGTATTGATCATCACACTTCCCTTGGTATGTTCTTCACTTTTATCCATTGATATTTAGTGTTTTATTTATCAAGGCATCTCTTTTATTATTTGAATGATCTTAGATTAATTTCTTATATTCAAAATAGAGATTGTTGTGATGACATGATTGAGTGTTGTATTTGTTGGTACCTGGGGTTACAGAAAAGGTTTTAAAATTTTTAAAAGCAATCATCAAATAAACCCATTTGTACAGTAATAATCGAAAACAATAAGAAGGAGATGAAAACTATTTCATACCTACGTAGGAGGCTCCTTCACTTTAATACGGTCTGCTCCTGATTTGAACCACTTGATCTTCCTCGCTATGACCCTGAATTGGTAATGGCGTGTGGGCGCGTCACGGTACTCAGGAACAAAAATGGAGGTAGAAGAGAAGAGCACACAAAAGACAACTCTTGTTCTTTTGTTGGTGAAGTGCGGCAATAATAAATTCTCTAAAAACAAAATAATAATCCGAAGGTTTTTATTTTTCTTTTCTTCCTTTTTTTTTTCCTCTCGCCGCCCCTATTTCTCTCTTCACCTGATTGTTGTAACTAATGCATCAGTTTTCTTTTATTCTACCATCAATGCATTAGTTTTCTTTTATTCTACAATCAATGCATCAGTTTTGTTATACCATATATATCAAATATATATGTTATAAAACTAACCGATGATCTCTCTTTAACACCCTCCATCTAATGATTAATTACACAATTAAATAATCTAATTATTTAATTAACATAATCATTAATATTTATTAATTGAATAATCACATTATTCAATTAATTCCCGAATAGACACGTGTCACTTTTGTAACACAATTAATTGGACAATCCAATTAATTAACCGTGACCCTTGTTACCTAAATCGATCGGGCTAGCAAGGGGACCTAATGGACCTACAGTATTTTGAGCTCCAATAATCCTTAGAAATAAATAATTAAACTCTTTAATTAATATTTCATGATTATTAACTTCGGTGTTATTCCACTAAAAACCCGAAGTTGCACTCTCTCAACTGTAGACGTTTTTACACAAACCAATAACTCTTGATGTCCATTGATATAGCTATTACATATGGTATAATCCTCCACAGGTAGTTCATAATTAGAGCTAGGTCATAATGTCCGTTATACCCCTCTAATTATATCTTTCCATTAAGTACCATTGATTCTCTAATGAACAATAAATCCTACATTCCTTACGGAATTAGGAGAGCGCTCATATTGTTGAAGCCCCGAATCAACCCTTAAGGGAACTACTATCTACTTCTCACAAGAAGGAGTGGATTCCTCTATTGTGTGCAGACCTTCCCAGCCACAAGCCAAACCGCGATTCCAACATACGAAGTTATTGACCGGGAATGCAACTCCAATCTCACCCATGGTATATCAAAAACCACGATCTAACCTGAAGGAGTCGATAAGACACTCAGGATTAAGATCACCCATATATAGCCATCATTTGTTGATATATATGAATTTCATCTTTTAACGGATCTTGGTGAGAGATTCATATAGATCATGGCCCAGTCCTATATGATCAAATCATATAAGGTGCCTCCATTCTCATATCTCCATATGAATGATCTAGGATAAGATCACCGTACATTACGGAATGGACAGCAGCTGTAGATTGACCACAAATAAAGTACCCAGCTTTATTTGCTATCTACGGACTCTTTAGATTGCTCCTTTCAAACTGAATCCATCTATATATGACATTCATATACTCAGTTTGAAATTACATCCGGCAATCTTGGATGTTAAGTACACATGTTATTATAAATGTATGAGACAATTTGAATGAATAAACTATTTCTTTTATTTCTTGTTCAATTCACATTTACAAACTACAAGCTTTAGGGCAAAAACCCCAACAGTATTGTGATAGCTATCTAGGTTTTTATAATCTATTGTTAGCTAAGCTATTTGACATGTCATTTAGCTATTGATATATAGGATTGTTTTTATTGTCATATTATCATCCTAGATAAGCATATAGGGTTGCCTAGCTCTTATTGCATGTATTGAGTATTTTTATATATTCACACATAGGTTGTATTATCTCTTCATTGAGAATTTAAGTCTTGTTGGCTAAGGTTGCTTAGGCCACAAGCAAGATGGACTAGAGCCACTTTTAAAGGCCCGCGGGGTAGAAGTGGGGGGTTATAGTCCGTGTGTTAGACGAGGTCTACATAGGTTGTAAACTCCATTTCAATTAGTGGATTTCGAGGTTCTAGTGTGGTGCACTAAATAGCCCGTGGTTTTTTCCCAGTGGTTGGGTTTTCCACGTATACATCAAGTGTTATTTAAATTCCGCACCATATTACACTTGTTGTTTTTATATTGACTATTAGGGGCATTTTCGTAATATTGACCTTAAACGAAAATTGGGTGAAAATTAGTTAAAATCTATTCACCGCACCCTCTAGATTAATATTAGTTAAACACACCGTGTTAATTTGTGAACTTTCATCAGGGAAATTGAAAACAATTCAAACTTTCTTTTCATTACTTCACTCTCTTTCCGATAAAAGTTAAAATTAAATAAATTATAGTCTTAACTATATTCAAAATCCAAATTGATACTACAAAAAGATTTCATCTAGTCAGAGAATTCTACCACTTACAACTTTCTTTTTTAACCCTCACAAGCATAGCTTTGCTTGCATTTAGCGGTTGTGTATTTATAGTAAGTTTTATCTAGTGAGAGGGATCACAATTTTTTGCAGAAGTAGCGATGGGAATTGTTGCTGAAGAAATCGTCCCTCATTCTAAGTATCCTAGTAATCTTTTTTTTTTCTTTACGGATCCTTGTAATTTGTAAATTCACTGTGGTCCATAGTACATTCGACTCCAAAATTGTTCATGCTCTATTGAGAATTCACAAATATTCGATCATTGTTCCGACAATAGGATATGTACTGCTATTTTTTTTAAGTTACTTCTCACTTTTTGTTTATTGAGTGTTCATAACAAACAAACAAATAAATAAATAAATACGTACCTCTGTATAATCACAGTCCTCTGAAAATTCTTTTTCCATGTTATATGTGTAAGATCTTAGATATTTATTGGCTTGATTTCATTGCAAAACTCTCTTTATTTGTAATGGTTAGTGTTACCGGAAAATCGTCACTGGGGGTGAAATTCCAAATAATGACTTTAAGGGGACCAAGATCAAAGATGACTCCGGTCGGAGAGGTATCAAGTAGTTCGATACCGACTATGTCCTCGATAATGCACAAACGACTAGGAACACAAGTAAATAAACAAGAAGAGCTTTTTATTCATCACTTTACGTTACAAATACATGAACTGTATTTTTCAAGATTAACAGTGAACTATGGAGACTCGGTGAATAATGGAGATGGTGGTGATGGTGAACTCGTGCGTGTCGATAAGTAGAACTGATCGTAGGGTTTCTGGAGATGATTTTTTTCTTATCCCTTTCTGGTGAGTAAGATGTTGTATATAGGTCATGTTGCTTGCCATGCACTCCTATAATTTCGATCTAGGGTTTTGGCAATTGCAGGACCTTCTTCCTCTTAGGAGACAATCTCAGAGTTTTTACGTGCAAAATCTAGTCTTTCATTACTAGGAGGAGTCAATCTCATAAGCAAATCTTTCCTTCCTAGGAGGACTCTGACTGAGTTGACTTGCTTAAAATAGAACTCTTGGTTGGTGGGAAGGAGTACGTCCCCTCTGTTTTGTTTGGACGATGGCGTTTTATTAAGTCTTTATGGAGCTTTCTGTTCTGGTATGAGAGTCTTACTGCTTAGTATCTTCCTGTTTGGCGGGCTGGTTATATCAGGAGGTATAAACCACTAAGTATCCTGCTGCTGAAGTAGAGGGAAGTCTAGCTGGTACCATAGTGGGATGCTTAGTGGAACTCTGTGTCGGGGTGCTGCGGGGTTCATAGAAAGCTAGGGAATGACTGGGTTGGACCCCGCTGGAGGATTTAACGAATAATCCGATTCGGGGCAATGCTTATGAATCAAGATACTGGCGGGGTCCTTGAGAAGCTGGGGAATGGCTGGGCTTGATCCCGTTGGAGGGGGTATGTATTTGGATCAATCGAGATTCTCCTTCTTTTGGATCAGTCGGGACACCACCTCTTACGGGGTAACTAAATGCTGTCTGGATTCCTATGTCTTCTTTGTATCAAGGTGGAAAATTCTTCTTTAATCCTCCGCCAATTTTGGTGGTTAATAGTTAGTTTCTTAGGTGGTTCTTGGTGAAAAGAAGCTTCAAAGGAGAAAAGCAACTTCTCATGCAAATATTGTCTTCAAAAGGAAAAGCGGTTACTTCGATGCTAAGGTATAAAGATACTTCTTCCTCTTGCAAGGCATAAGCGCACACACACACAATTCATACATGTGTGTCCCTACATCGTTGTGCAAACATTTGGTATAACACATTCACATTCATGTAAGTATGCACATGCATTATTCTCATATTGACAAACATTGTAGAATTGCATGTTTTATGACTATCGCTTGGATATGGCATGCTTGTGTGTCATTGTATTTATTTGTTTGTGTTTCTTGTATTTTGGATTTGTTTGTGTTTCTTGTATTTTGGACTTGAACATGATCTCATATGATTCCTTATTGAGTCCCGGTCATTTCGGTTACTCATTCATTAAGTTTCGAGTCCAAATGATGTAGTTACGCTACTTTGCGTTCTCATTTGTGTAGTTGTCTTCGTTGTCATTTTCCGAGATGAACTCTCAACCTTTTGTCAAAGTTTTATAGTTATCATTATGCATGAGGGAGCCACGATTCATAATCCAAAGACGGATTTGAAATCGGAGTTTGGAGTCCCGGATATGGTTGAAGAACGCGAGAGGAGCAAGCATGGCCAACGGCCAAGCTTGGTGGCCACGTGTGGCACATGGCCAAGTAGGCCCTCTGCCCACGTGTGCCACACATGTGCCACATGTGTAGGTGACATGGCATGCTATGATTGGCTCTCATTTTCCCTCTCTTGAATCCTTTTAAAAGTTCTCAATTCCCTCCTATTCATTCCAAGAAGAAAAATTGAAAATGAAAGAGTTCAGATTTTCTTCATGATTTTTGATTTCTTGTTTTGATCATATCTCTCTCATTTCAACTCGACATTGAGTGATTTAAAAGCCAAAAATGTTGGTCTTGAAGAGAGCTACAAACCCCAAGCATTTTTAGAGTCATTTGAGTTTGTGATTTTTCATAGTATGCAGATTTCAGTCCGAGTCTCAACTTTTGTATGTGAAACTTATTCTTCTCATTTTCTCTTTGAACATCTCTTCTAATCTTTCTAATTGATAGATGAAATGTGTTAAGAATGATGTTTGTTCATCCTCTAGGGTTGTTTGATCAATTGTTAATAGAGTTTTAGCTTTATGATTTCTCTTGAACATATTTTAGCTAAACTTGATTGATCTTGGAAATTGATTCTAGAAATATTGTATATGATGTGCCTCATGATATTTTCTGGGTTTAATTTCATAATCTAAGAACTAAGATTTTGTGTGATATATTGAATATTCTAAATCTTGTTCGTATTGATTCACATGCTTTGAGTTCTAGGTATATTTGTGATTGTTTTTTGAAAGCATATCCTAAAATATCTCTTGTTAACTGCCAAAATAGGCGAAGGACCAAAGAAGAATTTTCCACCCCGGTACAAGCAGAAGATGGAAATCCAGAAACCATCCGGCTACTCCAAGAAGGGAGGGATCCCGATCAATCCGGGTACATACCCCCTCCAGAAGGATCGAGCCTAACAAATCCCTAGTTTCTCATGAACCCCGCGGTATCCCGACATGGAGTTTCACTCGGTATCCCGATACAAAAATCTCCTTACAGTACCCCGCCACAATACCGGCCAGGTATCCCGCTGCTACACCATCCAGTTACCATGTTATTACATGATCAAGCCAAAATTGGTATGATTTTGGCCCTCATTTCCGACTCTTTTTGCTTGATTCTCGGGCATTTCCCCGTGTTTAATGGTGTAAAATCAATTGTTTCAGGTTTTATTAGGTTTCAAGAGCATTTGGGATGAAGTTGAGGACTTGGGTGCAAAAAGGCTCACAAATTGGAGAAAGAGGGCATTTTTGCCATTTGAGCAAGAAGACGTCACCACATGGTCGCCATGGCGACAGAGAAATTATTCAGAACATCAGAAGGTCGCCACTTAGTCGTTACTTGGTCGCCATGGCGATAGAAGAGTAGCAAAATCAATCAGGTGGGTCGCCATTTGGGGTCGCCATAGCGACCCACTCTTGCAAATGGCGACCTCATAATTTTTCTCATGGTCACCATTTATGGTCGCCATAGCGACCACCTCTTGCAAATGGCGACCTCATCAGAATTTGTCCATGGTCGCCACTTGATATATGGCGAAAAAGATGATGTTCGTGGCAACATTTGCATCTAACCGTTTTGCGCACCAGGGTCGCCATAGTGACAAAATGGCGAACTTTGCGCCACATCAGTGAATCAAGCAGTTATCAGTACATGTCAAAGAGATAGTATATGTAGAGAGGCCTTTCATCTTCAGCAGACACACACCACCTTAGAGAGCATGAAATTCACTCAATTGAGATCTAGATTTCTCATCCATGGCTCATCTCTCCTCATCCTCCATTTCTATACTTGTACTCACCTAATTCCATCCAAACCTCAACACCAAACCTTGACTACTTCCCTAAATCATTCCTCTTCTATCATTCTCTACACCTAAATTCCTTTGTCACTCTCCACTAAACACCCACACCTCAAGACACATCCTCTACTTCCACTCTTTGCATTAGGAGCATAAAAGGAAAGGAAGGATCAAGCAGTAAAGAAGGAGGCCCAAGGGTGATTTCCTTATTATTTACTTGCTTTCCATTTTATTGCTAATATGTGTAACTAAACCCCTAATCTAGGGGATAGATTTGAGGATCATTTGGTTGTGGGTATTAGCCTTAGCTTTGTAATGAATCTCTTTATGTGTTATATTCATTCAATCATTAGATTCTATTCATTATGTGATTGACTTGTATATCCACTTGTTAATTGCAATCTTGTTTAGAGTAATATGTTATATAATCATATTTAGATTGACAACCTTGTGTGATTAAGAACCCATTGAATAGGATAGATTAGTGGTGGGTATATCAACCCCACTAATCTAAGCCTCAAGTGGTTAACATAGAGAGATTGGTCCATTAAAGTGGATAAAAAGGCATTACCCACACTCAATTGCTAATCAATCTATTCCCTAGCAATCATATTAATTGTTTACATCATTATTCTTATCAAGGTTGTTGAGTATTCTATTTTTCATATCATTTTTGTATTTTCCATTTAGTAGTTAACATTGGTGGTTTTTGAAACCACACATCTATCACATATCATGATTTATTTTATTTGTCTAAAGATTAGTCAATTTATATAATTAGCACTCCATATCCCTGTAGAACGAACTTGCTTACCATTTGCTATAAAATCACACTTTAAAGGATTTAAGTAACTTAAAAGGGTTTTCAAAGATCAAACAAATTACATCATTTTTGTGAGTGCACGACGGCTCATCAAAAATTGGCACCGCTGCCGGAGATTGGTAGCGTTGATTACATAGACTGACTTATCTTTTTAGTATGAATTTTCTTTAGTTTGTTTATGTTGTCAAATAATGTTAAATTTTAGGTTTCATTGGAATTCTTTACGTCGTAGTGTTATGTTGTTCAAATTTTAGGAAATGGATTCTCTTGCGGAAAAAATGGCAAATTTCAATAGAGGAATGACATCATTCGCCACAAGGACCTCAAGGGGAATGGAGAGACAAGTAAGAGTGCCCGAGGAGGTGGAATTCCATGAAGAAGGAATGGTGGATGAGATGAGACGGAACCTTCAATATACACAAGAAACCTATGAGAAGCTATTGAATGGATTGCGGATAAGGTGTTAAGAGGAGAGACGGTAGGCTCAAGTGACTCACTCAATCTTGGTAGTGCCAGAGCCATTTTAAGAAGTGGAAGAATAGTGAACAATGGAAGAAATGAGGGAATCACTGTTGGAAGCGACTACTCACCTGTAGAAGGAAATGATGAAGAAAATGTGGTGCCAGTCAAAGAGACCGCTGAAAGGGAGAAGACTCAAATTCCGGAGGCAATAGAAACACCTAAGGTAAATCCTAGCAACAACACACTTCTTAGCCCCAGTTTCTCCAAGGTACCATATCCGAGTAGGTTTAAGAAGGATAGAATGGAACAATCATTCAAGGATATCTATGATGTGCTTTCTAAAGTAATAATCAATCTACCACTTCTAGATGCAATTCAGAAGATGCCGGCGTATGGGAAGTTTTTCAAAGAGTTGAATAAGGAGAAGTATAGGTTTAGAGGCTTGACGAGAACGCAAGTGCGGTCATTCAGAAGAGACTTCCTTTGAACCTAAAAGATCCGGGAAGCTTCATTATTAGTATAACAATTGGTGGAGAGGGACAAGTGAGGGCTATGCTTGCTCTAGGGGCAAGCATCAACTTGATGCCCTTCTCAATTTACAAGAAGTTGGGTTTGAATGAGCTAAGACCAACAAAAATGTCTCTCATTTTGGCGGACCAATCGGCTAGGCAACCTAGAGGGATAGTTGAAGATGTCCTTATCCAAGTTGATAAGCTAATTATTCCTGTAGACTTCGTAGTACTAGATATGGAGATAGATCCTGATGAAAAAGACTCTTTAATCCTTTTGGGACGTCCTTTCATGGCTACAGCAAAGGCAGTGATTAATGTGCACAAAGGGAAGTTGACTTTGAAGTTTCTTGATAAAGTTGTGGAATATAAGGTATTTGAGTCTTCAGCTTATCCAATTGGAGCGCATGATTGCTATAGTGTGGATATCATGGATGACATTGAGGAAGAAGCTAATATGAGGGTATATTATCAAGAAGTAGTGGACAAAGTGATCACTAAGGACATTGGATTAGACGATGGTTTGGGAAGTTCAAGGGAGGATTTGGTTGAACAACAAGTGAGCGACAAGGATGAACTCCCCCCTAAGAAACTAGAGTTGAAAGAGCTCCCTTCAAACCTGAAGTATGCATTCCTAGATGATAGTAGAAACTTTTCGGTTATCATTACGGCAAACCTAGACCCAAGAGAGGAACAGAGATTGCTTGAGATCTTGAGGAAGTACAAAAAAGCTATAGGATGGATTCTAGACAACATCAAGGGAATTAGTCTAACTTTGTGCATGCATAAGATCCTTTTGAAAGATGACATAAAGCCAACTAGGGAGGCACAACTTAGGTTGAATCCTATTATGCAAGAGGTAGTCAAAAAGGAGGTGTTGAAGCTTTTAGATGTCGGAATCATCTACTCGATTTTGGATAGCAAGTGGGTAAGCCCTATACATGTGGTACCAAAAAAATCCGAAATCACGGTGGTGAAGAATGAGCAGAATGAGTTGATTTCTCAACGGTTACAGACAGGATGAAGGGTGTGTATTGATTATAGGAAATTGAACACAAGCACTCGGAAAGACTATTTTCCTCTTCCTTTTATCGACCAAATGTTGGAGCGCCTTGCAGGTCATAGCCATTACTGTTTCCTAGAGGGCTATTCCGGTTATAATCAAATAGCCATAGCTCTTGAAGATCAAGAGAAGACTACATTTACATGTCCGTTTGGCACTTACGCTTATAGGAGAATGCCCTTCGGGCTATGCAACGCACCAGCCACTTTTCAAAGGTGCATGACCTCAGTTTTCTCAGATATTGTGGAAGACATTATAGAGATTTTCATGGACGACTTTTCGGTATTTGGGGCTTTGAAACAAATTACGGTGTGTTCAAATATTAATCTAGAGGGGGGGGGGGGGGGGGCGGTGAATAGATTTTAATGATTTTACCCAATTTTCCCGTTAAGTCAATATTACGAAAATGCCCCAATCTAGTCAATATATATAACAAGTGTAATATGGTGAGGAATTTAAATAACACTTGATATTTACGTGGAAACCCTCACGGGAAAAACCACGGGCTGGTAAGTGCGCCACACTCGAACCTCGAGTCCATTAAATGCATTAACGATTACAACCTACTCCCGGTATATAATCACACACACCTACCTAATCCCGGTATAAGTGAACCTAGTCCAATTTGCTCATGTGACCACCTAATCCCGGTGTACGACCTAATCCCGGTCTATCACACAAGACTTACTTCTCCGAAGAGATCAACACCCTAAGTGAATATGCAGTGATATCCAAATATGCAAAATAGAGCCTCTAGATGCTTACCTAGGATTATATGATGACAATAAAATCAATCCTAGATATGAAAATAGCTATATGTCAAGGCATACAACTTTAGCTAAGTAAAGGATAACCAATCCTACACACAAAGCTATCACAAATAATCCACAAACATTAAAAGGATTAACTAGTTGATTTAAAAAACAATCTATCAACCTAGTTATCAATAAATCACACAAGAATGTTTATGGCATAGCTTTTAGGCAATAATGACCTAATCAATTAAGCTATGTAAAAATTAACCCAATCAACACATAATCTCAACCATGTATGTAGAAATTAATCTAAACACATACAAGTAATATAAGAGATAAAATTGATAAATAAAACACTAAAATTAGATGAGATTAGTGTTCAACAAATCATACCATGTGTGTTGAAGAAGACCCATGCTCAAATGATGTTGAATGATGCAAGATGGAGATGGGTTTTTTGGGTTTAGAGAGTTAAAGAAGCAATCTTGGTGCTTTCTCTCTCAAGAATATGGAGCCTCTCTCTCTAGGGTTTCATTTTGTGGCTCTCACCTCAAAATGATGAGAAAGATATGTATTTATAGTGCCCAAGTGAAACTATGTCGTTTTGGAAGAAATAGAAAAACTATGGGCATTTTCGCGGTACTCGCGACAGTGCAGTAGCTCAAGATTCGAGCGCTCCGAAACATGACCAAACGATATCGAAACCTTTTGTATAATATATCATTGGAAAGGTATAGATGTTTACTTTCTACTTGTTTTTACATAATGAAATTTCAATATCTGTAGAAACAGTTATGGTCAATTGAGTGACCAAAGGTCAGAAACGGACAACAACATAGATGCCCTGTTTTGGTGGTCATTTTGGAGATTTCAAAACTAATCCAAACGGTCAAGAAATATTACGAATAATATACCGTTGGAAAGTTATGGGTGTATAGTTTGTACAGAAATTTTCAAAACTCATTTTAAAGCTTTGTATAAAAAGTTACGGTCACATGACCATACAGAGGTCAGTTTTAAAAATCATTTAAATCATTGAAATCCAATCTTTTGAAACTAGACACTTTACTCCAATCAATCAAACCAAATATAACACTTATCCAAGAGAAGAATGAGACCTTCTTAAGTGGTCAACCATCACGCTAAGACATGCACACCATCGTGCAAGCGCGGACGTTTCCGATCACACAAACGGAAACTAATTAGACCACACTTAAGACTAACATGAAGTGCAAGTGTGGGAATTGAATGCATCCTAATGCCTATCATATCATGGCATTATCATAGAACAAGATGCAATCAATTCAAACAAGCATGAATAAAATTCATGACTTTGCATCCTAATGCCTAATCATGTTATGGCATTTCAATAAGATAGATGCAATAACTAATCATGCATGAAGAGATATTCAACAATTATGAATGCACACATATGAAAACACACAACATACAAATATAGAAATATGCATGAGTTGTGAGTGTGTGTAACTATGATCTCTTCAAACCATGTAAGCACTAGAATATACCTTTTGTGCTTCTTCTCTTGAGGTCTTGAGAGGGCCATTGGATGATCACCAATTCCTAGGCTACCCTTACATCAACCCCAACATGTGGTTTGTCCACGAAACAAGCCAATCAACAAATGGGAATCCTTACAGGCTTCATTTGATGAGTGTTTGAAAATCCTATCTTTGGTGCTCCAAAGATGTGAAGAGACAAGTCTAGTGCTTAATTGGGAAAAATGCCATTTTATGGTAAAAAGTGATATAGTTTTAAGCCATGTGATTTCAGAAAAGGGTATTGAGGTTGATAAGGTGAAAATTGAAGTGATGAAGAGTTTGCCTCCTTCTAGGACAGTAAAAGATATTAGATCATTCCTTGGTCATGCGGGGTTTTATAGGCGGTTCATAAAGGATTTCTCAAAGATTTCAAGACCATTGTGCACCCTTCTTCAAAAGGATGTAGAATTCAAGTTCAATGAAGGGTGTAGCATTGCTTTTAAGATTTTGAAGGAAGCACTATGTTCGGACTATTTTATACCTACTTGAGGTCCCCCATTTCCGATCGTTTGTCTCGTTTTCGAGTGTATTTTTATATATAATGTTTTGTTTGAGCCTTGTATAGGTCCATATTCCCTACAATAGGGTTTTAAGCTTAAAGATTAGTTTGGGAGGCAAAATGAGCCAAAAATGGAAGAAATTGTATATAATCATGCAGAACGTACAACTTATGGGGGGTCATATATTCTTGCTTAGATCGAACCATGTTGTATCTTTATATATTTAGAAAGCCCTAGAAGTCTAGTTTCCAGAACATTTTACTAATTGTGATTCCGATCTTTCTGCAGGAAGTTATGCCCATTTCCATAACGGTGCGCGATGCTTAAATGCTGAAATGCTGTCAGGTCTAAAAGGCTACTTCAAACGGCGGCCAGGCCGCTGAACCAAACCGCCGATTCACTCCAGAAAGTCGTTTTTTGGGTGAATTTCAGGGATTGTTTCGTCCTTTCACCCCAACCTTCAGCCCTAACCTCCTAACACTATATAAACACCTTATTCTCTTCTCTCCCAATAGAATCCACTCCCCACACACTTCCTCTTCTTCTTCTTCTTCTTCTTCTTCTTCTTCTTCTTCTTCTTCATTTTCTTCCATCTAAATAAGAGAGAGAGAAGCTTTCTAAAGCTTCCATGGAGGTTTTTCCTCTATGGATGCTCCCCATCACACCTTCTACCCATCATCCATCCATCTAGGAGTAGATTACAAGGAGAAAAGAGGGTCTTTGGACCAAATTCGAGCCAATCATGGATCAAAGGAGATTAGCACATTTTGGAGGGTCTCTCCACTTGGGTTTTCTCTTTTATCTCATTCTCTTTGTATTTTTTGTTTTCTTAGATGTGTAATCCCCACTTGGGAACATTCGTAAACCTAATTTGTGCTCAATAAATATATGTGGTTGTTTTTATATCTAATTTGTGTTTTGATCCATTCTTGATTGTTAAAGAATATATCTCTTATCTTGAAATGCATGTTTATGGATGATTAGAAATTAATATGTATTCATGAATAGGATTAGGAGTAGAATAATGTAATTTAGGAGTAGTTGTAATCAAATGTCCCATTTTGTGTTTGTATGTTGATGGAAGGTCAAAATTACATGTCATGAATGGGTTTGAGTGACTTAGAATTAGGATTGTGCCTTTGGAGGGGCTCTTCTGGCATAGTCTTGGCTAATTAGCTAGGAAGAGTGGGTGAACCAATAAATTGCCATATTAGAAGGGTTTGGTTCATTGTTCTTGTTAACAATTGGACTTTAGCTATTTCTCATGCTAGGGGCTCTAGGTGAATCATGGTTAGAGTTACAATTATTGGTCTTTGGTTATCTCTCATGCTAGGGGCTCTAGGTGAGTTATGGTTGGAGATACAATCACTCTTTCCACATTCATTAGACTTTCACGTTGCCATTTTACATTACGAAGCTATCATTAGGCTGAATGTAATTTTGTTTGTAGAATCGGTTCACATATGTTGGTTGCGGTTTCATGTTTGAGAGGTTCTCAACACACTCTTCGGCCGTTAGCTCTATGAATGGGTATAAATCGGATCGAGGCAAGAACGAACCCTTAACTAAAATTGGATGCATTTAATGTTTAACAACCACTATTTAGGCACTTATGTATGGTGAACTTGCTGAACCTTGTGTGACCATTTTCATGCATCTCCAATCCACCCTTTTATTTATCACTTTAAACACCATTCTCACCCTTCCATATTCTCTTTGTTTTTATTTATTTTCATTTCCATTCTCCACACACACACACACACACACACCGTATTGTACATACATTTCACACACACCATTCTCACCTTTTCATATTCTATTTACATGCTTACAATAAACACTAGAACTTGAAATGGTTGACGAATCACACCTCCATGCGGAACGATACCCTCGCTTGCCGCTTTACTAGTCTTTTGCTAGTTTAGAGCACATTGCATAGGAAACACCTTTTACATAGAAAACAATCTTTTGATCCTCGTGATTCTTTCAATGATGGAAAAACCGAGTATCACACTAACCACGGCTCCCATTATCATGCCACCACACTAGAGTTTTCCCTTTGAACTTATGTGTGACGCTTCCGACTATGCAATAGGGGCAGTTTTGGGGTAGCGTGTAGAGAAACTTCTGCATGTCATTTATTACGCGTCACGAACTCTTAATGATGTTTAAATGAATTACTCAACTACGGAGAAAGAGCTTTTGGCTATAGTATTTGCCTTGGAAAAGTTTAGGCAATATTTGGTGGGCGCTAAAGTTGTGGTATACACGGATCATGCCGCAATCCGGCATCTATTGCATAAAAAGGATGCAAAGCCTTGGTTGATTAGGTGGATACTCCTTTTGCAAGAATTCAACCTCGAAATTAGAGATAAAAAGGGGTGTGAGAACGTGGTGGTAGATCATTTGAGTAGAATGACTTAAGGAACTCTCAAAGAGGACGACGTGATACCATTGAGAGAAAGTTTCCCCGATGAACAATTATGGGTGATACAAGATAAAAACCCATGGTATACGAACATAGTCAACTTTTTAGCATCAAATGTGATCCCTTCGGAATTGAACCCTCAAGCGAGAAAGAGGTTCATTGCTAGTACTAGATTCTACTTTTGGGATGAGCCGTACCTGTTTAAGTGTGTCCAGACCAAGTTATTAGAAGATGTGTTCCAGAAAACAAGTTAGGAGAAATACTAAAATTCTGTCATGAACGCGAATGTGGAGGGCATTATAGTGGAAGGAAGACAATGATGAAGATCCTCCAATGCGGGTTCTATTAGACAACTTTGGCAAAAAATGCTTATGAATTTTTCTTGAAGTGTGACAGATGCCAAAGGTCGGGAACATTGGAAAAAGGGACGAGTGCCATTGAATAGTGAGCATGTGATTGGATTATTTGATGCATGGGGGATAGATTTTATGGGGCCATTTGTTACATCCCAAGGTTATAATTTCATCTTGGTGGTGATAGATTATGTGTCTAAGTGGGTTGAAGCAATCCCCACAAGGAAAAACGATAGCCATGTGGTTGTTGGGTTCATTAAGGAAAATATCTTCGCTAGGTTTGGGATTCCTAGGGCGATAATAATAAGCGACAATGGAAGTCACTTTTGTAATAGAATTTTCAGAACTTTGTTAAAGAAGTATGGGGTTAGACATAAGGTGGCAACCCCGTACCATCCTCAAACTTCGGGACAAGTGGAGGTGAGTAACCGACACATCAAACAAATGTTGGAAAAAATAGTCAACGGGAGTAGAAAGGATTGAACGTCCAAACTGAGTGACGCATTGTGGGCGTACAGGACGGCTTACAAATCTCCAATAGGAATGAGTCCCTTCTGGATAGTCTTTGGAAAGGCTTGCCATTTGCCGGTGGAACTAGAGTACAACGCCCTATGGGCTATTCGAAAGTTAAACCTAGACCTTGACAAAGCCGAAGAGGAAAGTAAACTCCATTTCAGTGAACTAGAAGAGTTTCGGTTAGAGGCATGTGAGAGCACAAGGCTTTACAAGGAGAAGACTAAGTTCTACCATGACAAGAAGCTTAGAAGAAAAGATTTCCATCCTGGAATGCTAGTCCTACTATTTGAGTCCTACCATGACAAGAAGCTTAAATCAAGATGGACGGGACCTTACAGAGTTGTGCAAGTGTTTGTGCATGGTGCCATTGAGATTGAAAGTTTGAAAAAGGGTGAAAGGTTTAAGGTGAATGGCCACCGGTTGAAACCGTATAGGAGAGGTGACCCAACTTAGGAGCCCATTTCAAATGAGGAATTGACCGAGCCGCTCGGGTAACAATTGTTCTCCCTTTTTCTTATTAGATTTAATTCTCATAAATTTTTAGTTTAAGCATTTCCTTTTCTTTCGCTCTTTATTTTTCTTTATTGCTCTTATTTCGTTTTTGCATAGAATAAGGGTGTCGATTGGATTTTGGTAGTGGATTTAGGATATTTGTGCTTTCTTGATATATTTTGCTTGTTTGGATTTTGTGAATGATTGGATGAGAGGGCATTATGCAGGATTATTAATATCTTTTGTTTATTGCCTTTGCTTGACGAAGTCTTGCTTTGAAACTTGTTGGGTTGCGCTTTTGAATATTTTCTACCACCCATGAACATTGGGGACAATGTCCAATTTAGGTTTGGGGGTACATGTGCGCAATACCATTGTGCTTGGTTTTTCAAAATTTCAAAATTGTGTGCCAATTTTTTCAAAATATTTACGATATTGCCATATTTGAGCATGCTTTGCTTGTTGAGATTGTTCTTTACATGATGTAGTGAGGAATTGTGCATCTTTGCCAGTGTTTGGTTTAGATTAACATCATGACACTTAGGGTGTCATTGAACAAAGTGCGTTAATCTTTTTTTCTTAATGTTGAGTGAATTATCAAATTTGCTTAAAGGCTAGGAATTAATAGTGGAGATTCCCGTGAGGATCACAAACACGGCCTTTAAAAAGCATATTTCGAGTTGTCAAATTTCACTCTTAAAACACTCACTCTCAAACACTCATACAAGCATGTGTTGGTCTCATTTGCACTAAAATGTTGTTTGCCATAGAATATTATGGACTGCTTGTGGATGCCTTATTTTGCTTAGTGGACAAGCCTTTAGAAGTGATTTTAGGCGATGCACGTGAAAAGCCACTAATTGGCCTAAATACTTCCAACCATCTAAATATGTGTGCTCCTAAGCCCCTTTGAAGCCAAACACATTTTAAGCTTTTCATTCATGAACCACATCTACATGAACCTTATAAGCCTTAAGATATTGACCTACCTTGACCAAATGATTTACTAAGGCTTAGGAAATCAATGTAAAATCTTGTACTTAAAAATGTAAGGTGTGTACCTAGGCATGTAAATGTGTGCAAAGAGTCTTGCAAGGCAAGAATGTTTGAAAAGAATTGAAAAGCTTGAAAAGAATGTGAAAAGAAAATAAAATGAAAAGTATGCAAAGAAAAGAATTGGCAAAGCAAAGAAAAAGAGAACCAAGAAATTAGGCACAATTGGCCTAGAAGAGAAAGAAAAGTAAAGGAACTACTCAATATGAAAATGAGAGTAGAATGCACATGTAGAATTGAAAGCCTGGACACCTTAAAGTGTGAACAATATGTGTGAATCTTGTGGAACTCATAATTAGAATGTATGCCTTAGTGTAATCATTGGGTTCCTTGATATCCATTGTCCCATTCTTTGTTTCACCATCACCTAAGGCCCCATTACAACCAAAGGAAAAACCTTCATGATCTTTGGGATTGTCCATTTTGTATAATTTGGTTGATACATGTTCTTTCGAATTCATGGTTTGCAATTCCATTCATGAGACCACTTTTCAGGAAATTGCGTTTTTAATGTTTATCATGTGCAATCAAGTAGATGCCCATAACATGAATTCATATTGCACATGTATGTTATTGAGTGAAACCTATGAGTCTTAGAGAAAAGAAGAGAGAATCCGGTGAGGATTATTTTCAAAGCGAATTACATTCTAAATTGAATAACACCTTTGCTTTGAAGCTTTGGCATTTCGAATGTAAGATCGCATTACGTACAATCATTTCTAAGAGTGGCACGTTTTTAATCTTTACTTGACATTCTCTTACATGTTGAAGTCCTCACTATTGCATAATTGTTTTAATCTCTTCATTTTGGTTTCGCACATTAACCATAAGAAAGTAAAAAAGCCTTTGAGATGTCTTGATGCATGTGATTGTTTTGCTCGAGGACTAGCAAAAGATAGGTTTGGGGGTATTTGATCAAGCCAAAATTGGTATGATTTTGGCTCTCATTTCCGACTTGTAAGGATTCTCATTTGTTTATTGACTTGTTTCGTGGACAAACCACATGTTGGTGTTGATGTAAGGGTAGCCTAGGAATTGGTGATCATCCAATGGCCCTCTCAAGACCTCAAGAGAAGAAGCACAAAAGGTATATTCTAGTGCTTACTTGCTTTGAAGAGATCTAGTTGCACACACACACACACAACTCATGCATATCTCTTATTCTTGTATGTTGTGTGTTTTATATGTGTGCATTCTTAATTGTTGAATGTCTCTTCATGCATGTTTATTTGATTGCATCTAATTTATTGAAATGCCATAACATGGTTAGGCATTAGGATGTAAAGTCATGAATTTTATTCATGCTTGTTTGAATTGATTGCATCTTATTCTATGATAATGCCATGACATGATAGGCATTAGGTTGCATTCAATTCCCACACTTGCACTTTATGTTTGTTAGCTTTTAGTGTGGTGTAATTCTTTTCCGTTTGTGTGATCGGAAACATCAGTGCTTGCACGATGGTGTGCATGTTTTAGCGCGATGGTTGACCACTTGAGAATGTCTCATTTTTATCTTGGATAAGTGTTAGTGAAACAAATAACTCAAGGTGTGTTCTAATATATTAATATTCAATCTAGAGGGGGGGTGAATAGATTTTAACGATATTACCCAATTTTCGCGTTAAGTCAATATTACGAAAATACCCCAAACTAGTCAAAACAATAACAAGTGTAATATGGTGCGGAATTATAAATGACACTTGATATTTAAGTGGAAACCCTCACGGGAAAAACCACGGGCTGTATAGTGCGCCACACTCGAACCTCGAATCCACTAAATGTGTTAAACGATTACAACCTACTACCGATATATAATCACACACCTACCTAATCCTGGTATGAGTGAACCTAGTCCAATTGCTTGTGTGACCACCTAATCCCGGTGTCCGACCTAATCCCGGTCTATCACAACAAGACTTCAATCGCTTGCGATCTAAGCAACCTAATCCCGGAAGCTACACGCAAGACTTACTTCTCAATGAAGAGATTACAACCTATGTGAATATATGATGATATTCAATGAGCAAATAAAGCTAGGTAACCTTAGATGCTTATCTAGGATGATTAGATAACAATAAATGTAATCCTAGATGTCAATAGCTAAATGACATGTCAAATAGCTTAGCTAACAATAGATTATAAAAACCTAGATAGCTATCACAATACAACACTCAATCATGTCATCACAAACAATCTCTATTTTGAATATAAGATATTAATCTAAGATCATTCAAATAATAAAAGAGATGCCTTGATAAATAAAACACTAAATATCAATGATAAAAGTGAAGAACATACCAAGGGAAGTGTGATGACCAAAACCCATGCAACTAAGCAAACTAACTATGCTAGAAAATGCTTAGATGATCTTTGATGCACATGTGTATGGTTTGAGTGTATAAAAATGAGTTCTTGATTTGATTTTCTCTCAAAAATCTCTCTTTCAAGTTTAAGGTTCTTTTAGAGTCAGAGAACTGAGTTAGAGAAATGAGAAAGTATGATATTTATAGGCATCAAGAACAGGGCAAGTGAAAAGACAATTTTGCCCTTGAAATCACCGATTGGCGGTTTCATTCTACGGTCGTGGCCGCAGAATGTAACCGTAGAATTGAACCCGAGAAGCAGGGGATCATTCAGCGACCATATTCGGAGGTCAATCGAAACCGCCGATCAAAACCCAAAAAGAAACCGACCTAAAATATCTAAATTGGCGGTTTCAATTCGGCGGCCAGGCCGCTGATTAAGCCACTGATTAAACCGCCGAACAGAACCCGAGAATAATAAATGCATCAGGTCTATTCGGCGGTTTCGATTCGGCGGCCTGACCGCCGATCGTAACCGCAGATCCAATCCAGAGCTTTCTGGAATCAAACGGCGGTTTCATTTGGCGGTCGTGGCCGCCGATCAAACCGCCGTTTCACCAATGATGGTGAAACCAAAGGAGAAGCCAAGGGCATTCTCTGAAGGCGATCTTCACGCAAAACCAAGCACATTATCGTGCAAGCGCGGTTGTTTCCGAACATATTCGGGAAACGAATTGCACGACACAAACAAACACAGAATAAGATATAATCAAACAAAGTGCTAGTGTGTAATGTGACATATGAAGAGAATGCACACATATGCAAGTATGCTAAGTGTGTGTGTGCTTCTAAATCTCTTCAATGAAAACTAAGCACAAGAAGTATACCTTTGGAGTGCTTGTCACTTTGAGGTCTTGAAAAGGGCCTTCGATGTTGGTCTTCAATCACCTAATCTACCCTTACAATTCAAACCCCAACTTGTGGTTTGTCCACGAAATAAGCCAATCAATAATGGGAATCCTTACAGTTAGTTTTGGTTTGGTTTGGTTTGGTTGTTTGGAGTAAAGTGTCTAGTTTCAAAATATTGGATTTCAATGTTTTAAATGTTTTTCAAAACTGATATTTGTATGGTCTTGTGACCATAACTTTTTATAAAAAGATTTAAATTGAGTTTTGTAAACTTTTGGACAAACTAGACACCCATACCTTTCCAACGGTATATTATTCGTAATATTTCATGACCGTTTGAATTGGTTTTGAAATCTCCAAAGTGATCACCAAAACAGGGCAACTATGTTGTTGTTCGTTTCTGAATTTTGGTCACTCAATTGACCATAACTTTTCTATAGAAATTGAAATATCATTCTGTAAAAATGAGTAGAAAGTAGACATCCATACCTTTCCAACGATATATTATATGAAAGGTTTCGATGTCGCTTGGTCATGTTTCAGAGCGCTTGAATCTTGAGCTACTGCACTGACGCGTGTACCGTGGAAATGCCCATTGTTTTTCTATTTCTTCCAAAACGACATAGTTTCACTTGGGCACTATAAATACATATCTTTCTCATCATTTTGAGGGTAGAGCCACAAAATGAAACCTTAGAGAGAGAGGCTCCATATTCTTGAGAGAGAAAGCACCAAGATTGCTTCTTTAACTCTCTAAACCCAAAACCCATCTCCATCTTGCATCATTCAGCATCATTTGAGCATGGGTCTTCTTCAACACACGTGGTATGATTTTTTGAACACTAATCTCATCTAATTTTAGTGTTTTACTTATCAATTTTATCTCTTATATTACTTGTATGTGTTTAGATTAATTTCTATATACATGATTGAGATTATATGTTGATTGGGTTATTTTGTGATAGCTAGGATTGTTCATGTTTATCTAACATCTAGCTAAATGATCTCATTAACATGATTGAGATTATTTGTGATAGCTTTGTATCTGGGATTGGTTATCCTTTACTTAGCTAAAGTTGTATGCCATGTCAAATAGCTATTTTCATATCTATGATTGATTTTATTGTCATCATATAATCCTAGGTAAGCATCTAGAGTACCCTAGCTCTATCTTGCATATTTGGATATCATCGCATATTCACTTAGGGTGTTGATCTCTTCGAAGAAGTAAGTCTAGTGTGATAGACCGGGATTAGGTGGTCACATGAGCAAATTGGACTAGATCCACTTTTACAAGCCTGCGGGTAGTGGTAGTGGTAGTGGTAGAGGGATATTGGCCGGGATTAGGCCGTCAAACCAGGATTAGGTTGTATACGTTATCACAATTAGTGGATTCGAGGTTCGAGTGTGGCGCACTTACCAGCCCGTGGTTTTTCCCATGAGGGTTTCCACGTAAATATCAAGTGTTATTTAAATTCCACACATATTACACTTGTTATATATATTGACTAGTTTGGGGCATTTTCGTAATCTTGACTTAATGCGAAAATTGGGTAAAATTTGTTAAAATCTATTCACCCCCCTCTAGATTAATATTAGAACACATCGTAATTTGTTTCACGACTCATTTTGCTTGATTCTCGGGCATTTCCCCATGTTTAATGGTGTAAAATCAAGTGTTTCAGGTTTTATTAGGTTTCAAGAGCATTTGGGATGAAGTTGAGGACTTGGGTGCAAAAAGCCCCACAAATTGGAGAAACGGGGCATTTTCGCCATTTGAGCAAGAACAGGTCGCCATATGGTCGCCATGGCGACAAAGGAATGATTCAGAACATCAGAAGGTCGCCACTTGGTCTCTACTTGGTCGCCATGGTGACAAAAGAGTTGCAAGATCAATCAGGTGGGTCGCCATAGCGACCCACTCTTGCAAATGGCGACCTCACAACTTTTCTCATGGTCGCCATAGCGACCACCTCGTGTAAATGGCGACCTCATCAGAATTTGCTCATGGTCGCCACTTGATATATGGCGAAAAAGATGATGTTCGTGGTGACATTTGCATCTAACCGTTTTGCGCACCAGGGTCGCCATAGCGACAAAATGGCGAACTTTGCGCCACATCAGCGAATCAAGTAGTTATCAATACATGTCCAAGAGACAATATATATAGAGAGGCCTTTCATCTTCAGTGGACACACACCACCTTAGAGAGCACGAAATTCAATCAATTGAGATCTAGATTTCTCATCCATGGCTCATCTCTCCTCATCCTCCATTTCTATACTTGTACTCACCTAATTCCATCCAAACCTCAACACCAAACCTTGACTACTTCCCTAAATCATTCCTATCCTACCAATCTCTACACCCAAATTCCTTTGTCATTCTCCACTAAACTCCCACACCTCAAGACACATCCTCTACTTCCACTCTTTGCATTAGAAGCATAAAAGGAAAGGAAGGATCAAGCAGTAAAGAAGGAGGCCCAAGGGTGATTTCCTTATTATTTACTTGCTTTCCATTTTATTGCTAATATGTGTAACTAAACCCCTAATCTAGGGGATAGATTTGAGGATTATTTGGTTGTGGGTATTAGCCTTAGCTTTGTAATGAATCTCTTTATGTGTTATATTCATTCAATCATTAGATTCTATTCATTATGTGATTGACTTGTATATCCACTTGTTAATTGCAATCTTGTTTAGAGTAATATGTTATATAATCATATTTGGATTAACACCCTTGTGTGATTAAGAACCCATTGAATATGATAGATTAGTGGTGGGTATATCAACCCCACTAATCTAAGCCTCAAGTGGTTAACATAGAGAGATTGATCCATTAAAGTGGCTACAAAGGCATTACCCACACTAAATTGCTAATTAATCTATTCCCTAGCAATCATATTTATTGTTTACATCATTATTCTTATCAAGGTTGTTGAGTATTCTATTTTTCATATCACTTTTGAATTTTCCATTTAGTAGTTAACATTGGTGGTTTTTGAAACCACACATCTTTCACTATCATGATTTATTTTATTTGTCTAAAGATTAGTAAATCTATATAATTAGCACTCCATATCCCTGTGGAACGAACTTGCATACCATTTGCTATAAAATCACACTTTAAAGGATTTAAGTGGCTTAAAAGGGTTTTCAAAAATCAAAAAAATTACATCATTTTTGTGAGTGCACGATGGCTCATCATTACATCACCCAGATATCCCTCCAAAAGATCAGTTGATATCGGGATACCTCGCCAACCAAGGAACTGGCAGAAAAGCATAAAACTAGCAGGAGGCGGGGTAACCAAGGACCAAGATACCCCCTGAAATCAGCTCACCAGGCATTAAGAAAATCAGACGAAGAGTTTCATAAAGAGTAGAAGACTTATATACCTAGCCGACAAGCTTTGAAGTTCCAAACAGGGTGATAAAACGCCTTCGTTTAGTCAAACAGAAGAAGTAGAGTTCTTCTCACCAGATGAGACCATCTGAACAAAGGGTCAACTCTACTAGAATCCTAGTAGGAAGGAATGAATTGATTATAATGATTAAAGCTCCTACGAGATTGTCTCCTTCTAAGAAGGAATGACTTGATGATTAAAAGCTCCTACGAGATTGTCTCCTATCAAGAAGGAGAGTCCTGTAATCGCCAAACCCTAGACCGATATTATAGGGGTGCATGGCAAGCAACGAGACCTATATATTCAACATCTTACTCACCAGAAAGGGATCCGAAAATCATCTCCTCAAACCCTAACCTACATTCAGTGCTACTTATCGACATTCACGAGTACGCTACCACCATCTCCGTTGCCTACTGAAGCTCAACATTCTTCCCTAATCTAGAAATGCATCCTTTGTATTCATAATATAAAGATACTATCAATAAAAATCTCACTCATTCACTCTATTTCTTATATTTATACCAGATTTGTCGTGTAAGGAGCATCGCTGGTATTGAACCTCGTGATACCCTCCGATTGGGATCTACCCCGATCTCGGTCTTTAAAGTTGTTATTTAGAGATTCACCCTAATGACGATTTTCCAGTAATTCCTTTGGCACCGTCTATGGGAACGTATTTTCCCAACCAATCTACCCAAAGACCTTCAGAATGAGACTTCGATCCTCCCAGGTCTATCCTGATCCATCAGGACCCCAGTCCTTTGCTTCCACAGAGAGAGCCGAAAAGTGGGGTAGAGGATCCAGGAATGATAATCCTACACTAGCACCCTCTCCGGCTGCGGGCCTAATACCCCGAGACCCGGTTGGGTAGGAAATCGATCGGGACACCCTTGAGTAGCAAGTAGTAGCCTATGTAGAAGCTATCCAACTCTGGATGATAGCATAGGGAATTCCATTCGAAGCAGCCGAGCTTGCAGGAGATGTTGGCCCAAGTACCCGGGTACCAGTGTTTGATTGACTAGGACTACGTCTCCCAAAATCAATTCGTCAGGTAGATCTTAGACCCAGATTAGTGAAATCCGCCATTGAGATTCCTCCTAGGGTAGCTCAACCCTCAACGAAGCTCAGGGCAAAAAAGAGAAATCTGCAGCCCGATTTAGAGGGAAGTGCCAAATCCAAAAGGAGTCCTAGAATGAAGCACCAAAAAGCTAAGCAGAAGAAGGTGGCCATTAACTCAGAAACCTCGGATGAAAAAGGTTCAGTAGCCTGATCCGGAAGCAAAAAGTCGAAGCGCTTGGAAGATCAGATGGCCAAGATGGCAAAAGAGCTTGTGGAATAGAAGAAAGGAAAGCACCAAACGATTCGGAAGAACCCTGGGGGAAATGAATGCACCCTTCTCCAGGAGAATTAGAGAGGCGGAATTACCCCCCAAGTTCAGGATGACCACTAAAAAATATTTCGGAATGGAGGACCCCGTCAGCCACCTGGAGAGTTTTGTCCACCAGATGGAAGTTCAAAATGCAACCCGGTCCACTATGTGCCGAATGTTCCCTTTAACTTTGACCGATTGTGCTAAGACGTGGTTAAGGAAATTACCATCACGTAGCGTTAATTCATTTTCTAAGCTTACCGCGACCTTTTGTGCACATTTTTAGGGAATCAAGCCTTGCCCCAAAGACCCTATTTTGCTTCAATATGTGATCCAGGAGCGGGGTGAAACCTTGAGATCCTATATGGAAAAGTTCCATAAGGAGGTTATCTAGATGGGAGTGTTTGATGAGAAGGAGACATTGGCAAATTTCAGGAGAAACTTATGGGCCGGCAGATTGTTCCGGTCATTTGCTAAACATCCATCAGAGACTTTTTAGGAGGCTTACAACCTGGCTCTGAAACAAGTGGACATCAAAGAACAACTCCAGATCAAGGTCGAGCATGATGAAGCCCGATTAGCACCTCGTCCCTAGAAGGAAGTCTCAAAGCCTTTACCAGCCAAAAGATTCCAGAACCAGCCCCCAAA
Organism: Acer campestre; assembly: GCA_954870605.1. Classification (NCBI taxonomy): domain Eukaryota; kingdom Viridiplantae; phylum Streptophyta; class Magnoliopsida; order Sapindales; family Sapindaceae; genus Acer; species Acer campestre. Next base: position 25,027,648 of record OX940800.1, on the reverse strand, counting down.
CTGGTCAACCTATAGGCCGTCTCACCTCCCTTCGTACCAGGAAAGGTACCCAGCCAGAGGAACACCTCCCAGAACTACTCAGCTAAAGGAAGTATCACGGATAGCAGAGGAGGAAGATGGGTACAACCATTACACCCTCCTCAATGCTTTGCAAGAAGCCATTTACCTAGCCATTTGAGATAAGGGCCTACTCAGGAAGCCGGGTCCCATGAAAACCCAGTTAATGGGAGGAACCGATACAAGTATTGCGACTTCCACGAGGATGTGGGACACAACACCTCTGAATGCTACAGCCTCCATAACCAAATCGAAGGATTGGTAAGGGGAGGCCTATTGACTGAATTTTTACAATAGGTACGAGACAGCATCAAGGAGGGGAAGCGGGTGTAGAGAGAGATGCAGGAAAGATCAGAAAGACGGAAAGATAGGGAAAAGGATCTGATACGGTAGATCCAGGTGATTCATACCATTATTGGAGGCCCTCCCTTGGCTGGAATCTCTAACAATTCGAGAAAGAACCACGCTAGGAAGATACCCAGGCTTAATACCGGTCATGAGATGCTCAAAGTTAGCAAGGGATCCTGAGATTCATCCTACTCCACCAGGATCATTTTCACAGAGGAAGATGTCTACAATATAGTTCAGCCCCATGATGACCCAATGGTAATCTCGGTACAGATCGCCAATTGCCGAGTACACCACGTCCTGATAGATATAGGAAGCAGTGTTGTCATCCTATTCAAGTGAGCATATGAACAACTTAACTTGAAGAATTCATGTTACAACAGCTGTAACTCGCCACTGTACGGGTTCACAAGGGACTCTGTCATGCCTATGGGATCGAAAATCCTGCCCGTCATAGTTGGGGATGCTCCACTTCAGCAAAACGTGATGACAGAATTCATTGTGGTAGACACCCCGTCTGCTTACAATGCAATTTTAGGTAGACCCTTCCTATCAGAGATTCGGGGGGTACTGTCTATCTACCACAACGTCTTGAAATTTCCAATAGGTACAAAAGTAGAAGAACTCATGGGTGATCAATGGCAGCCCGTAATTGCTACGCAGTGTCTACCAACCCCGTAGTGCTTGCTAGACAATGTGCACATGTGTTTGATGGACCAAGTTAGGATATGCCGGAACAAGATTACTATGGCTTAGAAGATGGAGACGTACCAGACATAATCATAGAGAAGCCGGAGGGAGAAGAGCAAGGTTGGACCAGTTGACATCCCGCATATCAGTTAGAAGAAATACCTGTCAAAGGTGAATACCTAACTAAGATGGTGAAAGTTGGAGGAGGACTAGACCCCGAAGTCAAGAAGGACTTAGTAAAGCTCCTTAGGGAGTATAGCGACATCTTTGCTTGGAGCCATGAAGAGATGTCTGGCATCCCGCTTAGTTTGGCTGCCCATAGGTTGGCAGTAGACGCAACCTTCAAACCAATAAAACAGAAACGAAGACACTTTAATGCTGAATGGAACGCCACAGTCCAGGAAGAAGTAGACAAGCTTCTAAAGGCCGGGTTCATCAGGGAATCTCGGTACCACGAATGGATCGCCAATGTGGTCATGGTAACCAAGTCTAACAGGAAATGGCAAAGGTGTGTGGATTACACCGACCTCAATCGGGCTTGCCCTAAGGATAGCTTTCTCCTACCTAAAATAGATCAGCTGATTGATTCCACCGCGGGTAACAAGCTCCTAAGCTTCATGGATGCTTTCTCGGGGTACAATCAGATTATGATGCACCTTTCTGACCAAGACAAGACCAGCTTTATCACAGGCTAAGGCCTCTACTGCTACAAGGTAATGCCTTTCGAACATAAAAATGCAGGTGCCACATACCAGCATATGGTGAACAAATTGTTTAAAGAACAGATAGGAAGATCCATGGAGGTGTACATAGATGACATGATCACAAAATCTCAGGAGGTTGAACAACATACAGGAGATTTGCGCCAAACGTTTCAGGTGATAAAACAGAACCAAATCAGACTAAACCCTGCCAAGTGTGCTTTCGGGGTAGCAACAGGGAAGTTTATAGGATTCATGGTGCACTGATGAGCGTCGTTTGTGTACTCAACAAAATGATATTTAAATGTGATCTTTTAGAAAACCGATTTTTAACCACTTAAAAATCCACTTGGATAGAAAATTAGTAAAGTGGCAAGTAGGATTCGTTCCACAGGGAATTAGAGTGATTAGTTGAATAAATTAACTAATCTAAATGCGGTAAAATAAATCATAAAAATATGGATGAGTGAATGGGTTGTCAAGCCATCAAACATACATGAAAAATAACCCTAATAAACTAATAAAATGGAATGCTCAACAAATCTAGATAAGAAATATGGAATAAACAATTAATAGGAATTCTAGGGAAATGATAGAGTAGCTAATGGACAATGAGCAATTCATACATGGCTTCTTTAATGCACTATCTACACAATCAAGGACCGATCTCATTCAAATGTGTTGTTTAGACCGTCACTACGAACCCTAAACAACTTCCCACCGCAATGCCTAACTGATTAAGGAAAGGGGGTCACAGCGGGATCGGTTAGTGACAATCAAATGGTCTAGGCAATCGAGGTTGATCACCCCTCCAAAAGCCTATCCTATTCACTATGTGCTCTAATCAATCAAGTGTGTCAATAACTCAATCAATTTTATCACAAATTAATCCTACAACATATTGTAATTAACAAGTGTGTCAATAACTCAATTAATCACATAAGTGCAAGATCTAATTAAAAAGTAAATAAAACTTAAATCATGCAAACATAATATTCAAAGCTTTAATAAATACTCATGTCCAAAAAGTCTCTCAAATCATCCCCTAAAATAGGGGTTTTAATTACACATAATTACAAACAAGAAAAGGAAGTAAAATGGAGAGAAATCACCCTTGGGTCTCTCTTGTAAGCTTGATCCTTCCTTGATGCTTCCTTGCTTGAATCTTGTGCAAAGAGTGGGTGTTGAGGATATGTCTAGATAGGTGGAGTCATATGGAAAGTGACAAAGGAAAGGGGTGGAGAAAATGGAAGGAGAGGAATGATTTAGGTGAAGTAATCTAGATGTTTAAGCTTAGGTAGAAGAGAAATGGAGAGATTAGGAATGATAGAAAGGAGGTTTCTTGGTGGTCAAGAGATGTCCAAAAGAGGAAAAATGTGATGAATTTATAGGATTTTCAAATTAGGTCACGGGTGGTAAATTACCAAAACACCCCTGACCATGGCAAATTACCATTTAGTCCAACATAGGGGGTCATTGTGTAATTTTCTTGGCCAATCAGATTTCACAGAGAGGAGATTCGCGGTTTGGCAAATGGCGACCCTAAATGACGACGAATCTAGAGCCAAAACAACTCCCTGTCGCCATGGCGACCTCGGAATACAAACCGCGACCTCGATTTACGCGGTTTGTGTTGGGATTATGCTCAATAGCAAGAGTGTAATGTTGTACTTGACAATCTTTTCATATTAATAAAATGATTTATGTTTGTTAACAAAATCTTATATAGCATTTATTATTATAATTGTCAAAGTAAATAATCATAAGGTCTAAAGACTATGAGAAAAGAAGAATTGTTCGTACATCTGGATATGTATGTGGTAGACACAATTATTTAGTTAGTCTTGAATATTGTTCACAACTTAAGTTAAAGGTTGGGCACCTTTATCTTGTTAAAGTTGTAGAATTCTTTTGCTAGCATTTGAGTGGGATCAAATGAGATATGATGAGTCTAAAATCATCGGAGTATCTTCGAGCAAAAGAATCTAGTGCACTGGGTGCATTGAACTGGATCACAATGAAATACTTTGTCTATAACCGTCAGTAGATAAAAGTCTTTTCATTATTAGGACAATCGGAGAGTCTATCTTAATCCTGAGATAAATGATGGACTTATGGTTGCAAGTGATATCATTTGAGTTATCAATGAGTACGATTATATCGCATAGTCTATCCTCGATAGTTTGGTGATATTCATTTGTTAATCGATAGAGGACTTCATTTATAGATATGGACATCGTGGCTCCATTTATTAAATGAGAGTATAATATCATCATATGGATGTTTTGAGGTAATTGGATATTAAATCTCAACGTTGAGTTTTCGATAGTGTCTATTGAAAACATGGCTTCTGGACAAGTCAAAATATCCAAGTTCAAAACGTGGTCATATGAGTAAATATGGTAACTTGGAGAGTTATAGGCGGTCTATGAACTCTTGGCGATTACTGATATTAATCACGAGGATACACTATCTCCAACATGATTGTCTAGGGTATGAATGAGGAACATCTTCCTTTTCTGTCTTTATTTAAGAGTTCAATTTTAGCTCTTTAGTGGAATGAGTTAAAATTAATGGATCTGACCTAAGTGAATCATTTGTTGATTGTGATTAGGTTATGTCTATTGAAGCTTAAATTTAGATAGCCCGCCAAGATCCCCAATCCACACGGACTTGTATGGATCACTTGATATATTCTACCGGACCAATTTATGGGTCCATTTAGAATTGTATTTAATATATTAAGAATATAATTTGCACATTATTTATTTAATGGGCTGTTTAATTATTATAATATATTAATATATTAATGAAAGGCATGTGGGCTTGTTTCTTTTAGTAAGAATGGGTCTAGTTTACATGTGGGCTTTTTATTAGAGTCCAAATGGATTAAATAAAATAAGAAAACAATATGTAGGCCCAAGTTCTAGTCATGGGCAGCAATGGCTAATTTTTAGCCCATAATATTGTTTTATTTTATTATTTATTTAAATGGAAATTAATTAATATGTTAATTAATTATTTAATTAAAAATCAAATCTTTTTCTGATTAGGAAATATGTTTCCTAGTAGTATACTACTAATAGTATTATACTAAATATAAAAGACTTTATTTGTTTAGTCAAATTAGGAAGTCTTTTATATAGTCACAAATACACTAAAGAGTTGGATTAGGGTTGATATATAATATATATGCATGTGGGATATATAGAATACATATACATATATATACATGCGGATATATATATAATATAGAATTATATATGCATGCAGAAGATATATAATATATATGCATGTGGGATATATAGAATACATATACATATATATATACATGCGGATATATATATAATATAGAATTATATATGCATGCAGAAGAGATATAATTATATATGCATGCAGTATTGGAAACAAAACAATATAGATGTTTTAAATGCATGCAGTGTTTAAAAAAAAATGCAAACACTTATTTGATTAAAAGCAATTTGAGTTGCTTGCAAGTTTGATATACTCATATTAGGCGTGAAAAAGCATGGACATAAATATTCTTTATTTTTTTTTGGTCAAACCCTAGTTTTTGCAATTGAGAGTTTTTTTTCTTTTGCTAGAGAAAAATAAGATCCAACTCTAAGACTAGTGAGTGATTCGGCCTAGAGGTTTGTGAGAGAAGAATTGTTCTTGTTTCGATAGTGTACTAGTGATCTTAACATCAAGAGATCTTGTACACACTTTCGAATTAGGTTCACGTGAATTTCAATCTTACGATTGTGAATTCAAAAGTGACCGGAACGTTCTTAGCAACCTATTGGAATTTTTGTGACTAACGGAAACCAGAAAAGTTTTGTTGTCCATTCTCAGGTATACAATTCAAAGAGAAGGGAGACCAAGCTCCTAGGTGATTCACGTTCGTGATCGGATTGGAAGATCTTGCGGATTACCATCGACGCATAGTCAATCGGATCACGCGACAAAGGTACGATATCTTTTGGTATATATTGCTTAATTAATTAAAGGGTTAAGGTTCAATATGGGAAAATTTTTAAAATATACTACTTCTTTTTAGTCTCGCTTCCGCTGCGTGCATGATTTTTTTCCCTACAGTTTGGTCGCCATTTGGGACTAGGGGCGACCTAAGGTAATTTGGGCATAAAGAGGGTAGCCGGAATCCGGCCATTTGGAGGTCCAAAAGTGGATCGATTGGAGAGCCGGTCAGTTGGCCGTGATTTCCAACCGGTTTTCGGCAACCGGTAGGTCGGTTTGGGTCCATTTCCGGTTGGCTAGGGTTTAGGGGGGGTTTGGACATGGCTGCTGCTCGTGAGGAAGAAGAAGATGAATAGGAGATGGGGTGCATTTAGTAGGCATGTGGGGTGTAAAGGGCTGCAGCCTTTTTGTGTAAAAGGGGGGTGCATTTAGCAGTAAGGTGGGGTGTGCACAGCTGTCTCTTCTTTTGTCTTAATATGGGTGCGCTTAGTAAGCAGCTGGGGTGCGTTTAGGTGCATGAAACACACCGTTTCATTAAATGACGTGGCATGGGCTGCGTCTCTCTTTAGGTGTGCACTTAGAAATCAGCCGGGGTGCAATCAGAGGCCCAAGCTTGATTCTTCTTTGCCACGTGGCGCTGCTTGGCTGGTTCTCTTGGCAAATTACGGACAGACCCCTGAACTCCTCTGTAATTACGAAAACATCATTCTTTCCTTCAAAATTTACACTTTTACCCCTGTTTCACCAAAATTACTCCAATGCCCCTGAACTCTATAAATTCCTGAAAACACTTAATTTACACCATTAAATAACGGAATAATGCCCAAGAATCAAGCAAAAGGAGAAGGAAATAGGGACCAAAATCATACCAATTTTGGTTCGATCATGCACGAAAGAGGGATCATGGCCAATCCCGAGAAGATCAAAGCTATCCTAGATCTCAAGTCACCTATAACTCTCAAACAGGCATAAGGGTTAACTGGCCGGATAGCAGCATTAAATCGCTTCATATCCCGCTCCACTAATAAGTGCCTTCCTTTTTTCAAGGTTATCAAGAAGGGAAAGAAGATAAAGTGTGATGAACAAAGCGAACAGGCTTTCCAAGCTTTGAGGGAGTACCTATCCATCCCGCCTTTATTGGTAAAGCCAATCCCGGGGTAAGAACTTTTACACTATTTAGCAATTTCAGAGGCTGCTACAAGCGGAGCCTTAGTAAAGGAGTGCAACGATGGGATACAAAGATCGGTTTACTACGTGAGCCGTGCTTTCACTAAGTCTAAGAAAAACTACACCCTCCTAAAGAAGCTCGCATATGCCTTGGTAACTACAGCTAGAAAGCTCCGGCCTTACTTTCAAGCACATACCATCGTGGTAGTTAAGGACCAACCCTTGTGACAATTCCTCCAGAGGCCGGATGTATCAAGCAGATTGGTCCTATGAGCCCCAGAACTCACCCAGTTTGACTTCAAATACAAGGCAAGAACCACGATCAAAGCCCAACCCCTGTCTGATTTCATAATGGAATTCAGCATGACTTCGGACCAGGATGAGTCAGTAGACCTGGGTCTGGATCCAACCAATCTGGACTGGATCGAAGGTAGCAAGACCTGGGTCTTATATACGGATGGGGCATCAAATCAGTCGGGATGCAGAGCAGGAATCTCGTGATTGACCCATAAGGGTTGAATGCAGCCACTGTTTCAGGTTTGAGTTCAGAGCCACTAATAACGAAGCAGAATATTAAGCCTTACTAGCAAGAATGGGAGTAGCAGAAGCCTTAGGGGCTGATTTCCTTCTGATTAAAAGCGACTCTCAACTGGTAGTCAACTAGGTGTTGGGGTTGTACCAGGCAAAATGTGACAACATGGTAGCATATTTGACTAAGGTCCAGGAAGTAATGAAGAGATTCAAAGGTGTAAAAATGAAGTAGGTTCCCAGAGAGAAGAACCATCGTGCTGACGTCCTAGCCAAGATTGCAACAGGTGAAGGGCACGCTTTACCCATAGGAGTACCTCTCCAGCTAATACCCCATCCTAGAATAGTTAAGGGGGGAGAGGTCCACCCAGTTGGCCAACACCCCTATTGGATGGATCCGATAGCGGATTACCTCCAAAGCGATATTCTCCCTACAAAGCCAGATCAAACACGCAGGCTTAAGAGAATTGCTACCCGGTACTGATCAAGCCAAAATTGTTCTTTTTGCTTGATTCTCGGGCATTTCCCTGTGTTTAATGTTGATAAAATGAGTGTTTCAGGTTTTATCAGGTTTTGAGAGCAATTGAGATGAAGTGGAGGACTTGTGTGAAAAATGCCTCACAAATGGGAAGAAACAAGGCATTTTCACCACTTAGACATAAAGAGGTCGCTACATGGGTGCCATGGCGACAGAGGATTCTCCAAGCCATCAAAAGATCGCCATTTGGTCGCCATGGTGATAGAAGGACTCCAAATGAATCAGGTGGGTCGCCACTTGGGGTTGCCATGGCGACCACCCTTGCAAGTGGCGACCTCTTTCAAACAAGGCAAGGTTGCCACTTATGGTCGCCATGGCCACCTTGATGCTGCAAGTGGCGACCCCTTCACACTTTGCAGGGTCGCCACTTATGGTCGTCATGGCGACCTCGAGATGCAAGTGGCGACCTTTACACAAATTGCTCATGGTCGCCACTTGCTAGATGGCGAGAAAGATGATTTTCATGGCGACCTTCTCATCTAACTGTTTTACGCACCAGGGTCGCCATAGCGACCAAATAGCGAACTTGGCGCCACATCAGCGAATCAAGCAGTTATCAGTACATGTCCAAAAGTGTGTATAAATAGAACGACTTCTCATCTTCAAAAGCATCGACCATCTGAGAAAAAGAAAACAAAGAATACATCTTGAGATCTAGCTCTTCATCCATGGAACACTATTCATCATCCTCCATTTCTCTCCTTGAACTCATCTAATCCATCCAAACCTCAACACAAAGCCTTGATTCCTTCCCTACATCATTCCTCATCCCACCATTTCTCCACCAAAATCCTTAGTCACTTTCCACCAAAACACCCACATTCCAAGACATATCCTCTGCTTCCATTCTTTGCATCTAGGAGCATAGAGGAGAAGAAGGATCAAGCTTAAAGAAGGTGACCCAATGGTTATTTCCTTACTATTTACTTCTTTTCATTTATTGCAAATATGTGTAACTAAACCCCTAATCTAGGGGATAGATTTGAGGATCAATTGGTTATGGGTTTAGCTTAGCTTGTAATGAATCTCTTATGTGTTCTATTCATTCAAATTAATTAGATTCCATTCATTAAAATTGACTTGTATATCACTTGTTCATTGCAATCTTGAGTGGAGTAATTTGTTATATATTCATATGTGGATTGACACTCCTTGTGTGATTGAGAACCCATTGGATAGGATAGATTAGTGGTGGGTATATCAACCCCACTAACCTAAACCTCTAAGTGGCTAACATAATGACATTGGCACATTAAAGTAGCTAGTTAGCTTACCCACATTCAATTGTTAATCGATCTATTTCTTAGCTATCTCATTAATCGATTTTATCACTATTTTTATCAAGGTGTTGAGTATTCTATTTTTCATAACATTTTTGTGTATTTTCATTTTATGTAGTTAGCATTGGTGGTTTTAGAAACCACACATCTATCAACACTATGATTTATTTTATTGTTCAAAGATTAGTCAATTTATCTAATTAACACTCCATTCCTTGTGGAACGAACTTGCTCACTATTTTGCTATCAAATCACATTTTAAAAAGGATTCAGTGACTTAAAAGAGTTTTCAAGAATCAACCAAAAACCATATTACTATTTTGTTGAGTACACAAATGACCTCATCAAAAATGGCGCTGCTACCGGGGAGTGGTAGCATTGATTATATAGATTGACTTTTCTTTTTAGTATATATTTTCTTTTGTTGCTCATATTGATAAGTAGTATTACATTGTATGATTCATTTGAATTTTTTTTACGTGGTAGTGTTGTGTTGTGCAAATTTCAGGAAATGGATTCTCTTGCGGAACAAGTGGCAAATTTCACTAGAGAAATGACGACATTTGCCACAAGATCCTCCAGGGGAGTGGAAAGCCAAGTAGGAGTGCCCGAGGAGATGGAATTCCATGAAGAAGATATAGATGATGAGATGAGAAGAAACCTTCAAGAATCACAAGCAACTTATGAGAAGCTTTTGAATGGATTTATAGAGGCCAGTCAAAGTCGGTTCTTAAATCTAGAGGAAGCAATTGGTAGACTTGAAGGGCATGTAGGAAGGATTGCAGATGAAGTGTTAAGCAGTGAGGTGATGGGCTCAAGCGACTCTCTCAATCTTGGTAGTGCAATAGCCATTTTGAGAAGCTGTAGAGTAGTAAACAATGGAAGAAATGAGGGAGTTACTAGTGATAACAACAACTCACCTATAGAAGGTAATGATAAAGAAGATGTAGTGCCAGAGAGAGAGAGACCGTTGATAGGGAGAAAGCTCTAAGTCCGGAAGAATTAGAACCACCAAGCAGAAATCCTAGTAACAACACATCTCTCAACCCTAGTTTCTCAAGAGTACCATACCCGGGAAGGTTGAAGAAGGATAGGTTAGAACAATCGTTCAAGGATATTTATGATGTGCTTTCTAAGGTAACAATCAATCTACCTCTTCTAGAGGCAATTCAGAAGATGCCGGCGTATGGGAAATTTTTCAAAGAATTGAATAAGGAGAAGTACAGGTTTAGGCTAAAGAATCAAGAGAGACTTGACGAGAATGCAAGTGCAGTCATTCAGAAGAGACTTCCGCCGAAGCTTAAAGATCCAGGGAGTTTCATTATCAATATAACAATTGGTGGAGAGGGTCAAGTGAGGGCTATGCTTGACCTAGGGGCAAGCATCAACTTGATGCCCTTCTCTATTTATAGGAAGATGGTGTTGAATGAATTGAGACCAACTAAAATGTCCCTCATTTTGGCGGATCAATCGGCTAGGCAACCCAGAGGAATAGTTGAGGATGTCCTTATCCAGGTTGATAAGCTAATCATCCCTGCAGACTTTGTAGTACTAGAAATGGAGACTGATCCGGATGAAAAAGATTCTGTGATTCTTTTGGGATGCCCCTTTATGGCTACAGCAAATGCAGTGATTAATGTGCATGAGGGAAAGTTAAAATTGAAGGTTTTGGATGAAGTTGTAGAGTATAAAGTATTTGAGTCCTCGGCTTGTCCAATTGGGGCACATGATTGCTACAGTGTGGATATCTTGGATGAGATTCAGGAAAAAGCTAACATGAGGGTATGTTATCAAGAGGTAGTAGATGAAGTGATTACTGAGGAAAGTGGAGTAGAAAATGGTTTGGTTGAACAACAAGGGAGCAACAAGGATGAACCCTCCCCAAGGAAACTAGAGTTGAAAGAACTTCCTTCGAACTTGAAGTATGCGTTCTTAGAAGATAATCAAGCTTTTCTGGTTATCATTGCGGCTAACCTAGAATCTAGTGAGGAGCAAAGATTGCTTGTGATCTTGAGGAAATATAGAAAAGCTATAGGATGGACACTAGATGATATCAAGGGAATTAGCCTAACATTGTGCATGCATAAGATCCGGTTGGAGGAAGACACAAAGCCGACTAGGGAAGCGCAACGAAGATTGAATCCGATCATGCAAGAAGTCGTCAAAAAGGAGGTGTTGAAGCCGTTAGATGTGGGAATCATCTACCTGATTTCGGATAGCAAGTGGGTAAGCCCCATACACATGGAACCCAAGAAATCTGGAATCACAATTGTGAAGAACAAGCAAAATGAATTAATTTCACCGGCCACTTTCCAAAGGTGCATGACCTCAATCTTTTCGGATATGGTAGAGAACATGATAGAAATCTTCATGGACGATTTTTCGGTGTTTGGAGCTTCCTTTGATGAATGTTTGAAGAATCTATCTTTGGTGCTTCAGAGATGTGAGGAGACGAGCCTAGTGCTCAATTGGGAGAAATGCCACTTTATGGTTAGAAGTGGTATTGTGCTAGGGCTTGTGATTTCCGAAAAGGGCATTGAGGTCGATAAGGCGAAAATAGAAGTAATGAAGAGTTTGCCTCCACCTAGATCGGTCAAGGATGTTAGGTCATTTTTGGGTCATGCGGGGTTTTATAAGCGGTGCATCAAAAGACTTCTCGAAAATTGCAAGACCGTTGTGTACCCTCATTCAAAAGGATGTAGAATTCAAGTTCGATGAAGACTGTAGCATTGCCTTTGAGACTTTGAAAGAGGCGCTAACCTCGGCTCCCATCATCATGCCATCGCAATGGTGTTTTCCATTTGAGCTTATGTGTGACGCCTCCGATTATGCTATAGGGGCAGTTTTGGGACAACGCATAGAAAAGCTTCCGCATGTCATTTACTATGCATCAAGAACTCTCAATGACGCTCAAATGAATTACTCAACTACGGAAAAGGAGTTATTGGCAATAGTATTTGCCTTGGAAAAGTTTAGGCAATATTTGGTGGGCATCAAAGTGGTTGTATACACGGACCATGCCACTATCCTATATCTCTTGCATAAAAATGACGTAAAACCGAGATTGATTAGGTGGATACTTTTATTGCAAGAATTTGACCTTGAGATTAGGGATAAGAAGGGGTGTGAGAATGTGGTGGCAGACCATCTAAGTAGACTAACTCAAGGAACTCTTATGGAGGATGATGTGATTCCACTAAGAGAATGTTTCCCCAATGAACAGTTGTGGGTAATACAGGATAAAGACCCATGGTTTGCGGACATCGTCAATTTTTTAGCATCAAAGGTGATCCCTTCGGAATTGAACCCTCAAGCGAGAAAGAGGTTCATAGCTAGCACTAGATTCTACTTCTGGGATGAGCCATACTTGTTTAAGCGAGGTCCAGATCAGGTTATCCAAAGATGTGTTCCAGAAAACGAGCAAGGAGAAATATTAAGATTTTGCCATGAACGTGAGTGTGGAGGACATTATAGTGGTAAGAAGACAATGATGAAGATTCTCCAAAGCGGGTTCTATTGGACAACCTTGGCAAAGAATTCTTATGAATTTTGTTTGAAGTGCGATAGATGCCAAAGGTCGGGAAACATTAGGAAGAGGGATGAGATGCCATTGAATAGTGAGCATGTGATCAAGTTGTTTGATGTATGGGGGATAGATTTTATGGGGCCATTTGTTACTTCCCATGGGTATAACTTCATCTTGGTGGTGGTAGATTATGTATCTAAATGGGTGGAAGCAATCCCCACTAGAACGAGCGATAGTCACGTTGTTGTTGGATTCATCAAGGAATATATCTTCGCAAGGTTTGGAACACCAAGGGCAATAATAAGTGACGGTGGGAGTCACTTTTGTAATAGAGTTTTCAAAGCCTTATTAAAGAAATATGGGGTTAGACACTGTAGGGAAAAATATACCCGCAGCGGAAGCGAGACTAAAAAAATATAGTTTGAGTAGCTTTTAAAATTTTTCCAATTTTATGAACCTTAAACCCTTTTGATTAATTAAAGATATATAAAGAATAAACAAAAGATTAATACCTCTTGTCGCGTGATCCGATTGACTTGCGTCGATGGTAATCCGCAAGATCTTCAATCCTAGCACGAACGTGGATCACCTAGGAGCGTGGTCTCCCTTTCTTTGAATTGCAAACCCGTGATCGGATATAACAAACTTTTCTTGATTCGTTAGTCCCAAAAACAATCTAAAGGAACCTAAGATTATTCCGGTCACTTTTGAGTTCTCAATCTTATGATCGAAACTCGCGTGAACCTTAATCGATGTAGTATATACAAGCTTATTAATGAATAAGCAAACAATATACCATCAAAGAATAATCTATGTTCCTTTTGTTTTTAGTAGAATAAAAAATCTCTAACTATGAGTATAGAAGAAGAAGAAAAAAAAAAAATTCTGCACATAAAACCCTAGGTCTGGCTGAAAATAATAATGGCCTTATATGTAGCAAAATTTCTTTTCTCTTTCTTGACTAGGGTGGCCGAATTCTTTCACCAAAAAGGATTAGGGTTTCCGCAATTTTCACTCCAAAAATATAGGAGTTTTAGTTGCACCCTAATTCACTTTCTAAGAGTTCAAACCCTAATCCAACTCATAAATCTTTTATTCCTTATTTGACTAAAATAAAAAAACTTCTTATTTGATTAAATAAATAAAATTAATTATTTATTTCCTTGTCAAACAAGTATTTTAATTTAAGTACACTACTACCAATAGTATACAAATAGGAATCATATTTCCTATTTAGAAAAGATTTGTTTCTTAATTAAACAATTAATTAATAAATTAATTCATTCTTATTTAATTAAATAATGAAAACAAAATAATATTAAGGTTATTTTAACCACCTTGCCGCCCCATATACTAATATTGGGCCCAAATATTATTTTCTTATTTCATTAAATCCATAGGACTTTAAATAAAAAAGCCCACATGTGAACTAGACCCATTCTTACTAAAAGAAACAAGCCCATATGTCATCCATTAATATATAAATATAATTTAGCAGCCCATTACATAAATAATTTGCAAATTATATTCTTAATATATTAAATGCAATTCTAGATGGACCCTAAATTGGTCCGGTAGAATATATCAAGTGATCCATGCAAGTCCGTGTGGATTGGGGATCTTAGCGGGCTATCTAAATTTAAGCTTCAATAGACATAACCTAATCACAATCAACAAATGATTCACTTAGGTCCGATCCATTAATTTTAACTCATTCCACTAAAGAGCAAAAATTGAACTCTTAAATAAAGACAGAAAAGGAAGATGTTTCCTCATTCATACCCTAGACAATCATATTGGAGATAGTGTATCCTCGTGATTAATATCAGTAATCGCCAAGAGTTCATAGACCGCCTATAACTCTCCAAGTTACCATATTTACTCATATGACCACGTTTTGAACTTGGATATTTTGACTTGTCCAGAAGCCATGTTTTCAATAGACACTATTGAAAACTCAACGTTGAGATTTAATATCCAATTACCTCAAAACATCCATATGATGATATTATACTCTCATTTAATAAATGGAGCCACGATGTCCATATCTATAAATGAAGTCCTCTATCAATTAACAAATGAATATCACCAAACTATCGAGGATAGACTATGCGATATAATCGTACTCATTGATAGCTCAAATGATATCACCTGCAACCATAAGTCCATCATTTATCTCAGGATTAAGATAGACTCTCCGATTGTCCTGATAATGAAATTACTTTTATCTACTGACGGTTATAGATAAAGTATTTCATTGTGATCCTGTTCAATGCACCCAGTGCACTAGATTCTTTTGCTCGAAGACACTCCGATGATTTTAGACTCATCATATCTCATTTGATCCCACTCAAATGCTAGCAAAAGAATTCTACAACTTTAACAAGATAAAGGTGCCCAACCTTTAACTTAAGTTGTGAACGATATTCAAGACTAACTAAAGAATTGTGTCTACCACATACATATCCAGATGTATGAACAATTCTTCTTTTCTCATAGTCTTTAGACCTTATGATTATTTACTTTGACAATTATTAAGCTATAAATGCTATAAGATTTGTTTAAAAACAGAAATCACTTTATTAATATGAAAAAGATTGTTAATTACATTATTACACTCTTGCTATTGAGCATAATCCTAACAGACACAAGGTGGCAACTCCGTACCATCCTCAAACCTCGGGACAAGTGGAGGTGAGTAACCGGCACATAAAGCAAATCTTAGAAAACACAGTCAACAGGAGTAGAAAAGATTGGGCATCCAAACTGAGTGATGCATTTTAGGCATACAGGACAGCCTACAAATCCCCGATAGGAATGAGTCCCTTCCGAATAGTCTTTGGGAAAGCTTGTCACTTACCAGTGGAACTAGAGTATAATGCCTTATAGGCTATTCGAAAGTTAAACCTAGACCTTGACAAAGCTGGAAAGGAAAGGAAGCTACAACTCAGTGAACTTGAGGAGTTTCGGTTAGAAGCTTATGAGAGCGCAAGGCTTTACAAGGAGAAGGCTAAATTCTACCATGATAAGAAGCTTAGAAGGAAAGATTTCCATCCAGGAATGTTAGTGCTCTTATTTGAGTCCCGTTTGAGGTTATTTCCGGGAAAGCTTAAGTCAAGATGGACAGAACCTTACAGAGTTGTGCAAGTGTTTGTACATGGCACCATTGAGATTGAAATTTTGTAGAAAGGCGAAAGGTTTAAGGTGAATGGCCATCGGTTGAAGCCATATAAGGGAGGAGACCCAACTTGGGAGCTTATTTCAAATGAAGAATTGACTGATCCGATCGGGTAACAATTTTTGTTCCTTTTTGCTTAGTAGTTTTGATTTTCATAAACTTTTAGTTTTTGCAATTCTTTTCCTTTTGGTCTTTATTTTTCGTGTTTGCCTTTATTTTGCTTCAGCTTAGAATAAGGGTGTGGATTGGATTTTGGTAGTGGAATTAGGACATTTGTGCCTTATTGATATATGTTGTTGTTTGGATTTTGTGAATGGATGATTGAGAGGGCAATTTACTGGATTATTGTTATATTTTGTTTTTGCCTTTGCTTGTTGGATTATTGCTTGTAACTTGTTGGGTTGCGCTTGTTGTCATTATTTATACCACCCATGAACATTGAGGACAATGTCCAATTTAGGTTTGGGGGTACATTTGCGCAACGCTATGATGCTTGGTTTTCAATTTGTGTGCCAAATTTTTTGAATTTTTTTGCGATATTGCCATATTTGAGCATGCTTTGCTTGTGGAGATTGTTCTTTACATGATGTAGTGAGGAATTGTGCATCTTTGCTAGTGTTTGGTTTTGATTAACACCATGCCACTTAGGGTGTCATTGAACAAAGTGCGTTAATCTTTTTCTCTTAATGTTGAGAGAATTATCAAGTTGCTTGATGGCTAAGAATTAATAGTGGAGATTCCCGTGAGGATCACAAACACAGCCTTTAAAAAGCATACGTTGAGTTGTAAACATTCACTCTTTAAACACTCATTCTCAAACACTCATACAAACATGTATTGGTCTCATTTGCACTAAATGTTGTTTGCCATAGAATATATAGACTGCTTGTGGATGCCTTATTTTGCCTAGTGGACAAGCCTTTAGAAATGATTTTAGGCGATGCATGTGAAAACCGCTATTGGCCTAAACACTTCCAACCAATGTGAATATGTGTGCTCCCAAGCCCCTTTGAAGCCAAACACATTTGAAGCTTTTCTTTCATAAACCACATCTACATGAACCTTATAGCCTTATAATAATTGACCTACCTTGACCAAATGATTTACTAAGGCTTAGGAAATCAATGTAAAATTTTGAACTTCTAAATGTAAAGTGTGTACCTAGGCATGTAAATGTGTGCAAGGGTCTTGCAAAGCAAGAATGTTTGAAAAGAAAATTTGAAAGAAAAACAAAAGCTAGAAAAGAGTGTGAAAAGAAAAAGAAAATGAAAAGCATGCAAAGAAAAGAATTGGCAAGAAAAAAAAAAAAGAACCAAGAAAATTAGGCACAAATGGCCTAGAAAAGAAAAGAAGTAAATGAATTACTCAAGTTGAAAATATGAGTAGCATGCACATGTGTAATTGTGAGCCTAGACACCTTGAAGTGTGAACATTATGTGTGAAACTTGTGGAACTAAAAATTAGAATGTATGCCTTAATGTAATCATGAGGTTCCTTGATATCCATTTTTCACATTCTTTGTTTCACCATAACCTTGGGCCCCATTACAACCAAAGAAAAGACCTTCATGATCTTTAGGATTGTCCATTTTGTACAATTTGGTTGATGCATGTTCTTTCTAATTCATGGTTTGCAATTCCATTCATGAGACCACTTTTCAGGAAATTGCGTTTTTAATGATTATAATGTGCAATCAATTAGATGCCATAACATGAATTCATATTGCACATGTATGATATTGAGTGAACCTATGAGTCTTGGAGAAAAGAAGAGAGAATCCGGTAAGGTTTAGTATCAAAGCGAATTACATTCTAACTTGAATAGCACCTTTGCTTTGAAGCTTTGGCATTTTGAACGTAAGATCGCATTGCGTACAATCATATCTAAGAGTGGCACGTTTTTAATCTTTACTTGACATATTCTTACATGTTGAAGTCCTCACTATTAACTGTTTTAATCTATTCATTATTGGCTTCGCACATTAATAATGAGAAGTAATAACTTTTGAAACATCTCGATGCATGTCTTTGGGGTTGCTTGTGATTGTTTTGCTCGAGGAATAGCAAAAGATTGGTTTGGGGGTATTTGATCAAGCCAAAATTGGTATGATTTTGGCCCTCATTTCCGATTCTTTTTGCTTGATTCTCGGGCATTTCCCTGTGTTTAATGTTGTTAAAATGAGTGTTTCAGGTTTTATCAGGTTTTGAGAGCAATTGAGATAAAGTGGAGGACTTGTGTGAAAAATGCCTCACAAATGGGAAGAAACAGGGCATTTTCACCACTTAGACATGAAGAGGGTGCTACATGGGCGCCATGGCGACAGAGGATTCTCCAAGCCATCAAAAGATCGCCATTTGGACGCCACTTGGTTGCCATGGTAACAAAAGGACTCCAAATGAATCAGGTGGGTCGCCACTTGGGGTCGCCATGGCGACCACCCTTGCAAGTGGCGACCTCTTTCAAACAAGGCAAGGTTGCCACTTATGGTCGCCATGGCGACCTTGATGCTGCAAGTGGCGACCCCTTCACACTTTGCAGGGTCGCCACTTATGGTCGTCATGGCGACCTCGAGATGCAAGTGGCGACCTTTACACAAATTGCTCATGGTCTCCACTTGCTAGATGGTGAGAAAGATGATTTTCATGGCGACCTTCTCATTTAACCGTTTTACGCACCAGGGTCGCCATAGCGACCAAATAGCGAACTTGGCGCCACATCAGCGAATCAAGTAGTTTTCAGTACCTGTCCAAGAGTGTGTATAAATAGAACGACTTCTCATCTTCAAAAGCATCGACCATCTGAGAAAAAGAAAAAAGAGAATACATCTTGAGATCTAGCTCTTCATCCATGGAACACTATTCATCATCCTCCATTTCTCTCCTTGAACTCATCTAATCCATCCAAACCTCAACACAAAGCCTTGATTCCTTCCCTACATCATTCCTCATCCCACCATTTCTCCACCAAAATCCTTAGTCACTTTCCACCAAAACACCCACATTCCAAGACATATCCTCTGCTTCCATTCTTTGCATCTAGGAGCATAGAGGAGAAGAAGGATCAAGCTTAAAGAAGGTGACCCAAGGGTTATTTCCTTACTATTTACTTCTTTTTATTTATTGCAAATATGTGTAACTAAACCCCTAATCTAGAGGATAGATTTGAGGATCAATTGGTTGTGTGTTTAGCTTAGCTTGTAATGAATCTCTTATGTGTTCTATTTATTCAAATTAATTAGATTCCATTCATTATAATTGACTTGTATATCACTTGTTAATTGCAATCTTGAGTGGAGTAATTTGTTATATATTCATATGTGGATTGACACTCCTTGTGTGATTGAGAACCCATTGGATAGGATAGATTAGTGGTGGGTATATCAACCCCACTAACCTAAGCCTCTAAGTGGTTAACATAATGAGATTGGCACATTAAAGTAGCTAGTTAGCTTACCCACATTCAATTGTTAATCGATCTATTCCTTAGCTATCTCATTAATTGATTTTATCACTATTCTTATCAAGGTGTTGAGTATTATATTTTTCATAACATTTTTGTTTATTTTAATTTTAAGTAGTTAGCATTGGTGGTTTTAGAAACCACACATCTATCAACACTATGATTTATTTTATTGTTCAAAGATTAGTCAATTTATCTAATTAACACTCCATTCCCTGTGGAACGAACTTGCTCACTATTTTGCTATCAAATCACATTTTAAAAAGGATTCAGTGGCTTAAATGAGTTTTCAAGAATCAACCAAAAACCATATTACTATTTTGTGGAGTACACAAACGACCTCATCATGTACTACCTTGTAGATGGATACCTCTACCGCAAAGGGAAATCTCTTCCATTACTGAGATGTCTGCATCCAAACGATGCGCACTGCGCACTTAACGAGGCACATTCAGGAGATTGTGGTAACCATGCATCATGAGAAACACTAGCTTACCAGATACTTAGAATGGGCTACTTTTGGTTGACTATACACCAGGATGTAAAACTGTTTGCGCGATCCTGCGAGGCTTGTCAGAAAACATCAAACCTCTATCACCTCCCTCTAGAAAGATCCTCCTCGATCAATACTCCCTACCCTTTTGCTATCTGGGGACTGGATCTAATTGGGCCACTCCCTACTGCACCAAGCCAGGCTAAACATGCAGTAGTGGCAATAGATTACTTCACCCGATGGGTGGAAGCTAAAGCTCTTACCTAGATAACTGAAGAAAACACTACCAGTTTTGTCAAAGAGAACATTGTATGCCGCTTCGGTACCCTGGTGGTCATTATAACCGATCCAAGGAATCAATTTGATAACGCCAATTTCAGGGATTTCTACGAATACTGGAATATTGATCTCCGTTTTGCATCAGTAGCCCATCCTCAGACTAACGGGCTAGTTGAGGCCACCAACAAGACCATCAAGAAGCTCCTAAAGAATAAACTCCAATAGAAAAAAGGCTTATGGGTAGAAGAATTACCCAATGTATTATGGGCGTACAGGACAACTAGGAGAACTGCAACAGGGGAAACTCCTTACTCACTAGTATTCGGGACAGAAGTGGTTCTACCTATTGAGTAGAAACTTATGTCTTTCAGGGTCAAACATTTCGAGCCAGAAGATAACGAAACCAAATTGAGGGCCAACCTAGATCTCCTGAAGGAAAAGCAAAGCAGAATTGCTGAAAGAGTGGCAGTTTATCAGAGTAAAATAGCCCAACACTTCAACAGGAAAGTGAGGGTCCAGAAATTCAAAGAAGGAGACTTGGTTCTCAGAAAAGTGACTCAAAACACATGGAAGAGATCTGACGGGGTACTAGAACAAATTGGGAAGGTCCTTACTTGGTTAAAGCAATGCTTTAGGGGGCCCCTACAAGCTGGAAGACATGAAGGGATATCCTATTGACCACACATGGAATGTTGATCACCTCAAGAAGTTCTATCCTTAGAAATTTTGTGAAAGGCTTATATCGGGCGACATGCCTACCCCGAATTTATTTTGTATTTTCTGAACAATTCAATAAAGCCTGTTATTTCACCTACATGACTCGCCTATGTATATCCTACAAGTTTTTCGCTACAGCTGAATCGCCTTAATATTAGGAAATAGCCTTATGGCGATCCTACTGCCTTGGTCGGGGTATACCTTCCTCCAAGAAAATTCTGGGTTAACAGATTAAGGATCCGGATTCGTGGCCTTAGTAGCCCGTCATATCCTCAAGGTCAAGAAATAGTCTTATGACGCTCATATTGCCTTGGTCGGGGTTGAAAGTTCACAAATAAACATGGTGTGTATACAATAATAATCTAGAGGGGGGGGGGGGGGGGTGAATAGATTTTAACTAATTTTCACCCAATTTTCGTTTAAGGTCAATATTCCGAAAATGCCCCTAATAGTCAATATAAAACAACAAGTGTAATATGGTGCGGAATTATAAATGACACTTGATGTATACGTGGAAAACCCAACCACTGGGAAAAAACCACGGGCTGTTTAGTGCGCCACACTTGAACCTCGAAATCCACTAATTGAAATGAAGTTTACAACCTATGTAGACCTCGTCTAACACTCCGGTCTGTAACCCCCCACTTCTACCACGCGGGCCTTTAAAAGTGGCTCTAGTCCATATTGCTTGTGGCCTAAGCAACCTTAGCCAACAAGACTTAAATTCTCAATGAAGAGATAAAACAACCTATGTGAGAATATATGGAAATACTCAATACATGCATATAAGAGCTAGGCAACCCTATATGCTTATCTAGGATGATAATATGGCAACAAATGCAATCCTAGATATCAATTGCTAAATGACATGTCAAATAGCTTAGCTAACAATAGATTATAAAAACCTAGATAACTATCACAAAACAACACTCAATCATGTCATCACAAACAATCTCTATTTTGAATATAAGATATTAATCTAAGATCATTCAAATAATAAAAGAGATGCCTTGATAAATAAAACACTAAATATCAATGATAAAAGTAAAGAACATACCAAGGGAAGTGTGATGACCAATACCCACTCAAATAAGCAAACTAACTATGCTAGAAAATGCTTAGATGATCTTTGATGCATATGTGTATAATTTGAGTGTATAAAAATGAGTTCTTGATTTGATTTTCTCTCAAAAAACTCTCTTTCAAGTTTAGGGTTCTTTAGAGTCAGAGAACTAAGTTAGAGAAATGAGAAAGTATGATATTTATAGTCATCAAGAACAGGGCAAGTGAAAAGACAATTTTGCCCTTGAAATCACCGATCGGCGGTTTCGTTCTGCGGTCGTGGCTGCAGAATGTAACCGTCGAATTGAACGCGAGAGGCAGGGGATCATTCGGCAACCAGATTCGGGGGTCAGTAGAAACCGTCGATCAAAACCCAAAAAGAAACCGACCTAAAATATCTAATTCGGCGGTTTCAATTCGGCGACCAGATTCGGCGGTCAGTAGAAACCGCCGATCAAAACCCAAAAAGAAACCGACCTAAAATATCTAATTCGACGGTTTCAATTCGGCGGCCAGGCCGCCGATTAAACCGCAGAATCAAACCCGAGAATAATAAATGCATCAGGTCTATTCGACGGTTTCGATTCGGCGGCCTGACCACCGATCGTAACCGCAAATTCAGTCCAGAGCTTTCTAGAATCAAACGACGGTTTCATTTGGCGGTCATGGCCGCCGATCAAACCGCCATTTCACCAATGATGGTGAAACCAAAGGAGAAGAGGGCATTCTCCGAAGGCGATCTTCGCGGGTGCAAGCGCGGACGTTTCTGAACATATTCGGGAAACGAATTACACGACACAAAACACACACCAAGATATGACAAACAATGTGCTAGTGTGAAAAGTGACATTTGAAGAGAATGCACACTAAAGTAAAGCATACATATGCAAACATTACAAGTGAGTGTGTGCAACTAAATCTCTTCAATAAGAAAGTAAGCACAAGATATACCTTTGAGTGCTTGTCCACCTTGAGGTCTTGAGAAGGGTCATTGAGCATGAACACCTATCACTTAAGCTACCCTTTACAAACAACCCCAATATGTGGTTTGCACACGAAATAAGCCAATCAACAAATGAGAATCCTTACAGGGGTATACCCTCCTCCAAGAAGGGTCTGATTTATCAGACTAGGGATCCAGATTCATGGCCTTAGTAGCCCGCCATGTCCTCAAGATTAGCAAAATAGCCTTATGGCGCTCCTATTGCCTTGGTCGGGGTATACCCTCCACCAAAAAGGCTTGGTGCTAAAAGTAGCTAAAGTTGCCTATTATGACAGATCTTCAGAAGGATCAGGATACCTTAACGGGATACCTGGTACCTTATCTCTCCATTTCTCCAAGAAGGCTGGTGCTAAGGTAGCCTAAACTGTCCACCAAAGCTGATCATCAGAAGGATCAGGGTACTTTACTAGGATATCTGACGCCTTTCTTCTTCCAAGAACACATAGAATTAAGGTAGCCCTAAGTGCCAATAGGGGAAGTCAGTTTCAAGAGTCGGGGTTCCATGTCGGGGTACCTAGAACTTTAAATTATTACATGTTCATAAGAGCTCAAGAGGAGACGTGATCACTCGATAAAACCTGTTGGTACTTAAAGCAACAAAGCATAAGGATGATAAACTTTTGATTACTAAGTATCTTGATTTATTTTACAGGGTACAGGCATCCAACTTGGGTTCAATTATTCACAAGTGTGAATGCTTTAGATTTTTTCTAAGTTAGAAGAGCAGGCAAGACATTATGTGAATCAATAAGATGGAAAATTTTGCATTGATCAAACGAGATGCCTAACTCCCCTTTCCGGGCTACAAAAAAAACACAAGATTGCAAAAATATATATATATATATATATGAATACATCTAAATGCCAAGTCAGGCGCCCCTCTCCTCCTCCAGGTGTTCCTCTTGGCCGGCTACTTCTGCCCTTGTGACATCAGTTGCAATGTTGGATTGGGTCCCCTCAATTGCTGGAACCTGAGGTCTAGCTGGGTCATCCTCCTTCTCCATAACTACAGTACCATTCTAGGTCCCTTTAACTGTTGGAACCCTAGATCCAGCTGGGTCATCTTCCTCATCCACCAAGACAACCTCTGAAGAAGACATGAGGTCTTGCATTTGCTTTTCTTGAGTAGAGGGAGGGTCCTGGACCGCATTCTCAGTGCCATCAGATTGAAGCCCAGTAGGAAGATCAGCCCCCTGATCGGGATGTGCAGCGTCCTGTGAAGGAACTTCTTGTTCCTGATCCTCGCCAGCTAGCTGGGCAGCCTTTGCCATGATTTGATCTCGATCCAAGTTCAAGGCTGCCTGAAGATCGAAATGAGGAGGAAGAGTTGTGGCCACCTCATAGCAGGACGTAAAATAACCATCTTCAAAAGTATGACCCTCCTAGGCCTCCAGGTTTCTCACTGTTTCCCGCAGAAGTTAGTTCTTCTCTTGCAACAGTTTCTTCTCTCTATTCAGGCACTCCCTCTCCTCCCAACAGTGCAGTGACCTAGCCATCTCAGTATCCAGCTAGCGCTCGTAACGCCTAGCTTCCACTAAGGTGGCCTGCCTACCCTCCCCAGACTCTGCAGCAGCCTGAATCAGAGGGGCTACACTCTGCTGAGCTTGAGATAGCTCCTGCCTTGCATTCTCTAATTCAGCTTGGAGCCCAATGTAAGCCTCCTTCAAGGTTAACACTTGTTTCTCCATGGCCAGAGCGAATTTGAAACCCTATAAAAAAAAAAAAAAAGAAGTCAGGACCTGCAAAAGGAAAGAAGGAAAATAGCGAGATAGAGGGAAGATTTCTACCTCAGCCAAGACAGAAGCACCCTTGGCGGCTAATATCTCTGTAGGAAGTTTTTCCATGCTCATCAGGCTCCCTCTAGGGCAAGAGGCAATAAACCGGGATACCACCTTGTCGTAGGTGGCACCCCTCAACCTTGATCCTGAAGGGATATCAGTAGGTGGGGAAGAAGTAGGAGCAGCTTTGTTAGGTTTTAGTTTGTGTTGGCATATATTCCATATCAAAACGTTGTTAATCTTGTATTGTTTAGTGGTCATATTGATGATGATTCAAAGCTTCAAAGAAAGACCCAACTACAATGCATGCAAGATGGTGGCTTGTTAAGGGGAATTAGCTTCATTGCTCATCAAAGGTATAATTGACCTCATTCCTCTAAGAAGGCATAGGCACACACAGAAAAATCATTCATAAGTGTCCTTGCATCGTTGTGCACCATTTGTATAACACATTCACATGTTTTTGTATGCTCATGCATTGAACTCAAATGCTCATACATTTTAGAGTTGCATGTTCTAAGACTATGTCTAGGAAATTGCATTCATATGTGAACTTGTGTTTGTATGTTTGTGTTTCTTGTGTTTTGGACTTGTACATGATCTAAATTTATTACTTATTAAGTCCCGGTCATTTCGGTTACTCATTCATTTAGTTTCGAGTCCAAACGATGTAGCTGTGCGAGAGGAGCGAGCGTGGCCAAAGGCCAAGCCTTGGTCACCCCGTGTGGAGGTCGTGTGCCACACGGCCCAACCAGCTCTCTGGTCCTATATGGCACACACGCCCCACACAGCCCCTGGGCTGAGGCAGCTTGTTTTTATTGGCTGGAAATTCTCTCTCTCTCCTTCCTTTTAAATTCCTCCATCTCCCTCCATTTGTTTTTAAGAAGAATTGAAATCCCGTCAGATTTTTTCTCTCCAATTTTCTCAACTTCCAAACACCATAACTTTCTCATACGAAGTCGGAATTGAGTGATTCAAGTAGGAGATTGTTTGTGATCGAGTCCTCTACATTTTCCAAGTGATATTGTAGCTGTTTGATTGATTTTCGGAGTGATCTACTCAGAAAACCAAACCAGCTCGTGAAATCAAGGTAGTGATCACATCTTGGTGATTTCATCTTTTTAAACCTTCAATTTGCTTGGGGCTTCTTCTTCTATATGTATGTGTATATATGGTGAATGTCATTGAGAAAGATAGCTTAACAATCAATCTAATTGAAAAGTCTAATTAGAGACACATGTGGACTAGATTCTTGGATTCTTTGTTTTTCACATGATTGAGAGTTGTATTGTGATTAGATTGACATCTAGGATTATTTGAGACTTGATTGATTCATTTTATGATTAATAATCCCTGAAATGTGTCTTTGATCCTTGATTGATGATATCTAGGATTAGAGCCTTTGTATGTGTTTTTAGAGATATCTAGGATTGAATTGTTTTTAACAATATCTCCTATTCTCTAAATCTTTGGCTAGAATACTTGTTGAATACATTTTGTGATTCTAGCATTTTATGTATGTTTATAACATCTTGAACTTGTGCCTCATGTATATGAATTGTTCAAGAGTTATTTGTATGAATGAATCTAGGAGTTTTATGTGTTAGTTGATTTCACATGCTCTAGGTTTTCATTCATGATTTTGCATCTAGTTTTCTATTGCTTGTGTTTTCACATCTCTAGATCTAGTTGTTCCATGGAATGTATTGATCACATGTTCTTTGATGTTTTGATTGTTTGCATCATTTGCATTCAGATGATCACACTAGGAAGTCCTTGTAAAAGGCATGAAGTCTTCTTGGTTAGAGTTGGGATGACTCGGATAGCCAAGCAAGAAGTCTTGCCTAGAGTGTTAAGGACTTGGATAGGTAAGTAAGAAGTCTTGTCTAGAGTCGGGATGACTTGGATAGACAAGCAAGAAGTCATGACTAGAGTCGAGAGGACTTGGATAGTCATGCAAGGGGGCTCTCTAGAGGCAAGCGTGTCTTGTTTAGAGAGTTGGCTTATATATTGGTAGACCTGGGTGTTTGGTTAGACATAGAGTCCGATAGAGCAGGGTACATGGGATATGTATGCACTCTTGAGGAATTTCTAATCTACCAACGATGTTGGCTAGGTATGATTTCCAATATGTGGTGGTTTTACATCAGTGAGGGATTTTGTATCTTCCAATAGGGTTTGGGTAGACATAGACTCCACATGGGTTGGTGATCTAGGATTGGTCACTTTGTGGAATTTCTAATTTACTTTCCAATATATATAGTACCCAATGGTTGTATTTCAACCCGTGGATGTTTCCTCCTTGGGGGTTTTACCACGTTATAAAATCCCTTGTGTTAATTCTTTCTATCTCTTTCTCTCTCTTATATTTGTATATGTGTTTGTTTTAATCTTGTAGTACAATCTTCACTTGTGATGTATTTGGAAACAAGATTTTGTAAAGTGTGATTTGTAAGCATATTCATTTTGATCATAATTGTAAATATAATTCTTTTATTCATTGATTTTTGTGTATAGGTATTCTTTGATTGTTTCTTGTACATATTGGTCATTATTGTAAATACAAGTATTATTTGTATTAATTTTTAATATAGTTTCTTCTCGAGCAAGTTGTAGTGTTCTTACATTGTAAAACTTTAAGCACAACTTGTGGAATGTGCACTTCATTGAATATACTTGTATATGAGATACATGGTTTATTAGTATATGTTGTGTAGACTAAGGGTGGTGAATTGAGCATACTTGTGCAAATTGTTTTTCTCATAACAATCTTGTTCAAGGTTTATTATATGCTCACCAAGGTTTTGACACTACTCACGAAAGAGTTTTTAAAACTAGTGTGTCAACCTATTCACCCCCCCCCCCCCCTCTAGGTTGTTTAGTATAACTTTGTAGACATTTTCAATTTGGTATCAGAGCAGGTCACTTAAAGCAATTAGTGTGATTCGGGATTTACAAGGTTATTTACTATGATAACAACCTTTAGTCTATAATTGTTTGTATTGGTTGTCCTCCTTTGCTGATCGGGAAATTATTTGTTTTGTTGAAAATGCTCATGGAAGACTTCACTAAGTCTAGTGTGTTAGGATTATGCTTAATAGCAAGAGTGTAATATTGTAATTAACAATCTTTTTCATATTAATAAAGTGAATTCTGGTTTAAACAAATCTTATAGCATTTATAGTTTAATATTATAATTGTCAAAGTAAATAATCATAAGGTCTAAAGACTATGAGAAAAGAAGAATTGTTCGTACATCTGGATATGTATGTGGTAGACACAATTCTTTAGTTAGTCTTGAATATTGTTCACAACTTAAGTTAAAGGTTGAGCACCTTTATCTTGTTAAAGTTGTAGAATTCTTTTGCTAGCATTTGAGTGGGATCAAATGAGATATGATGAGTCTAAAATCATCGGAGTGTCTTCGAGCAAAAGAATCTAGTGCACTGGGTGCATTGAACTGGATCACAATGAAATACTTTATCTATAACCGTCAGTAGATAAAAGTCATTTCATTATCAGGACAATCGGAGAGTCTATCTTAATCCTGAGATAAATGATGGACTTATGGTTGCAAGTGATATCATTTGAGTTATCAATGAGTACAATTATATCGCATAGTCTATCCTCGATAGTTTGGTGATATTCATTTATTAATCGATAGAGGACTTCATTTATAGATATGGACATCGTGGCTCCATTTATCAAATGAGAGTATAATATCATCATATGGATGTTTTGAGGTAATTGGATATTAAATCTCAACGTTGAGTTTTCGATAGTGTCTATTGAAAACATGGCTTCTGGACAAGTCAAAATATCCAAGTTCAAAACGTGGTCATCTGAGTAAATATGGTAACTTGGAGAGTTATAGGCGGTCTATGAACTCTTGGCGATTACTGATATTCATCACGAGGATACACTATCTCCAACATGATTGTCTAGGGTATGAATGAGGAAACTCTTCCTTTTCTGTCTTTATTTAAGAGTTCAATTTTAGCTCTTTAGTGGAATGAGTTAAAATTAATGGATCGGACCTAAGTGAATCATTTGTTGATTGTGATTAGGTTATGTCTATTGAATCTTAAATTTAGATAGCCCGCCAAGATCCCCAATCCACACGGATTGCATGGATCACTTGATATATTCTACCGGACCAATTTAAGGGTCCATCTAGAATTGCATTTAATATATTAAGAATATAGTTTGCACATTATTTATGTAATGGGCTGCTCAGTTATATTTATATATTAATGAATGACATGTGGGCTTGTTTCTTTTAGTAAGAATGAGTCTAGTTCACATGTGGGCTTTTTATTTAAAGTCCTATGGATTAAATGAAATAAGAAAATAATATATGGCCCAATATGTTTATATGGGGCGGCAAGGTGAATTAATTAACCTTATATATTATTTTGTTTCATTGTTTAATTAAATAAGAATTAATTTATTTATTAATTAATTGTTTAATTAAGAAACAAATCTTTTCTGATTAGGAAATCTGATTCCTAAAGGTATACTATTGGTAGTAGTATACTTAAATTAAAAGACTTATTTGACAAGGAAATAAATAATTAATTTTATTTATTTAATCAAATAAGAAGTCTTTTTATTTAGTCAAATAAAAGAATAAAAGATTTATGAGTTGGATTAGGGTTTGGAAGTCTTAAACTAAATAGGAATTAGGGTGCAATACAAACTCCTTTTGGCTTGAGTATTGCGGCAACCCTAGTCCCTTTTAGGTTAGAGAATTCGGCCACCCTAGTAAAAAGGAAGAAAGAAAATTTTGCCTCATATATAAGTGGACTTATAATTTTCGGCCACTTAAGGGTTTTGGTGTGCTTAATTCTATTTTCTTCTTCTTCTCAATTCATAGAAAGATAACTTTTATTCTACTAAAACAAAAAGAGACATAGATTATTCTTTGATGGTATACTATTTGCTTATTCATCAATAAGCTTGTGTATACAACATCGATCGAGGTTCACGCGAGTTTCGATCATAAGATTGAGAACTCAAAAGTGACCGGAATAATCTTAGTGTTTTTTTGATTGTTTTTGTGACTAACAAAGAAGAGAAAAGTTTTGTTTTATCCAATCACAGGCTTGCAATTCAAAGAAAAGGGAGACCACACTCCTAGGTGATCCACGTTCGTGCTAGGATTGAAGATCTTGCGGATTACCATCGACGTAAGTCAATCGGATCACGCGACAAAAGGTATTCTTCTTTTGTTAGATAAAATATATCTTTAATTGATTAAAAGTGTTTAAGGTTCATAAAAGGAAATTTTTTTAAAAGCTACTAAACCTATTTTTTTAGTCTTGCTTTCGCTGCGTGTACTATACGGTATTTTTCCCTACATAGTGATGAGCAAGCTTGGCTGGATTGTTAAGAAATGTTTCTCTTCTCCATGTTTTGTATTTGATGGAGTAGTTTCTCTAAACCAATATGTTCATGAAGTATGAATGAGGTTTTTTTTTTTTGAGAAGTTGAAACTTTTAGACCTTTTTGTCATTATTAGTAGTGTAAGTTTTTAAACACCTTGTTCTTAATAAAGATTCAAATATGGCAAAAGAGGCATGAAATTAATTCCAAGCTATTTGTGAAATAGGTTCTTCTTGTTTTGTATTTCATTTGTCTACTAACAATTTTTTTGATAAGCTTGAAAAGAATGTTAGTGACAAAAGCAAAGAAGAAGAAGTTTTCCCGGAGGATGATTGTTCTAGACATGATCAAAGACCACCAACTTCAACTTGATGGCAAGATCTCAATCTCTTGAGAAGGAAAGAGATAAAGCTTTGAAGGAAGTTGAAGTGAAGAATGAAGTGATCAAATGTCTAGAAGAGAAGGCGATTGAAGTCGCTCTTGTGTTATATAGTTTAATGATTGATTTTGCTAATAATGTGTTTCTTTTTGTAGGAAACAATCAAAGGCAAGGAAGAGGAGTTGACAATCATAAGGGCCAAAAAGCTCGGTAAACTTCATGAAGATTCAAGTAACTTAGACTTTGTAGATGAGCAAGTGGAGTCTCCTGCAACTAAAGGCAAGTCACTAAGGAATAAAAGGATTTCAAAAGTCAATCTTCCAAGGTCAAGTGCAAAATCAAGAAGTGTAAGGAGCCATCACCGTCGGTACACTCTCACCTAAATAATATCATCTCCATATGTATTCCAGTTTGTCATTTTTGAAATGTTGTAGTGCATACTAAATCTAGATGCCATGAGTTTTTTAGACAATGCAAACTAGGGAATGAGATGCATGTAAGTGAGATGAGAAATTCTTCTATGGATGTTTCTTGCATGATAACACTTTGGATTTTGTGCGTGTAAATGATAATCATGTGAAGAAAATTGTCAAGAAGTTTTTGGGTGAAAATGAGTGTTTCACATGATCATATGCATAGTCTTGATAATATCTTTGTTGATGGCAACAATGTTGTGTATGACATGAGAATATCTTTATAGAGAAGATAGTTGATGATTTATCTTCTAGATATAATATTGCCTTGAGAAATGATCATGATGGTTTATGTGTTTGTGCACCCAAGACCAAATGGGTCAAGGGTGAGTGCTCTTACCATTAGTGTAAGTTGCACATGTGAGTTTGAACTTAGCTATCTCACAAATATTGCTATGATAGTCAAAATCCGTTGATTAACTTTTGAGAAGTTGTACATCATGAAATCTATATGGTAATGATTTTTGTTAAGTCTTTTGAAGAAAGTCATTTTTGTAATTGTTTGAGTTGAAATGTTTAGCCTTTAGTCTCTTGGAATC
This sequence comes from Acer campestre, assembly GCA_954870605.1. Classification (NCBI taxonomy): domain Eukaryota; kingdom Viridiplantae; phylum Streptophyta; class Magnoliopsida; order Sapindales; family Sapindaceae; genus Acer; species Acer campestre. Next base: position 24,996,090 of record OX940800.1, on the reverse strand, counting down.
AACACACCTATAACTTGTAGTCATGAGGACATACAAGCCAAGAGGACTCATAAAAAGGGTGAAGGTTTTGCATTTGATGAAAAAGCTTGCTTAGGTATTTCTATATCCTAATGCTTGATTTCTAGCTTTTCATCTTTTGACTCTATGTTTGCATTACATCATGTAGCATGTCATATTAGAGAACTAGTATAGCATTCATATGGTTCTCATTGACATGTGCTCTCTAAAGATCTTTTAGTGGTATGTTCACAATGATCTTATTCATGATGCTTGAAATGCTTGTGTGATTGTTGAGTGGCTTGATGAGCAAAACTTAATTTGAATATAAATATCTTTGAGAGCTACTCACTTGAGAAGTAATGATCTTAAACAAATAACTTTTATTGTTTCTAGATGATGCACTTGAGCTTGAAAAATCTTATTTTTGAAAAGTGCACTAATGCTTCTCTTATATGTTTTAGTTTTGAGTATATGTGTTTGAATATGTGTAGATAATGGATGCATCTAGAAGCCTATTGCTTAGTACATGATAAATGACCTATGATATGTATCCATTTTGTTTCGACACTACATAGTATTCAACGAGCACCCTCTTGGAGAGAGCTACACACATTGGTTGTGAAACCGCCTAATATTGGAAAGGGCTACGCCTTTGTGATGAGTGAAAGCCGCTAAGAGGTGTATATGTTTTTGTTAGTAAAATCAAAGAAGCGTTGAAAAGAATCATTAAAAAAAAAAATCTTTGATTCTAAGCCTAAAAGAAATGAAAACAAAAGGCTTAATGGTGTATAGTTGAGAATTGTGAAAAGGTCGGGTTGACGAATAGAAACGGGAAAACGAGCCACATGCACACACACGCTCACATGTTGATAACTATTCTTTTAAAGCAAAAACCCGGATGAATATCGGTTTGACCTATTTTTGGGAAATGCTTTAGTTGGATTGGTGTGGAAATTGGTTGCATGTTGATATCACAATTACTCCTACTATATATGTGAGAAGCATTCACACACACACATATTTTGCTTATGTGCTTGATTCATTAGCAATGTGAGAATATTTTTGAGAGATTAATGAAAATCTATGATTCTCTCTTGGACTTTGAAAAGTGATGAAATATTTTCTCTTATTGCTTGAATGTGTGATTGTGTGGATTTTATTGTGAACAAATTTTCTATCTTGATCTTAGATAGAGTTCTTATCAAGGGGGAGCATCATTTGCTAGGCTTTGTTCTCTTTTATGATATGTTCACATGCTTCGATTTGATAATTGTTGGCATATTGTTTTGGTTGATATGTTGAATCTTGGAGATGTTATTTCATATGTCGTTATATGCATGATGATTCTTCATAATGATAAATGCCTTTGTATGTTTGATCACAATTAATGCATAAATCTTTTTGTAATAATTATATGATTGTTCATGCAATTGTTGAACTTGGTAGATATGACCCATGTGTTTAAAAGTAAAATTTATGCTTTTGTGATTCGTAGTCCGTTGTGAACAAATCTACATGGTGATAATATGGGGAGCTTTTAGTTTATTCAACTACACTTTCTATACGATTTGTTTGCTTAATATCTCGTTATTTATCTCTTGTGCCCTTTATCTATTCCTTGACAAAAAGGGGGAGAAATTGTATACCTCTCCTTTGTGCTTTTTGGAGACTTTGTCTTAAGGGGGAGAATTCTTGTCCTAAGAGGGAGAAAAGAATTCTTGCCTCATTTGTGTTAAGGTGTTGAAGGGAGTGTTTTTAATGTGATAACATTTATTCACTTGAGATAATACATTGTTTGTTAGAGATAAGGGATGTTTTATTTTTGTTTATGTGATAATATCTCACCATTCTTCTTTGGAAGAAGATCTCTTGTTGGTTTGCTTCTTTTCTCATAGGTACCTTGAAGTTCAAAGAAGGGATTCTTGAAGACTCAAGAAGACTTGAAGGCCTTTTAGTCTAGGGATCTCTTTGTAATGTGAGGATGAGAGAATGCTATCAACATTGAGTTTATTAGAGTGATCAATGTATGGTGAGGAGGAATCACACCAGAGGATTGAAGAGCTAAATGCTAGAGTTGAGCTTCAAGATGAGAAGATCTAGAAATTGGAAAGGAATGCCACTACTCTAAAGCATTACGCAAGATCATCCAATCGCTCAATTTTCCTCAGTGGTAAAAGAGACTAGAATGGCCTTGAGGTATATTTTCTTATTTCTTCTTCTTTGGCTTCATATCATGTCAAAAGGGGGGAGAATTATTGGGAGATATATGGTAGTTCTAGCTTTCTTATTTCTCAAGTTTTTTTTATGTTTTAGTGTATTTTGTTTAAATCTTGAACTATGGCATGTAATATTTTTGATTAACATTGGCTAGAATATTTTGTTTGGTGGCATGTATTTAGGGGGAGCATACATGTTATAAATGTGGACTTTAAATGTGTTATTTTCTTGCCAATATAGATATTTTGCCATATGTGTTGTTTCTTGGAGATCTTTGTGCTTTCAAGCTATTTTTATAGGTGATTTCAAGAGAAGACCAAGATGAAGTTCAAGACTTGTTATTGGAAATTTTGTCTAAGTGTGTAAATAATTGTACTCATTGTGACCAAATTTTCTTTGTAATTGTTTTAGTATTTGTATAGGGGTTTTGACATGAAATTTGCCAAAGGGGGAGATTGTTAGGTTTTAGTTTGTGTTGGCATATATTCCATATCAAAATGTTGTTCATCTTGTATTGTTTAGTGGTCGTATTGATGATGATTCAAAGCTTCAAAGAAAGACTCCACTACAATGCATGCAAGATGGTGACTTGTTAAGGGGAATTAGCTTCATTGCTCATCAAAGGTATAATTGACCTCATTCCTCTTACAAAGCATAGGCACACACACACAAATCATTCATAAGTGTCCCTGCATCGTTGTGCACCATTTATATAACACATTCACATGTTTTTGTATGCTCATGCATTGAACTCAAATGCTCATACATTTTAGAGTTGCATGTTCTAAGACTATGTCTAGGAAATGGCATTCATATGTGAACTTGTGTTTGTATGTTTGTTTTTCTTGTGTTTTGGACTTTTACATGATCTTAATTGATTCCTTATTGAGTCCCGGTCATTTCGGTTACTCATTCATTTAGTTTCGAGTCCAAATGATGTAGCTACGCTACTTTTCGTTCTCATTCGTTGAGTTGTGTTCGTCATCATTTTCTGAGATGAATTCTCAACCATTTATCAAAGTTTCATAGTCTTGGTTGTGTGTGAGGGAGTCATGGTTCGTAATCCAAAAATGGATTCGAATTCGGAGTTCGGATGCCGGAATACGGCTAAAAAACGTGCAAGGTACGCAAGAGGAGCGAGCATGGCCAAAGGCCAAGCCTTAGCCATCCCGTGTACAGGCCGTGTGCCACACGGCCCAACCATCCCTCTGGTCCCGTGTGTCACACGCACCCGACACGGCCCTTGGGCTGAGGTGGCCTATTTTTATTGGCTGGAAATTCTCTCTCTCTCCTTCCTTTTAAATTCCTCCATCTCCCTCCATTTGTTTTTAAGAAGAAAGATTTGAAATCCCGTCAGATTTTTTCTCTCCAATTTTCTCAACTTCCAAACACCATAACTTTCTCATACGAAGTCGGAATTGAGTGATTCAAGTTGGAGATTGTTTGTGATCAAGTCCTCTACCTTTTCCAAGTAATCTTGCAGCTGTTTGAATGATTTTCGGAGTGATCTAATCAGAAAACCGAACCAGCTCGTGAAATCAAGGTAGTGATCACATCTTGGTGATTTCATCTTTTTAAACCTTCAATTTACTTGGGGTTTCTTCTTCTATATGTATGTGTATGTATGGTGAATGCTATTGAGAAAGATAGCTTCACAATCAATCTAATTGAAAAGTCTAATTAGAGACACATGTAGACTAGATTCTTGGATTCTTTGTTTTTCACATGATTGAGAGTTGTATTGTGATTAGATTGACATCTAGGATTATTTGAGACTTGATTGATTCATTTTATGATTAATAATCCTTGAAATGTGTCTTTGATCCTTGATTGATAATATCTAGGATAAGAGCCTCTGTACGTGTTTTTAGAGATATCTAGGATTGAATTGTTTTTAACAATATCTCCTATTCTATAAATCTTTTGCTAGAATACTTGTTGAATACATTTTATGATTCTAGCATTTTATGTATGTTTATAACATCTTGAACTTGTGCCTCATGTATATGAATCGTTCAAGAGTTATTTGTGTGAATGAATCTAGGAGTTTTATGTGTTAGTTGATTTCACATGCTCTAGGTTTTCATTCATGATTTTGCATCTAGATTTCTATTGCTTGTGTTTTCACATCTCTAGATCCAGTTGTTCCATGGAATGTATTGATCACATGTTCTATAATGTTTTGATTGTTTGCATCATTTGCATTCACATGATCACACTAGGAAGTCCTTGTAAAAGGCATGAAGTCTTGGTTAGAGTTGGGATGACTCGGATAGCCAAGCAAGAAGTCTTGCCTAGAGTCTTGAGGACTTGGATAGGTAAGCAAGAAGTCTTGTCTAGAGTCGGGATGACTTGGATAGACAAGCAAGAAGTCATGGCTAGAGTCGAGAGGACTTGGATAGTCATGCAAGGGAGGCTCTCTAAAGGCAAGTGTTTCTTGTATAGAGAGTTGGCTTATATATTGGTAGGCCCGGGTGTTTGGTTAGACATAGAGTCCGATAGAGCGGGGTACATGGGATATGTATGCACTCTTGAGGAATTTTTAATCTACCAATGATGTTGGTTAGGTATGATTTCCAATATGTGGTGGTTTTGCATCATTGAGGGATTTTGTATCTTCCAATAGGGTTTGGGTAGACATAGACTCCACATGTGTTGGTGATACAGGATTGGTCACTTTGTGGAATTTCTAATTTACTTTCCAATATATATAGTACCCAATGGTTGTATTTCAACCCGTGGATGTTTCCTCCTTGGAGGTTTTACCACGTTAAAAAATCCCTTGTGTAAATTCTTTCTATCTCTTTCTCTCTCTTATATTTGTATATGTGTTTGTTTTAATCTTGTAGTACAATCTTCACTTGTGATGTATTTGGAAACAAGATTTTGTAAAGTGTGATTGTAGGGAAAAAATATACCCGCAGCGGAAGCGAGACTAAAAAAATAGTTTGAGTAGCTTTTAAAATTTTTCCTTTTATGAACCTAAACCCTTTTAATCAATTAAAAATATATAATATATATAACAAAAGATTAATACCTCTTGTCGCGTGATCCGATTGACTTACGTCGATGGTAATCCGCAAGATCTTCAATCCTAGCACGAACGTGGATCACCTAGGAGCGTGGTCTCCCTTTCTTTGAATTGCAAACCTGTGATTGGATTAAACAAACCTTTCTCTTGTTCGTTAGTCACAAAAACAATCAAAAGAAACCTAAGATTATTCCGGTCACTTTTGAGTTCTCAATCTAATGATCGAAAATCGCGTGAACCTTGATCGATGTTTTATACACAAGCTTATCAATGATTAAGCAAATAGTACACCATCAAAGAATAATCTATGTTTCCTTTTTGCCTTAGTAGAATAAAAAAAATCTCTTTCTATGAGTTAAGAAGAAGAAGAAGAAATAAATTCTGCACTCAAGCCTTAGGGGGTGGCCGAATTCTATAAGAGGCCTTATATAGGTGGCCAAATTTCTTCTTCTTTTTACCCTAGGGTGACCGAATTCTTTCCCCAAAATTAACTAGGGTTGCCGCAAATCCTCCTACAAAAAGGAGTATGATTTGCACCCTAATTCCTATTTTGTTTAAGACTTCCAAACCCTAATCAACCTCATAAATCTTTTATTCTCTTATTTGACTAAAATAAAAAGACTTCCTATTTGATTAAATAAATAAAATTAATTATTTATTTCCTTGTCAAACAAGTCTTTCTATTTAATTATACTACTACCAATAGTATACCTTTAGGAATCATATTTCCTAATGAGAAAAGATTTGTTTATTGATTAAATAATTAATTAATAAATTAATTAATTCTCATTTAATTAAACAATGAAAACAAAATAATATTTAAGGTCAAATAACCTCCTTGCCGCCCCATATATATTATTGGGCCAAATATTATTTTCTCATTTCATTTAATCCTTTGGACTTTAAATAAAAAGCCCACATGTGAACTAGACACATTCTTACTAAAAGAAACAAGCCCACATGTCATCCATTAATATATAAATATAATTGAGCAGCCCATTACATAAATAATGTGCAAATTATATTCTTAATATATTAAATGCAATTCTAGATGGACCCTAAATTGGTCCGGTAGAATATATCAAGTGATCCATGCAAGTCCGTGTGGATTGAGGATCTTGGCGGGCTATCTAAATTTAAGCTTCAATAGACATAACCTAATCACAATCAACAAATGATTCACTTAGGTCCGATCCATTAATTTTAACTCATTCCACTAAAGAGCTAAAATTGAACTCTTAAATAAAGACAGAAAAGGAAGATGTTTCCTCATTTTCCTCATTCATACCCTAGACAATCATATTGGAGATAGTGTATCCTCGTGAATAATATCAGTAATCGCCAAGAGTTCATAGACCGCCTATAACTCTCCAAGTTACCATATTTACTCATATGACCACGTTTTGAACTTGGATATTTTGACTTGTCCAGAAGCCATGTTTTCAATAGACACTATCGAAAACTCAACGTTGATATTTAATATCCAATTGCCTCAAAACATCCATATGATGATATTATACTCTCATTTGATAAATGGAGCCACGATGTCCATATCTATAAATGAAGTCCTCTATCGATTAACAAATGAATATCACCAAATTATCGAGGATAGACTATGCGATATAATCGTACTCATTGATAACTCAAATGATATCACTTGCAACCATAAGTCCATCATTTATCTCAGGATTAAGATAGACTCTCCGATTGTCCTGATAATGAAATTACTTTTATCTACTGACGGTTATAGATAAAGTATTTCATTTTGATCCAGTTCAATGCACCCAGTGCACTAGACTCTTTTGCTCGAAGACACTCCGATGATTTTAGACTCATCATATCTCATTTGATCCCACTCAAATGCTAGCAAAAGAATTCTACAACTTTAACAACATAAAGGTGCCCAACCTTTAACTTAAGTTGTGAACAATATTCAAGACTAACTAAAAAATTGTGTCTACCACATACATATCCAGATGTATGAACAATTCTTCTTTTCTCATAGTCTTTAGACCTTATGATTATTTACTTTAACAATTATAATATTCAACTATAAATGCTATAATATTTGTTTAAACCAGAAATCACTTTATTAATATGAAACAGATTGTTAAATACAATATTATACTCTTGCTATTGAGCATAATCCTAACAGTGATTTGTAAGCATATTCATTTTGATCATAATTGTAAATATAATTCTTTTATTCATTGATTTTTGTGTATAGGTATTCTTTGATCGTTTCTTGTACATATTGGTCATTATTGTAAATACAAGTATTATTTGTATTAATTTTTAATATAGTTTCTTCTCGAGCAAGTTGTAGTGTTCTTACATTGTAATACTTTAAGCACAACTTGTGGAATGTGCACTTCATTGAATATACTTGTATATGAGATACATGGTTTATTAGTATATGTTTTGTAGACTAAGGGTGGTGAATTGAGCATACTTGTGCAAATTGTTTTTCTCATAACAATCTTGTTCAAGGTTTATTATATGCTCACCAAGGTTTTGACACTAGTCACGAAAGAGTTTTTTAAAACTAGTGTGTCAACCTATTCACCCCACCTCTCGGTTGTTTAGTATAACCTTGTAAGCATTTTCAAGCTTCTTCTTTCTTTGTAATCTCAGTTCGGTCTTTGAAAGATGCTGATAGAGGAGGAGAGATAGGAGAAATATTCACCGTAGGCAAAGCAACAACATTATGAGTCTTCTTTTGAGTTTGCTTTGAAGAATCCCGAGCATTAGCTACCCGACCCAGCATTGCCTTAATTGACGGGCCTAATGGAGTGAGAGTGGGAAGACGGGCAGGAGTCTGGACAGACGACCCCGCTGAAGTAGGAAGGGGTGTGGCAATCTTAGCAGATGACCTTGCTGGAGTAGGAGGAAAAATAGGATCAGCTTAAGGCTATGTAGACCCTGACACAATTTTGGCAATAAAAGAAGGGGAAGAGATAGGAGAAGTAAAAGGAGGCAAGACCAAATCTCCCGTCCCAGAAGAAGGTGGAGACCCAGCCACCAGCGGGGTAGCAGAAACTACCAAGAAAAAGAAAATATAGTGAGAAAAAAAAAAGTAGAACATGTGTACATATAGACAAGAAAGACAGATGAAGTAACATACCTGGAAGCGCGAGCGAGATCCTCTAATCCCTTTCCAACTGGTCACCCTCGAATGGATCCAAGGTGGGGTATTGCATATTGGTGTAGCCCCTCTTCATAATTCTCCCAAGGATATCTCGGGTTCTAATGAGAGCACCCCCTTCGCCCATTTATCCTTCACCATGAACCGAGTTGGGACGGGGTATTCAAATCCCCCAATGAAGGTTGTACGTCCCTATTCACCTTCAACAACGAGCCACTCCTCTTTCCAGGGCACATCATACTTCATGTTTGCCCCAGAAATAACGAACTTCATGTCATTGGATGCCCTCAGGTAGAATTGACCCCGTGGTACCATAGTCGCTACATTAAATAGGAAGCGTAGCTCATCAAAGCCCGGCTCCCTATCTATCTTGTCCTTCTCACACTACTCCCTCAAGAGCACCAAAAACCCGGTCAGGTGCTTCCAGAACCCCAGCGAGAGCTGAAGGGGGGCTAACTCCAACTAGACAAGGGCTCAACGAAAGGTAGGATTAAGCAGAAGCCGAACACCGCACTCAAAAGAGACCTTGTGAATAAGCAGGCGATCCCGAGGCGGGGTGTACACATCGTAATCCCGATGAGGAAGAGACAGCGTGATGTAATCCAGGATCCTATACTCCTCTCTCAGCTTGGCAAGCGTATCTAAAGTGCACACAGAGTCGAGCACTATCCTACCGTCATAAAAGTAAGCAAAAGAGCTAGTCTGGACCCCGACTAAGGTGACATCTCGTTCGCCACCCTCCTTGCCACCACCGATATTTGCAACGCCTTGCTCATCAACGATCTGGACCAGGTCCTCAGGTTTGTTGTTGAAACCCGACCCGATTCGCGGGTTTCTTGTAGAGCGATGGTGCAAAGGCCGCGGGGTGTCCCCAGCTACATCACCATCATCTCAACCCTGCTTCTTCCCAGTCGAAGTCGGAGAGCCCTCTCCCGAGTTGACCTTTTCTATACTGAATAGAGCATCAAGACTTTCAGAGGGATTTGGCGAAGCTGGATTGGGGTGTAAGGGTGTAGGGTCAGAGCGAGTCTGGTCGGTAGGGGTTTCTTGTGAAGTAGCTGGGAGTCTTGAAGGAGATACCATTGAAAAGGTAGAAGAAGAAGGAAGAAGAAACTCGAGAGATTGCTGGTAAGAGGAAGAAAGAAGTGAGAAGCTAGGGTTTCTTTTTTAATCTTGAAATCTGAAAGTGGTGGAGAAGGCACTAAGAATCCCGACTTATTTATAGAGAAAGACAGGCGGTTACACACAAGGAAACCGGAATTGGTGACCGGCAACATGCTTGGGGGACGTGTTAGAGATGGTTTCGCATTAATCGCTCCAAAAACGGCTCTTTTTTAAATCCAAAGGCCAATCATCGTTTGACTTGTGGCCTGCGTAGTAATTACCAGCGTGTCAAATGAAGATTTCCTCCATAATGGCGATAGCAAACTAGGCAAAGTATATGCAGACAAGCGAGGTAAAAATTCCTTCAAGTAAAATCGGAATCCTAACTCCAACCCCAGCAAGGCATCGGTGTTCAAGTCAGAGGGGCATCTGTTAACCGCCAAAATTGGCGAAGGACCAAAGAAGAATTTTCCACCCCGGTACAAGGAGAAGATGGAAATTCAGATACCATCCGGATACTCCAAGAATGGAGGGATCCCGATCAATCCGGATACATTCCCCCTCTAGAGGGATCGAGCCCAACAAATCCCTAGTTTCTCATGAACCCCATGGTATCCCGACATGGAGTTTCATTCGGTATCTCGAAACGAAAACCTCCTTGCAGTACCTCGCCATAATACCGACCAAGTATCCCGCTACTACACCATCTAGTTACCCTGTTATTACATCACCCAGATATCCCTCCATAAGGTCAGTTGATATCGGGATACCTCGTCGACCAAGGAACCAGCAGAAAAGCATAAAACTAGCAGGAGGCGGGGTAACCAAGGACCAAGATACCCCCTTAAATCAGCTCACCAGGCAGTAAGAAAATCAGATGAAGAGTTTCACAAAGAGTAGAAGACTCATATACCTAGCAGATAGGTTTTGAAGTTCCAAACAGGGTGATAAAACGCCTTCGTTTAGTCAAACAGAAGAAGTAAACTTCTTCCCGCCAGATGAGACCATTTGAACAAGGGGTCAACTCTACTAGAATATTACCATGAAGGAATAAATTGATTCTGATGATTAAAGCTCCTACGAGATTGTCTCCTTCTAGGAAGGAAAGACTTGATGATTAAAAGCTCCTACGAGATTGTCTCGTATCAAGAAGGAGAGTCCTGTAATCGCCAAACCCTAGACCGAAATTATAGAAGTGCATGGCAAACAACGGGACCTATATATGCAACATCTTACTCACCAGAAAGGGATCCAAAAATTATCTCCTCAAACCCTAACCTACATTCAGTGCTACTTATCGACATTCACAAGTACGCCACCACCATCTCTATCGCCTACTGAAGCTCAACATTCTACCCTAATCTAGAGAACGCATCTTTTGTATTCATAATATAAAGATACTATTAATAAAAATCTCACTCATTCACCTTATTTCTTATATTTATACCAGATTTGTCTTGTGAGGAGCATTGCTAGTATCAAACCACGTGATACCCCTCTGACTGAGATCTACCCCGATCTCGGTCTTTAAAGTTGTTATTTGGAGATTCACCCTAACGACAATTTTCTGGTAACATCTCTAAGCATTTTTACGTGGAAACCCAAATTGGGAAAAACCACGGGCTGGTAAGTGCCCCACACTCGAGCCTCAAATCCACTAATGATAAGGTGAATACAATCTAATCCCAGTATAACTCACCACCACTACCTAATCCCGGTATAAGTGAACCTAGTCTAATTGTTTGTGATTTACACAACATAATCCTGGAAGCTACACAAGACTTACTTCTCAATTAAGAGATAAAATGGCCTATGTGAATATGTATGATATCCAAAGTGCAAATAGAGTTAGGGAACCCTATATGCTTATCTAGGATGAAGAGACGACAATAAAAACACTCCTAGATATCAATAGCTAAATGACATGTCATAAAACTTAGCTAAACATAGATAGCTATCACAATATAACACTCAATCAGTACATCACAATCAATCTCTATTTTGTATCTAGAATATATTCTAAGAGCATACAAATGATTAAAGAGATGGCTTGTTAAGAAAAACACTAATTATGTAAGATAATAATGAAAACCTTACCAAGCAAGTTGTGATGTTGCAAAACCATGCATGGATGCATCCTATATGGTCATGGATGATCCTAGATGAACTTTGATGCACAAAGAAATAGCTTTGAGTGTTTAAATGAGAGTTCTTGAGAATTTTTCTCTTGAAATGTTCTAAGGGAAAAATATGATTTTTGAACTCTTGGGGGCGACCTAAATATATCACAATATATATATATAGAAAGCCTAAATGAAGCAATGGCGTTTTGCTAAAAAACAGGGGACAACCGCTGTCAAAGCCACAACGGTTACCATATCGATGGTCAATTAAAAGCATCAAGTCAAAAAGCTGTGCTTACTATTATGGCTTCCACAACAGTTATGACAGCGGTAAGCACTGTGCGTAACACTAATGTGCCTACCGCTGCAGAAAACCACAGCAGTCAAGAGGGCAGCCAAGTTAGGTATTTAACCGCTGTGGCTACCGCTGTAACAACGACAGCAGATGGATAGCGGTCACCTAGGGCAAAGCATGCCAAAGTAAAAATCATGTAATCTAAAGCAATTAATGGCATGTCAATAAACAAAAGCATGAAGAGTTAGACACAAGAATGCACATACAAGGAACACACAACATTCAAGTATTAAAAATATGTATGAGTTGTGAGTGTGTTCAACTATCTCTTCAAAGCAAGTAAGCACTTAGAAATTTACCTTTGGAACTTTTTCTCTTAAGGTCTTAAGATCCTAAGCTACCCTTACATCAAAACCCCAATATGTGGTTTGTCCACGAAATAAGCCAATCAATAAATGAGGACCTTACAATCTCCCCCTTTGGCTATTTCATGACAAAACCACCACTCACATTGATCCTCACAACATAATTGAAGCTACGGGATAACAATGATATTTTACATTACAAAGAGATATTTAAAAAGTAAAAAACTTCAAGACTTCAATCTCTTGTAGAACTATCAACCCTTCAAAACAAAAAAATACACTTCCCAAAGCAAATGTATGTGAGATGATCAAGTGAAAATAAAACAAGCATTTGCATTTAAGAATTTAAGCACAACATCATGCAATGTATCTGAATGTAATGCTCCCCTTCAATGGGTTACTCCCCCTCAATATGCCCCAACATGCACATTTGCTACTACAATTAGCAACTCCACTTACCACATTCTACTCTCCATTTTTGTCATGATATAGGGAAAAGAGTATTCCCCAATCGGGTCACTTGTAGCAAAGAGAGATAGCAGCATACAAGATATTTACATAATCATATAAGCCACTTTATGCAACTCAATTAATCGGAGAGAAACAAGGAGATTTATTTTATGAAAATGTGTGAATTAAAAATGCTTCGCATACATGACATGTTGCATTCAAGTCCAAAATACAATGGTATTTGGCAAAGCAAATGACAAAGGTTTCCAATAGAATTCAAACCAATTTCACCATTTGTCATGAGAGAAGCAAGGATATAGAGATTTCATTGATTTCAATTTAAGAGCAACTATATACAACTTTCTAGGCGAAACATGGCATGAGCGACTTTGCACCCTATTTGATTTTTCTGGGAATGATACCCGCATGATAGTAACCATGTTCAACCAATAAAGAAAGAGAGACATTTGGATTGTAACATCCTTTGAACATACAAGATCCTTTATTCATTTGAGTCTCATTTGTATTTCACACATTGTTTTGCATTTAAGAAATTGCAATCATCAATTCATGCTTTTTCAATTTAGCATGTCATTTGAATTTTATGCTTTTCATATGTCATTAGCATGTTATAAAAGAATCATCATGTCATGGAGATAACTATAAGTCATTCAAATCATACTTCCTATGTAAATCTCCTAGTCCAAAATTGCATGTTTGAACATAAATATGACATTGAATGTAATTAAAGCATGGTTCACACTTATTGAAGAAAATAACATATAATATATGTGCAACCAAGCTTACTCAAGAAATCAACAAAGAAGCATAAAATTTTTCAAATTTTTTGCATGCTACAAGTATGCAATAGCTCTCTTTGCTTGAGTTCCCCCGTATGGGGTCAATCACCAAAAGACATCACTCCACAAGACATATCTCAATAGATCTACTATGTGTTTTGAACCTCGTTGCATATAAGTGTTTAGTAAATAAGTTCGTTAGTTGATCATTAGTGCCTACATGTTCAAGCACTATGCATTTATTTTCAACAAGCTCTATAATGAAATGATGACGGATGTCAATATGCTTAGTCCTAGAGTGTTGTACCGGATTCTTGGAAATATTAATAGCACTCATATTATCACAAAAGAGGGTGAATGTACCTTTGTTGAATCCGTAGTCGACTAGCATTTGCTTAATCAGTTGTGTGCATCCACTCCCCGCGACTATGTACTCGACTTCAGCCGTAGACAAGGAAATGGAGTTTTGCTTCTTCCAAAACCAAGAGACCAAGTTGTTTCCTAGGAAGAAGCAACCGCCCGATGTGCTCTTCCTATCATTACAATTTCCTGCCCAATCCACATCACTAAAGCCTACAAGACTAGCATTAGTGTCAAAAGAGTATCAAATCTCATAGTTGGATGACCCATTCACATAATGAATTATTCTCTTTACGGAAGAGAGATGAGACTCCTTAGGATCCGCTTGGTACCTAGCAGACACACCCACACTAAAAAATATATCGGGCCTACTTGCGGTCAAATAGAGCAAGCTACCAATCATGCCCCGATATAGAGTTTGTTCCACACTTTTTCCACTAGCATCCTTGCTTAGCTTCAAAGTGGTACTCATGGGTGTATCACTATGTTTGGCATTTTCAAGACCAAACTTCTTCACTAGGTGAAATTCCCTTAACCACTTATAGTGTATAATATACCGAGGGGGGGGGGGGGGGGGGGGGTGAATAGATAGAGGCCCAAATTCTTCCAATATTCAAAAATTGCGGAATACAAGAATGAAATGAACACTTGATATGATTTAACAATTGTATAGTATGAATCAATACATGTGAACATCAATATACAAATGAATCAATACATGTGAACATATGGAAGATAAAGAAACTTAAAGTGGAAATGAGACACAATGTATTTACGTGGTAAAACCTCAAAGAGGAAACATCCACGAGTTGATACCACAACCACCGGCAAAGAAAATCCACTATATGAAAAGGACTTACACACTCAAAGCTATCAACACTATGATATTGATCGAACCAAAATTGGTATGATTTTGGCCCTCATTCCCGTCTCTTTATGCTTGATTCTCGGGCGTTTCCCCGTATTTAATGTCATTAAATCAAGTGTTTCAAGTTTTATTAGAACTCAAGGGAATTTGCAAAGAAGATGAAGGATTTGGTGCAAAAAGACTCACAAATAGGTGAAATAGGGCATTCTCGCTATTTGAGCAAGAAAAGTCGCCACATGGTCGCCATGGCGACAGAGGAAATTGCAAAGCATTAGAGGTTCGCCACTTGAGGTCGCCATGGCGACCTACACTTGCAAATGGCGACCACATAGGAATTCCAACGTAGGAATTCCAAAGTGGGAATGGTCGCCACTTTGTCGCCATGAGGTCGTCATGGCGACAGAAGAATCCATTTGAGGTCGCCATGGCAACCTAGAAGGACAAGTGGCGACCACGTTGGAATTCCAGTGTTGGCATTCAAGAGGGGTATTCTTGTCATTTCATACCCATTTCATACCCTAGCTTTTCACACCTATAAATACATCACTATTTTTCCTCTTTTAGACAACTCTTGACCACCAAGAAACCTCCTTTCTCCACCATTCCTTTTCTCTCCATTTTCTCTCCTACCTAAACTTAACATCTAGATTACCTCCCCTAATCATTCCTTTTCTTCCCATCTTCTCCACAAATCTCCTTAGTCACTTACCATTTGACTCCACCTATCTAGACACATCCTCATCATCCACTCTTTACACAAGGAGCATCAAAGGCAAGGAAATGATCAAGCTTACAAAAGGAGGCCCATGGGTGATTTCCTAATCTTTTACTCGCCTTCCCTTTGATTGTAATATGTGTAATTAAATCCCCTTTCTAGGGTTTTGATGTGAGAATATTTGGATTGGGATTTGCTTAAGCTTTAATATATTTTATTTTCTATTTGTGTCCTATTCATTTTATAATTAGATTCTTTGCATTATATAATTGACATGTATACCCACTAGTTGATTATAATCTTGCTTAGGATAATTTGTTATATAATCTTGATTGGATTGACAACCTTGATGGATTGAGAACTTAGTGAATAGGATAGATTGTCGGAGGGTATATCAACCACGATAATCTAAGCCATTAATTGTAACAAATCGATCCCGCCGTGACCCCCTTTCCTTAATCGGTTAGGCATTGCGGTGGGAAGTTGTTTAGGGTTCATAATAATGGCCCAAACACATTTTAGAAATCAATTGGTTAACATTTATGAGATTTGTTCACTAAAGTAGCTTGATAAGCATTTCCCTTAATTCATTTGTGATCCCATTAATTCCCTACCTATTCTCTTAATTGTTAATTCCATTTATCTTATCTAGATTTGTTAAGTATTCTTTTATTAGTTTATTAGGTTTATTTTTCATGTATGTTTGATGGCTTGACAACCCATTCACTCATCCATATTTTTATGATTTATTTTATTGCATATAGATTAGTTAATTTATTCAACTAATCACCTTAATTCCCTGTGGAACGAATCCCACTTGCCACTTTACTAAATTTCTATCTAAGTGGTAAAAATCGGTTTTCTAAAAGATCACATTTAAATATCATTTTGTTAAGTACACAAACGACGCTCATCAGATATCCACTTCAAGCTATAACCTCCTAATCAACCCTCGGGCTAGTGATTCTGAAAATCCCTTTAAAGCAATAGTGTTTTATACCTAGAGGGAGGTGAATAGGTATAGTTCCAAATTCTTCCAACATTCAAAAATGTAGAATATAAAAGAGAAATGAATACTTGAAATGATATAGCAATGTATATAAAGAATCAATACATGTGAATTATCAATATACAAGAGAATCAATACAAGTAGAATATGGAAGATAACAAAAACTAAAAGTGAAAATGAGACACAAAGTTTTTACGTGGTAAAACCTTAAAGAGGAAACATCCACGGGTTGATACCACAACCACCGGCAAAGCAAATCCACTATACGAAAAAGACTTACACACTCAAAACTATCAACACTATTGTTAACCACCAAAATTGGCAAAGGACCAAGGAAGAATTTTCCACCTCAACGAAAGGAGAATATATGAGTGCAGACACCGTCCGACTGCCTCGACAAAGGCGGACTCCAAAAGACCCGAGTACACACTCCTTCCAGCAGGGTCCGCCCCAGCCTTTCCCCTGCTTCTTTAAGACCCCGCCAGCATCTTGATTCATAAGTAACGTCCCAAGCCGGGGTACTCGCTAGACCCCGCAGCGCGATCAAAACCAGTCATACCCCGCTCTCCTATAAACCCCGCAGCACCCTGACATGGAGTTCCACTAAGCACCCCATTATAATACCAGTTAGACTTCTTCTTACTTCATCAGTAGGATACTTACTAGC
Organism: Acer campestre; assembly: GCA_954870605.1. Taxonomy (NCBI): domain Eukaryota; kingdom Viridiplantae; phylum Streptophyta; class Magnoliopsida; order Sapindales; family Sapindaceae; genus Acer; species Acer campestre. The sequence continues at coordinate 24,978,941 of OX940800.1, read as the reverse complement.
TTGCACTTTTTGATATAAGCTAGCCCGTCAAGCAAGAGGATACCAGGTAGCAAGATTCTCATACTAGAAACTAAAAACTCCGTAAAAGACCCACTAAAATGTGGCTGTACAGAGGAGATATACTTTTTCCCTCCAGAGAGTCCTATTTTAAACAGGTTAACTCAATCAGAGTCTTCCTAGGAAGGACAGATTTGCCTAAGAGATTGACTCCTCCTAGGAAGGAAAGTCTAGATTCTACACGTAAAAGCTCCAATATTATCTCCTAAAAAGAAGAGGATCCTGCATTGGCCAAACCCTAGACCAAAATTATAGGAGTGCATGGCAAGCAACATGACCTATATAAACAACTACTTATTCATCGGAAAGACGATTGAAAATCCTCTCCAGAAACCCTACATTCAAATTCTACTTATCGACAGGCACGAGGCCCCCATCACCACCATCTCCATTACCCACTGAATCTCCATGCCTTATAGTTAATCCTGAATGTATAGTTCACATATTTGTAAATGCAAAGTGACAATTAATAAGAAACTCATTTTTTATCTATTTTCTGTTGTCCTATGTCGTATTTGCATTTCTTAGGATAGTCGGTATCGAACCACTTGATACCCCTCTGACCAGGGTCGACTTTTGATCTTGGTCCTTGTAAAGTCGTTATTTGGAATTTCACCCCTAGTGACGATTTTCCGATAACAACTATGATATCCACTTCAACCTATCAAATCCTAATCAACCATTGGGCTTGTGATTCATAAAGCCTACTCTCTATCCAAGATATGTCATACACCTCTAGAGAGCAACTCCCTATCCAAGGCTCTTAAGCCTCTAGGAAGATTTCCTCGCTTAGCAATCTAGATCACAAGGATCCTAGTCAAGCTACCAAAGCTCAACTATCCGGAGTACATAATCCCTTGCTAAGACTTTTGCTTGGCTATCCGGAACACATTCCTAGCCAAGACTCCTTGCTCAAGACAAAACTTCACTCACTTTGCAAGAGACTTCAACCTATTACAAGGCAATGATCTAGGTGACACAAATGATGCAAATCACAATCAAATAAAGCAAGATGATCAATCAAGCTCTATGAACATGCTTAGAGATATTCTAGAATATGCTTTCAACACAAGATCACAAAAACTATCTAGAAATCAAAGCATGTGAATGAATAAGAACAAGGTATGAATATTCAATATATCACATTAAAAAACCTAGTTCTTAGATCATGAAATTAAACCTAGAAAATGTCATAAAGCACATCACATATATCATTTCTAGAATCAATTTCAAGTTTAATCAAATTTAGCAAATATATGTTCAATTGAAATCACAAAGCTAAAAATCAATTAACAAATGATCAACCACCCCTAGAATATGTTCTAACATCATTCTAAACACAAATCATCTATCAAATCGAAAGATTAAAGAACAGATCAAAAGAAGAAGTGAGAAGAAGAGGTTTCACATACAATGATGAAACTCGGACTGAAGAAAAGCTTGCTGCGAACAATTGCGAATTCAAATGACTCTGAAAATGCTTGGGGTTTGTAGCTCTCTTCAAGACCAATAATTTTGGCTTTTGGGTCACTCAATTTCGAGTTCGTATGAGAGAGTTATGATCAAAATAAGAAACAAAAATGTTGAAGAATTCTGCAGAAAACATCTTTTTGATTTTCTTCAAGTTGTTTAAAAATGGAGGGAAGGAGGAAGGCTTTAAAAATATTTCAAGGAGGGAAGATTTGAGCGAATCAGAAGCAACCACATCACCCTAGGCCGTGTGAGGCGCATGTGACCCATGGGACCAGAGGGCTGCTTTGGCCGTGGGTCACACGGCCTCCCCACGGGGTGGCCAAGGCATGGCCTTTGGCCATGCACACCCCTCTCACGTGCCTCCCACGTTCTTCGACCCTATTCGGGCCTCCGAACTTTGAATTTGAATCCATTTTCGGATTACGAACCGTGACTCCCTCATGCACAACTACAACTATAAAACTTTAACAAAAGGTTGAAAATTCATCTCGGAAAACAACGATGAACACAACTCAACGAATGAGAATGAAAAGTAGCATAACTACGTCGTATGGACTCGAAACTTAATGAATGAGTAACCGAAATGACTGGAACTCAATAAGGAATCAAATAAGATCATGTTCAAGTCCAAACACAAGAAACACAAACAAATAAATACTATGCAACACAAGCATGCCATATCTAAGCGATAGTGAGAAAACATACAATTCTACAAGATTATCAACAATGAGATAAATGCATGTGCATACTAAATGTGTGTGAATGTGTTATACCAAATGTTTGAACAATGATGCAGGGATACACATGTATGAATTGTGTGTGTATGCGCTAACGCCTTGCAAAAGGAAAAAGAATCTTGATACCTTAGCATCAAAGTATGCGATATTCCCCTTAAAGACGAAATTTGCACAAGATGTTGCTTCTTCACCTTTGAGGATTCTTTCTTCCAAGAATCACCTAAGCAGCAACTAATACAAATAAAGAGAGTTTTGCAATGGAATCAAGCCAACAAAAATAAAGGATCTTACAGATTCACTAAGCCTACTTTCTATCCAAAGTGTGTCCTAAACCTCTAGAAAGCAACTCCCTATCCAAGGCTCACAAGCCTCTAGAAAAATTTCTTTGCTTAGCAATCTAGATCAAGTTATCCTAGTCAAGCTATCCTAGCTCAACTATCCGGAGTACTAAACTCCTTGCTAAGACTTTTGCTTGGCTATCCGGAACTTATTCCTAGCTAAGTCTTCTTGCTCAATACAAAGCTTCACTCACTTTGAAAGAGACTTCAACCTATCACAAGGCAATGATCTAAGTGATGCAAATGATGCAAATCACAATCAAATAAAGCTAGATGATCAATCAAGCTATATGTACATGCTTAGAGACATTCTAGGATATTCTATCAACAAACAATCACAAATATACCTAGAAATCAAAGCATGTGAATCAATAAGAACAAGATATGAGTATTCGATATATTACACAAGAATCTTAGTTCTTAGATCATGAAATTAGACGTAGACAATATCATGAGGCACATCATATATATCATATCTAGAATCAATTTCAAGTTCAATCAAGTTTATCTAAATATGTTCAAATGAAATCACAAAGCTAAAACTCAATCAATCAATCAATCATACAAACCTAGCATGTGAACTAACATCATTCTTAATACATTTCATCAATCAAATATGAAGATTAAAAGAGATGATAACAAATGAAAGTATGAAGAAAATGTTTCACTTACAAAAATGAACCTCGGACTGAAATAAGCCCACAGCAAAAAATTATGAAGTCACTTGGCTCTGAAAATGCTTGGAGTTTGTAGTTCTCATCAAGATCAACATTTTTGGCTTTTGAATCGAGTGATTCGGAGTTGAAATGAGAGAGATATGATCAAAATAAGAAATCAAAAGTTGTAAAGAATTTTGCAGAATTTTCGAATATAAATGGAGGGAAAAGAGATGGAGAAGAGAGAGATTCGGTGGCCAATCAAAAAGAGCCACATCACCAGCCACATGTGGTCTATGTGTGGCACACGTGGGCAGAGAGGGACTCTGGCCCTGTGGCACACGTGGCCCACACGTGGTCCTCCTTGCTTGGCTTTTGGCCAAGCAAGCTCCCTCGCACTCTTCTCGCGTTCTTTAGCCATATTCGGGCATCCAAACTCCGAATTCGAATCAGTTTTTGGATTATGAACCATGACTTCCTCACGCACAACGAAGACTATAAAAATTTGTTAAAAGGTTGACAAATCATCTCAGAAAATAATGACGAAGACAACTCAACGAATGAGAACACAAAGTAGCGTAGCTACATCATTTGAACTTGAAACTTGATGAATGAGTAACCGAAATGACCGGGACTCAATAAGAAATCATATGAGATCATTTTCAAGTCCAAAATAAAAGAAACACAAACAAATAAACACTATGCAACACAAGCATGCCATATCCAAGCGATAGTGAGAAAACATGCAAATCTACAAGATTGTCAACAATGAGAGGAATGCATGTGCATACTAAATGTGTGTGAAATTGTTATACCAAATGTTTGAACTATGATATAGGGACACACATGTATGAATTGTGTGTGTGTGCACTTATGCCTTGCAATAGGAAGAAGAATCTTCATACCTTAGCATCAAAGTATGCGATGCTCCCCTTAAAGATGAAATTTGCACAAGATGTTGCTTCTTCACCTGTGAGGCTTCTTTCTTCCAAGAATCACCTAAGCAACAACTAATACAAATATAGAGAGTTTTGCAATAGAATCAAGCCAATACAAATAAAGGATCTTACACTAGGTTCTTAGCATATTTGGCTTGGGTTATAAAAATCCCATCACTCAATTGCCTAATTTGCAAACCTAGGAAGTAACTTAGCTCACCAACAAGACTTATCTCAAATTCATGAGACATAACATCAACAAATTGTTGGACTTTGGTGTAGTTGGTGGAGCCAAACACTATATCATCAACACATATTTGAGATATAAAAGCTCATCCTTGTCTTTCTTGATGACTAATGTCTTGTCAACACTACCCCTTATGTAGTTATTGTCAACAAGAAATTAAGTGAGGTGCTCATACCAAGTCCTCAGTGCTTGTTTCAACCTATATAAAGCCTTTTTAAGGTGATAGACATGGTTGGGGTGGTGTGCATCCACAAACCCCTTAGGTTGTTCAACAAAAACTTCCTCTTGCAAGAAGCCATTAAGGAAGACACTCTTAACATCCATTTGGTGCACTTTGAACTTGTGCACACAAGAAATAGACAAGAGAAGCCTAATGGACTTTAAAAGGGCAACGGGAGCAAATGTCTCCTCAAAGTCGATACCCTCAATTTGAGATTACCCTTATGCAATAAGCCTTGTCTTGTTATGCACAATGTTGCCATCCTCGTCAAATTTTTTCCTATATATCCATTTGGTGCCTATAACATTAGTGGTCTTAGGCCTAGGAACTAAAGTCCAAACCTCATTCCTTTCGAATTGGTTTAGCTCTTCTTGCTTGGCAAGAACCCAAAATTTATCAATTAAGGCTTCATCAACCTTTTTGAGTTCTATTTGAGAAGTGTAGCAAGTGTAACTAATGAGATTAGCTATTTGACGCCTAGTCCTAACACCCTTATTAACCCCTCCAATGATGTCATCTTTATCATAGAGTTTCCTAACCCATGGAGCGAGTTCTTTAGAGTTCAAGAGAGGAACTCTATCAAGAGGTTATGTGTCCTCATGATTAAGTTTATACGTCCCAACATTAGGAGTCACCACAACCTTCTCTTCATGGTTACTAGACTTGAGCCTTGTATCATCAATGACAACATTGGATGATTCCATGACGCTTCGAGTCTTCAAATTGAAAACTCTATTGGCTCTACTATTCAAGGCATAGCCAATAAAGATATCCTCATTACTCTTAGCATCAAATTTTCCAAGTTGATCACAGTCATTTAAAATGTACCATTTGCTTCCAAAGGAGTGAAAGTAGCTAACATTTGGATTTCTACCTTTCCACAAATCATAGGAGGTATTCCTAGTTCCGGGCCTTAGGAAAACTTTATTTCCTATATAGCAAGCCGTATTGACGGCTTTAGCCCGTAGGTTCCTAGGGAAATTGTTGCTAAGCAACATCACATGGGCCATCTCTTGAAGGACCCTATTCTTCCTCTCAAAAACTCCATTTTGTTGAGGTGTCCTAGGAGTCAAAAACTCATGGGAGATGCCTAAGCTATTGCAGTAGCTTTCAAAGACGGCATTCTCAAACTCCCTCTTACGGTCACTTCTAATTCTTTTAATGCTATTAATGTTAGAGTTCATTTCATTTTGAATTTTAGTACATAGCATTTTAAACTTGTCAAAAGTTTCGGATTTTTCTCTAAGGAAATATGTCCATGTGAACCTAGAAAAATCATCAACACAAACAAAAATATATCTTTTTCCACCTAAACTCTCGATTTGCATAGGACCTGAAAATAAATATAAATGAGTCCTAAAATAATCGAGAGGGGGGGTAAATATATTTTAATCGATTTTTACCAATTTTCGATATTAGTCAATATTACAAAATAAACCCCAACTAGTCAAAAACTAAAATCAAGTGTAAAATTACGGAAAGCAAACGATACTTGATTTTTACGTGGAAACCCACACTAGGAAAAACCATGGGCTGTTATGTGCGCCACACAAGAACCTTAATCCACTAATTGTAATGGTGATTACAACCTAAGTTGACCACATCAAACCCTATATGGTTACTAATCCACCACTACTACCCGCAGGCCTTCAAAAGTGAATCTAGTCCCTTGCTTGCAAACTACATGTTAACCGAAAATTGTCACTGGGGTGAATTTTCAATTAACAATTCAAGTGATTATGATCAGAGTAGATCTCAGTCGAAGAGGTATCAGGTAGTTTTAAGTTTTCAATAAAGATGCTTAAATATCATGGCTATAGTGAATTGAAAGTATACAAACAAGGTTAAATTGCTTAAGACGTACCTAGGAGGGGGGGGGGGTGAATAGGTTTTTCGCCTAATTTCAATCCCTTGAACAAACTTACATTTGTCCCTCAAGGTAGCCTTACATACAACATAAACATTACGGAATCATACTAAGACAAGTTATCATGTGATCATTCATACATTGTCTAAGTATCAATAAGTTGTATGAGGTATAAAGAAAATACAAAAACAATTAACAAGAATACTTGTATATCAATATATGTTCAATCGTTATAAGCATATACAAATATTGCTATACATAAAATTCTAAACAATATACAAAAGAAATGTAATTACAAATATGATCAAAAGAATATATTTACAAATCACACTTTACAAAATCTTGAATCCAAAACATCACAAGTGAAGATTGTACTACAAGATTAAAACATATACAAAAACAAATATAAAAGATAGAGATAGAAAGAATTAACACAAGGGGTTTTTTAACGTGGTAAAACCTCCAAGGAGGAAACATCCACGGGTTGAATTACAACCATTGGGTACTTATATATATTTGGAAAGTAAATTAGAAATTCCACAAAATGACCAATCCTAGTCACCAACCCATGTAGAGTCTATGTTTACCCAATCCCTATTGGAAGATACAAAATCCCTCAATGATGTAAACCACCACATATTGGAACTCATACCAAAACCAACATCGTTGGAAGATTAGAAATTCCTCAAGAGTGCATACACATCCCATGTACCCCGCTCTATCGGACTCTATGTCTAACCAAACACCCGGGCCTACCAATATATAAGCCAACTCTCTATATAAGGCACACGTGCCTCTAGAAAGCCTCCCATGCATGGCTATCCAAGTCCTCTCGACTCTAGCCATGACTTCTTGCTTGTCTATCCAAGTCATCCCGACTCTAGACAAGACTTCTTGCTTACCTATCCAAGTCCTCAAGACTCTAGGCAAGACTTCTTGCTTGGCTATCCAAGTCATCCCAACTCTAGCCAAGACTTCATGCCTTTTACAAGGACTTCCTAGTGTGATCATGTGAATGCAAGTGATGCAATCAATCAAAACAACATAGAACATGTGATCAATACATTCCATGGAACAACTAGATCTAGAGATGTGAAAACACAAGCAATAGAAAACTAGATGCAAAAATATGAATGAAAACCTAGAGCATGTGAATACAATTAACACATAAAAACTACTAGATTCATTCATACAAATAACACTTGAACAAATCATATACATGAGGCACAAGTTCAAGATGTTATAAACATACATATAAATGCTAGAATCACAAAATGTATTCAACAAGTATTCTTGCCAAAGATTAGAGATAGGAGATATGTTAAAAACAAATCAATCCTAAATATCTCTAAAAACACATATAAAAGCTCTAATCCTAGATTTCATCAATCATGGATCAAAGTCACATATAAAGGATTATTAATCATAAACTTGATCAATCAAGTCTCAAACAATCCTAGATGTCAATCTAATCACAATACAACTCCCAATCATGTTAAAAACAAAGAATCAAAGATTCTAGTCAACATGTGTCTCTAATTAGACTATTCAATTAGATTGATTATGAAGCTACCTTTCTCTATAGCATTCACTAAACAAACATATACATATAGAAGAAGAAACCCCAAGCAAATTGGAGGTTAAAAAAGATGAAATCACAAAGTTATGAACTCTACCTCAATTACAAGAGCTGGTTCGATTTTCTGAGGAGATCTGTCAGAAAATCAATCAAACAGCTGCACAACCACTTGGATAAGGTAGAGGACTCGAATACGAACAATCTCCAACTTGAATCACTCAATTCCGACTCCGTATGAGAAAGTTATGGTGTTTGGAAGTTGAGAAAATTTGGGAGAAAATCATAGACGGGATTTCACACTTTTTCTTCTTAGAAAAGAATGGAGGGAAATGGAGAGATTTAAAAAGAATGGAAGAAGGGAAAAATTGTCAAAAACAAAAGTGACCATCAGCCACCTACACGTGTGGTCAGCGTGTGCCACATGTGGCCAGAGAGGAGCTCTGGCCGTGTGGCACACGTGGTCCACACGTGGCCATCTAGCTTTGCCTTTTGGCCGAGCAACCTCCTTGCGCACCTCTCGCGTTCTTCAGCCGTATTCGGGCATCCGAACTCTGAATTCGAATCCGTTTCCGGATTACAAACCATGACTCTCTCACGCACGATGAAGACTATGAAACTTTGAGAAATTTTTGAGAATTCATCTCGGAAAACGACGACGAACACAACTCAACGAATGAGAACGAAAAGTAGTGTAGCTACATAGTTTGGACTCGAAACTTAACGTATGAGTAACCGAAATGACCGGGACTCAATAAGGAATTAATTAAGAACTCTTACAAGTCCAAAACACAAGAAACACAAACATACAAACACAAGTTCACATATGAATGCCATTTCCTAGACATAGTCCTAGAACATGCAACTCTAAAATGTATGAGCATTTGAGTTCAATGCATGAGCATACAAAATCATGTGAATGTGTTATATAAATGGTGCACAACAATGCAGGGACACTTATGAATGATTTGTGTGTGTGTGCCTATGCCTTGTAAGAGGAATGAGGTCGATTATACCTTTGATGAGCAATGAAGCTTATTTCCCCTTATCAAGCCATCATCTTGCATGTACCGTAGTCAAATCTTTCTTTGAAGCTTTGTATCATCATCAACATGACCACATAAACATTTACAAGATAAACACGTTTTGATATGGAATATATGCCAACAACAACCAAAAACCTAACAATCTCCCCCTTTGGCAAATTTGTTACCTGAAAATCGTTATTGGGATTGGATTCCAAATAACAACTTTAAAGGGGACCAAGATCAAGATTGACCCTGGTCGGAGGGGTATCACGTAGTTCGATACCGATAAAGTCCCTATCAAAGCAAGAGCTATATAATGTATATGAAATTCATCAACAATAGGTTCTATTTGATTGTCACTTTTCGTTACAATACATGAACGATTTCTTATTTGGATTACAATGGTGAATAGATCATAATCGCGAAGATGGAGATGGAGATGTTGGAGGAACTGTGCCTGTCGACAAGTAGTAACTAGGGTTTTTTTCTCTTTTTTCCCACCCCTAGTTCGATGAATAAACTGTTGTATATATAGGTCCTGCTTGCTTGCCATGCACTCCTACAATCTCGGGTTAGGGTTTGGGCAGCTGCAGGATCCTCTTCTTTTTTGGAGGTAATCTCGGAGGTTTTACGTACAGAATTCAGTCTTTCCTTTCTAGGAGGAATCAATCTCTTCCCTTCCTAATTGGGCTCTTATTGTGTTGACCTGTTCAAAATAGGATCCTTTGGCGGGAGGGGGTATAACCCCTTTGTACGGCGACGTTTTTACTGGATCTTCATGGAGTTTTGAGTATTTAAAATCTTGCTTCCTAGTGTGCTTTTACTTAACGGGCTGCCTATGTTTAGTAAGCGTCCTTTTGACGGTAGAAAGGGGATATGTAGCTGACTTTGTTACAAGATGATCAGTAGAACTCCGTGTCGGGGTGCTGCGAGGTCCATGGGAAGTAGTGTTAGGATGATGCGGGGTCCCTAGGAAGCCCGGTCGTGACCGGGTTAGGTCTTGTTGTGTGTTCTGGTGAGTATATCAGCTTCCGGACACTTTGTTGAGCTAAGATGCTGGGGGGGTGGACCCCGCTGAAGCAGGTGCGTATTTGGACGAATCGGGATCCGCTCTGTCGAGGTATCCGGATTGTGTTCGGACTCCTTCTTCCTTCTTATGTCAAGGTGGAAAATTCTTCTTTGGTCCCTCGCCAATTTTGGCGGTTAACAGAAGTCCCCCCTAACTTGGACACTGATACCTTGTCGGGGTCGGGGTCGGGGTCGGAGTCAGGATCTTTTTGTTCGCTTGAAGGATTTTCTACCTTATCCGCTTACTTCCTCGTCTGACTAGGTTTCCACTTTGGAGGAGGAAATCCTTATTTTGTCCGTTATAATCGACTGTGTGTCGATCACGGATTGGACTCCTCGTTTTTCAAAAAGAGCCGTTTTGGCGCGATTAATGCGGAAAAACGTCTCAACCCCTCCTTCCGGTCACCGATTCCGGTTTCTGAGTAAGTAACTGTCATTCCTCCTCTATAAATAGACCGGCTTTACTGGCGCTTCTCACTTTCAAGCTTTCATACTTTTCAAAATCAAACGAGAGCAAAACTCTTCCTGACTTCCTTTCTTTCTTACTTTCCAATCTTCTCGAATTTTTTTTCTTCTCCTCTTCTCCTATAATGGCCTCTTCTTCCCAACTTCCTTCTTCTCAAGAAGACCTCAACGATCAAAACCCCTTTACAGCAGGGAACCCCATCCATCCTGATCCTGCTTCCTCTCTCCAGTCCGACAGCATTGACGCCCTTTTCAGTATGGAGGCGGTTGACGCGGTGGTGGATTCCTTGACGTCGGAGGGGAAGAAACGGGGTCGAGAGGGGGACGCAGTTGCTGAGGAAACCCTGCGGGTTCAGCGACGCCGCTTTACCCAAAACCCCCGAATTGGGTTAGGTTTTCACAACCAACCTGAAGACCCAGTCATGGTTGGCGATGAGGTGGGCGCCTCTCAGTCTGGTGGCAACGAGGAAAGTGGCGGACCTGACGTCGCACTGGTCTGGGTCCAAACGGGCTCATTCGCCGCCTTTCATGATGGTCGGATTATACCCGACTCTGTTTGTACAGTGGATAAGCTCAATCAACTACGGGAAGAGTACAAGATCCCGGAATACATCACTCTCTTCCTTCCTCACAAGGGTTATGACGTATATACCCCGCCTCCAGACCGCTTGCTGATCCACAAAGCCGCTTTTGAGTGTGGAGTCCGGCTTCCACTGCACCCGACTCTCCGTCGAGCTCTCGTCGCGCTCGAATTGGCCCCTCTCCAACTCTCATTGGGCTTCTGGAAGCACCTGACAGGGTTCTTGGTGCTCTGGAGGGAGCAGTGCGAAAAAGATCACATCGAACGGGAGCCGGGGTTGGACGAGCTCCGCTTCCTCTTCAATATTACGAGCATGGTGCCTCGGGGTCAGTTCTACCTGAGGGCCTCAAATGATTTGAAGTTCGTCATCCCAGGGGCAAATGTGAAGTACGCGGCGCCCTGGAAGGAGGAATGGCTGGTGGTCGAGGGCGACTGGGGGCGCACTGCTTTTGTCGGGGGGTATGAGTACCCCGTCCCTACTCAGTTTACCGTGAGGGACAAGTGGGCGAAAGGGACATTGGCTCCTGAGTCCCTAGAGATTCTAACAAGGATCCTAAAGAGAGGATACACCAACCTACAATATCCCTCTCTGGATCCCTTTGAGGGAGCCCGTTTAGAACGGTACTTGAGGATCTCCCCCGCCTTTCCCGGTGAGTTGATCGCGTCTTGTACTTCTATTTCTTTATATTTATATATTTCTTCTTTTGATTCTCACTGAACATCCTCTCTTCTTGCAGTATCGGCTTCCCCGATGGTTGCGGGGTCTCTTCCTTCTTCGGGGGCAAGGGATACGACCCTGCTACCCCGTTCTTCCCCTGTTCCTTCCCCTACTTCGGCTGCCAGGACTAGGTCGGGGTCCATCCGAGTAGGATCCAACCCCAACCCTCATCCTGCTCCTTCAAAAACACCTATTCCTGCTCCCACGGGGTCTAAGGCCAAGGCTCCAGCTCGCCATCTTTCTACTCCTCCATCCCGTTCGAGGATCCCGGCATTGCTGGCCAGGGCGGCTAAGGCCCGAAGTTCTGAAAGACCGGCCCAGAAGAAAACCGCCTCCACCACAAAAACATCTCCAGCTCCTCCTCCTTCCGTAGCTCTTCCCGTGGATCCTGTGAGAACCCTAGTGGAGGAAGCAGCTATCCACACTCCTGTTCTTGGTGCTGATGTGGCCTCCGGATCGGGGTCGAGAAATGCCACTTTTGACGAGGTGGTGTCTAGATTCGTGGCCTCTTGCCCCGGTGGAAGTCTAACAGATATGGCCAAGCTTCCTACAAACATCTTGGTCACCAAGGAGGCTTCGGTTCTGGCTGAGGTAATCTTCTATCTCTTTCTTGCTATTTATATCCCCCTTCTGTCAAGTACTGACTCTCTTTCTTCTTGCAGGGCTTCAGGTTTGCCTTGGCCATGGAGAGGCAGCTGCTGACATTGAAAAAAGCTTATATCGGCCTCCAAGCGAAGCTGGAGGATACTCAGCAGGAGCTGGTCCAGACCCAACAAAGCGTGGCCCCTCTACTTCAGGAGGCCAGAGCATCCGAAGAAGCACGACAGGAAGGCTTGGTGATTATCAGGCGCCTTGAGCGTTGCCTAGACACGGAAACCATCAAGTCATTGCGCCGCAGAGAGGAGAGGGAGCGCATAAAAGTTGAGAGGAAGCTGTTGTCAGACGAAAATCAGCTTCTACCGGATGCCTTAGCAGATTTGGAGGCTTAACAGGGGCCCTCATTCGATGATGGTTATTTCACAGCCTGCTACGAGGTAGCTACAGCCTTGCCTCCTCCTTTCGACCTCGAGGCAACCTTGAACTAGAACCGGGAGCAAATTATGGCAAAGGCAGCCCAGTTAGCAGGAGGGGATCGAGAGATTGAGGCCCCTTCACAGGAGGTAGCACATCCGGATCAATAAGCCGACGTGGCTCCTAAAGACCAACTTGATGGTACTGTGGGAACCAATCTAGATCCTCCTACCATTGAAGAACAAGTGGTGGATCCCGAGTCTGCTACTGGAGCAATCATGGTGGAGGTAGATGAGGGTGCAGCTAGACCCGCAGTTCCTCGGGTTGAAGGGGCTCCGACTAGGTCCTCTGCTGTGGAGGAACCAGTCCAGACTGATGCTGCAGCGGAGCCCTTGGGCGAAGGAGCAGTTGGCCAGGGGGAACATCAAGAAGAAGACAAAGTAGATTAGCCTAGCCTTCCTTCTATAAAAAAATTTTGTAGCCTGATTTGGGACTTAGGCACCCCGTCTTATCAATATAACTTGTTTTCATTACTTGCTTCGTACTTGTGTTTTTCTTGCTTTTGTACTTAGAAGTCTTCCACTGCATATAATTTTGTTTGATAATTGGACCTTTGATGAATAACTGGACCCCGACGAGTAATAAGGACCGTGATTTGACCCCAATGGGCAGCAAAGATAAAACATGTGGTAACTATATCCCGTAACCGTAAGAATCAGCGGGGTCAGATTACTTCTTCCTTTAATAGAACTTCCTTTAAACACGTAATGCGTTTAGAGCAATTTGTCAAGGGAACCTGCTATTTGCGAACAATTTGACTTGCTGAAGATAAACTTCTAAGTTTCTTTCTGACTGTTGGTCCTCTGTTAGGGTAGTAAGTGGGAAAATAAAGGGCGAAGCATCCCGATGAATCTTCCCGATGTCATTGTCGTTCTGTCCTGGTAGGCAACTATGGCTACTTTAGCACCAAGCTTCTTGGAGGAGGGTATTCCCCGACCAAGGCAGCAGGAGTGCCTTGAGGCTATTTCCTGGTCTTGAGGTGAAGTAAGAAACCAGGAACCCTGAGGCAGCCCGATTCTTACTGTAATCTGTCCTGGTAGGCAACTAAGGCCACTTTAGCACCAGGCTTCTTGGAGGAGGGTATTCCCCGACCAAGGCAGCAGGAGCGCCTTTAGGCTATTTCCTGGTCTTGAGGCGAAGTAAGAAACCAGGTACCCTGAGGCAGCCCGATTCTTACTATAATCTGTCCTGGTAGGCAACTAAGGCCACTTTAGCACCAGGCTTCTTGGAGGAGGGTATTCCCCGACCAAGGCAGCAGGAGCGCCTTTAGGCTATTTCCTGGTCTTGAGGCGAAGTAAGAAACCAGGTACCCTGAGGCAGCCCGATTCTTACTGTAATCTGTCCTGGTAGGCAACTAAGGCCACTTTAGCACCAGGCTTCTTGGAGGAGGGTATTCCCCGAACAAGGCAGCAGGAACGCCTTCAGGCTATTTCTTGGTCTTGAGGCGCTTTAGCAATGGAGAATTAAGTACATTCAGTAAGAGATGCTGGAGAATCTAGTAGGAGACATCAAGTAGTGGACACAAGAAGGTCATATAGGAGAAAGAACCGCTTTTATTGATTTTCTCAAACGGTACAAACATGAAATCGGGGTGTTAGATTCCCCTTGATACGAACAAGATTTCTAAGGGTAGAATTTTCGAAGATGATCAGCATTCCATGTATGGTCTACTGGGTACCCCTCCATGTCTACCAGTTTGTAAGCACCACCTCGGAGTGATGCCTTAACCAAATACGGCCCTTCCCAGTTTGGGGCTAGTACTCCGTCGGACCTTCTTCGTGTGTTCTGGGTTACCTTTCTGAGAACCAAGTCTCCTTCTTTGAAGCTTCGGACCCTCACCTTCTTGTTGAAGTGTCGGACTATCTTGCTCTGGTATATTGCCACCTTCTCCGCAACCCGGCTTTGCTTTTCCTCCAGCAGGTCTAGGCTAGTTCTTAACTTAGCCTCGTTATCTTCCGATTAGTAATTTTGGACCCGGAAAGATATGAGCTTATGCTCGATGGGCAAGACTGCTTCCGCCCCGAATACTAAGGAATAGGGGGTCTCCCCTGTGGCTGTCCGCCTAGTTGTTCTGTAGGCCCATAGAACATGAGGTAATTCTGCCACCCATAATCCTTTCTTCTGTTGGAGCTTTTTCTTCAGGAGCTTCTTGATGGTCTTGTTAGTAGCTTCAACCAGCCCATTGGTTTGAGGATGAGCCACCGAAGCGAAACGGAGATTGATCTTCCGGTCTTCGTAGAATTCCCTAAAGTTGGCATTGTCAAATTGCTTTCCCAAATCAGTTATGATGGCCATCGGGGTGCCAAATCGGCAGACAATGTATTCCTTGACAAAGTTGGTGGTCTTTTCTTCAGTTATCCGAGTAAGAGCCTTGGCTTCTACCCACCGAGTAAAGTAATCTATCGC
This sequence comes from Acer campestre, assembly GCA_954870605.1. Lineage (NCBI taxonomy): Eukaryota > Viridiplantae > Streptophyta > Magnoliopsida > Sapindales > Sapindaceae > Acer > Acer campestre. The sequence goes on along the minus strand of OX940800.1, from coordinate 24,963,496 downwards.
CACTACTGCATGATTGGCTTGGCCGGGTGCAGTGGGGAGTGGCCCGATCAAATCTAGTCCCCATATGGCAAAGGGGTAGGGAGTACTGATTGTGGAGAGCCTCTCTAGTGGGAGATGATGGAGGTTTGCTATTTTCTGACAAGCCTCACAGGATCGCACGAACTGTTTTGCATTCTGGTGTATAGTTGGCCAATAGTAACCCATCCTGATTACTTGGTAAGCCAAAGTTTCTCCTGACACGTGGTTACCACAATCCCCCGAGTGCACCTCGTTGAGCGCCCAACGCGCGTCATCGGGATGGAGACACTTGAGTAAAGGAAGGGATTTCCCCTTGCGATATAGGTATCCTTCTACCAAACAGTACCGGGTAGCTGTCCTCTTGAGTCGACGGGCTTGATCCTGGTCTACATGGAGAATGCCACTTTGGAGATAGTCTGCTATTGGATCCATCCAACACGGGAGGCGGTTCACAGGAAGGACCACTACCTCTTTAGCTATGCTGGAGGAAGGAATCAATTGGAGGGGTACCCCTTTTGGTAATGCATGTCCCTCTCCAGTGGCAATCTTAGCTAGAACATCAGCGCGGTGATTTTTCTCCCTGGGCACTTGCTCTATTCTTACACCCTTGAATTTCTTCATAGCCTCCTGCACTTTAGCTAGATAGGCCACCATGTTATCACCTTTTGCTTGGTACAACCCTGTCACCTGATTGACCACTAATTGGGAGTCACTTTTAACCTGAAGGTACTCAACCCCCAGAGCTCCAGCTACCCTCATTCCTGCTAGCAGAGCTTCATATTCTACTTCGTTGTTGGTAGTTCTGAATTCAAACCTGAAACAGTGACTTACCTCAATTCCCGCGGGATCGATCAGGATGATCCCAGCTCCGCATCCTGACTGGTTCGAAGCTCCATCCGTGTAAAGTATCCATATCTTACTGTCTTCAGGCCATTCCAGAGGGGTTTGACTCAGATCGGGGTCTACTGATTCGCCTGGGTCCAGGATTGGGCTAAACTCCACTATGAAATCCGCCAGGGCTTGAGCTTGAATCGTGGTTCTCGCTTTGTATTTGATGTCGAATTGTGTGAGTTCTAGGGCCCACAAGACCAGTCTGCCTGACACATCTGGCCTTTGGAGGAATTGTCTCAAAGGCTGATCTGTGACCACCGTGATGGTGTGAGCTTGAAAATAAGGCCGGAGCTTTCTGGATGTGGTCACCAAAGCGTAGGCGAGCTTCTCTAGTAAGGTATAATTTTTCTCGGACTTTGTAAAAGCCCACCTTACGTAATAGATCGGCCTCTGCACTCCGTCACTGCATTCCTTTACTAAGGCTCCACTAGTAGCCGCTTCAGAGACTGCTAGGTAGAGTAAGAGCTCTTCACCCGGGATCGGCTTTACCAACAGCGGCGGGCTTGACAGGTATCCCTTTAGAGCTTGAAAAGCCTGCTCGCTCTGCTCGTCCCACTTCATCTTTTTCCCCTGCTTGATGACTTTGAAAAAGGGGAGACATTTATCTGTGGAGCGGGATATGAACCGGTTCAGGGCTGCTATCCGCCCGGTTAATCCTTGTGCCTGCTTGAGGTTTGTAGGAGACTCGAGATCTAAAATGGCTTTGATCTTCTCAGGATTTGCTTCAATTCCCCTTTCATGTACCATGAATCCCAAGAATTTGCCTGCTGCCACCCCGAATGCACACTTTGCGGGGTTCAGCCTCATCTAGTTCTGCCTTATTATCTGGAAGGTCTGGCGTAAGTCCCATGTATGCTGTCTTGCTTCTGGAGATTTAGTGATCATGTCATCTATGTATACCTCCATGGACTTCCCTATCTGTTCCTTGAATAGTTTGTTCACCATGCGCTGATAGGTGGCACCTGCATTTTTAAGTCCGAATGGCATTACCTTATAACAGTAGAGGCCTTGCCCGGTGATGAAGCTAGTTTTGTCTTGGTCTGAGGGATGCATCATGATCTGATTGTACCCTGAGAAAGCATCCATGAAGCTCAGAAGCTTATTTCCTGCAGTGGAATCAATAAGCTGGTCTATTTTAGGCAGGGGGAAGCTATCTTTGGGGCAGGCCCGATTGAGATCGGTGTAATCCACGCACATTCGCCACTTCCCGTTAGACTTAGTTACCATAACCATATTGGCGATCCAGTCAGGGTACCGGGATTCCCTGATGAACTCGGCCTTCAGGAGTTTGTCTACCTCTTCTTGGACCGCGGTATTGCGTTTAGCATTGAAGTGCCTTCTTTTTTGTTTTATTGGTTTGAAGGTTGCATCCACTGCCAACCTATGGGTCGCTAGGCTAGGAGGAATGCCGGGCATATCCTCATGGCTCCAAGCAAAGATATCACTGTACTCCCTGAGAAGCTCTATCAAATTCTTCTTCACTTCCGGGTCCAGACCTTCTCCCACTTTTACTGTCTTTGCTGGATCTTCACACCGGATCTGGACCTCCTCTAGCTGCTCTAATGGGTATCCGCTGCTCCAACCACGCTCTTCCTCTTCTGATTCTTCCACGACTATGTCTGGTACCTCTCCTTCCTCTAAGACATGATCACCCTGCTCTGTCGTTCTTGGACCTGGGTAGCTGGCCACCGATGCGCATTGCTTAGCCAACGCAGCGGGGTTAGTTGACACCGCATAGCAGTTGCGGGCTGCTTGCTGGTCTCCTCTTACCTCTCCTACTCCCGATCCTACCGGAAACTTCAACACGTTGTGGTAGATAGACAGCACTCCTCTAATCTTTGATAGGAAAGGCCTTCCCAAGATTGCATTGTACACCGACGGAGTGTCCACTACAATAAACTCCGTCATTATGTTCTGCTGAAGAGGAGCCTCTCCGACTATCACTGGCAGTATCTTTGTTCCCTTTGGCATTACGGAGTCCCCTGTGAATCCGTATAGTAGAGAGGTACAGCTGTTGAAGCAAGAGTTCTTTAGATTGAGCTGCGCATGAGCCCCTTTGAATAATATATCCACGCTGCTTCCCGTATCAATCAAGACGCGGTTCACTAAGCAGTTGGCGATCTGTACTGTTATAACCATGGGATCATCATGCGGCTGCACCGTATTGTAAACATCCTCCTCCGTAAAGATGATTTTGGTGGAACGGGATAGGTCTCGGGGTCCTCCATTGATCTTTAGCAGCTCATGTTCAGCGTTGAGTCTGGGAATCTTCCTTGCGTGATTCTTTCTCGAATTGTTGGAGGTTCCTTCTAGGGTGGTGCCTCCACTGATAGTGTGGAGTCTGGGAATCTTCCTTGCGTGATTCTTTCTCGAATTGTTGGAGGTTCCTTCTAGGGTGGTGCCTCCACTGATAGTGTGGATCACTTGGATCTGCTGCATTAGATCCTTCTCTCCTTCTCTCCTTCTCTCCTTCTTTCTGCTGCTTCCTGCATCCCACTCTGAACCTGCTTTCCTTCTTTGATGCTGACTCGTACCTGTTGTAAGAATTCAGTCAGAAGTCCTCCCCTTACCAGTGCTTCTATCTGATTGCGGAGACTGTAGCATTCTGAGGTGTTGTGTCCCACATCTTCATGGAAGTCGCAATACTTATATTGATTCCTCCTGTCTACAGGGATCTTCATAGGGACTGCTTTCTGAGTAGGCCTTTATCCCGAATAGCGAGATAGATAGTTTCCCGTGAAGCATTTAGGGGGGTGTAGTGATTATACCCCTCTTCCTCTCTTGCTATCATGGATACCTCCTTCAAGGGAAGCTCTCTAGGAGGGGATCTCCTAACTGGGTATCTATCTTGGTACGAAGGAATTGGAGGCGGCCTGTAAGTAGACCGATTTGGAGGTAGATTTTGAAACTTCCTAGCTGGTGCAGGCTTCGGGGCCTCCTTCTTTGGGCACGGCGCTAATCGGGCTTCATCGTGTTCAATTTTGATCCGAAGTTGTTCCTCGATGTCCACCTGTTCCAGAGCCCGATTGTAGGCTTCCTGGTATGTCTCAGGAGGATGCTTGGCAAAAGACCGGAATAGCCTGCCAGCCTACAAGTTCCTCCGGAAATTGGCTAAAGTTTCCTTCTCGTTGAACACGCCCATCTGGACGACCTCTTTGTGGAATTTCTCCACATAAGATCTCAGAGTTTCACCCCGCTCTTGAACTACATACTGCAGCAGGATAGGATCCTTGGGGCGGGGTTTGATTCCCTGAAACTGTGCACAGAAAGCTTTGGTAAGTTTGGAGAAAGAATCAACACTACCTGGTGGTAATTTTCTGAACCATGTCTTGGCACAGTCTGTCAGGGTTGAGAGGAACATCCTGCACATGGCAATCCTGGTTGCACTCTGAACTTCCATCTGGTGGACGAAGCTTTCTAGGTGGCTGACGGGATCCTCGGTTCCAGAGTACTTCTCTAAAGGCATCCTGAATTTGGGGGGCAATCCCGCTTCTCTCACCCTTTTGGAAAATGGTGCATTCATCTCACCCAGGGGGTTTTTCTGACTCCCTTGATGTTTTCCCTTCTTCAGTTGCTCCAACTCCTTTGCCATCCTTGTCATCTGATCCTCTAGGCGTTGAGACTTTTTGGTTCCAGATCGGGCTACTGAAACTTCCTCATCTGATGAATCCGAATCCAGGATTACCTCTTTTCGCTTAGCTCTTTGACGCTTTTCTCTGGTGCTCTTTCGGGATTTGGCACTTCCTTCTGAATCAGGATGCGGATCCCTCTCCTTTGCCCTTGGTTTTGGTGGAGACTGAACCTTCCTTGGAGGAACCTCAATTGCGGACTTCACTAGCCTAGGTCTGAGCTTTGCCTGTCGGACTAAGAGGGGTGGGCCCAATCAGTCGAAAACAGGTGCCCTGACACTTGGGCCAGCATCCCCTGGGATCCCGGTTGCTTCAAAGGGAATCCCCTGGGCTATCATCCGGAGCCGGATTGCTTCTACGTAGGTCGCGGCGTGCTGTTCTAAGACATCTCGATTGACTTCATACCTAGCGGGGTCTTGAGGGACAAGGCCTATAGCCGGTGGGGGCACTGGCGGAGGATTCTCGTTCCTAGTGCCCTTACCCCGCCTCTGGGCTCTTTTAGTGGAAGCAAGGGACTGGAGTCCTGATGGCTCCGGGTGACCCTGTGAGGATCGGAGTCTCATTCTAGATATGTTTAGATGGAAGAAGACCGTTTTGAATGATGGTTGGGATAATGTTCCCACAGACGGCGCCAAAAGTGTTACCTGAAAATCGTTATTGGGATTGGATTCCAAATAACAACTTTAAAGGGGACCAAGATCAAGATTCACCCTGGTCGGAGGGGTATCATGTAGTTCGATACCGACAAAGTCCCTATCAAAGCAAGAGCTATATAATGTATATGAAATTAATCAACAATAGGTTCTATTTGATTGTCACTTTTCGTTACAATACATGAACGATTTCTTATTTGGATTACAATGGTGAATAGATCATAATCGCGAAGATGGAGATGGAGATGTTAGAGGAACTGTGCCTGTCGACAAGTAGTAACTAGGGTTTTTTTCTCTTTTTTCCCACCCCTAGTTCGATGAATAAACTGTTGTATATATAGGTCCTGCTTGCTTGCCATGCACTCCTACAATCTCGGGTTAGGGTTAGGGTTTGGGCAGCTGCAGGATCCTCTTCTTTTTTAGAGGTAATCTCGGAGTTTTTACGTACAGAATTCAGTCTTTCCTTTCTAGGAGGAATCAATCTCTTCCCTTCCTAATTGGGCTCTTATTGTGTTGACCTGTTCAAAATAGGATCCTTTGGCGGGAGGGGGTATAACCCCTTTGTACGGCGACGTTTTTACTGGATCTTCATGGAGTTTTGAGTATTTAAAATCCTGCTTCCTAGTGTGCTTTTACTTAACGGGCTGCCTATGTTTAGTAAGCGTCCTTCTGACGGTAGAAGGGGGATATGTAGCTGACTTTGTTACAGGATGATCAGTAGAACTCCGTGTCGGGGTGCTGCAAGGTCCATAGGAAGTAGTGTTGGGATGATGCGAGGTCCCTAGGAAGCCCGGTCGTGACCGGGTTAGGTCTTGTTGTGAGTTCTGGTGAGTATCTCGGCTTCCGGCCACTTTGTTGAGCTAAGATGCTAGCGGGGTGGACCCCGCTGAAGCAGGTGCGTATTTGGGCCAATCGGGATCCGCTCTGTCGAGGTATCCGGATTGTGTTTGGACTCCTTCTTCCTTCTTATGTCGAGGTGGAAAATTCTTCTTTGATCCCTCACCAATTTTGGCGGTTAACAAAATTCCATGTCAAAACCCCTATACAAATACTAAAACAATTACAAAGAAAATTTGGTCATAATGTGTACATTTATTTACACTCTAAGACAAAATTTCCAATAACAAGTCTTGAACTTCATCTTGGTCTTCTTTTGAAATCACCTATAAAATAGCTTGAAAGCACAAAGATCTCCAAGAGACAACACATATGGCAAAAGATATATATTGACAAGAAAAATAACAGAATTAAAGTCCATATGGATAACATGTATGCTCCCCCTAAATACATGCCATCAAACAAAAAATATTCTAGCCAATATTACAAACCATATAGTTCAAGAAAACAAAATACAATAAAATATAACATCTTGAGAAATAAGAAAGCTAGAACAACCATATATCTCCCCTATATCTCCCCTATCATTCTCCCCCTTTTCGACATGATATGAAGCCAAAGAAAAAGGGAATAAGAGAAAATATACCTCAAGGCCATTCTAGTCTCTTTTACCACCAAGAAAGATTGAGCGATTGGATGATCTCGCATAATGCTTGGGAGTTGTTGCATTCCTTTCCAATTCCTTGATCTTCTCATCTTGAAGCTCAACTCTAGCATTTAGCTCTTCAATCTTCCGGTGTGCTTCCTCAAGTTGTCTCTCCGACTTTTCAACCCTATTTGTCAAAAGTAAAGCCCACAAAGGAAGAATAGGTGCACTAGGCACATGGCTTGAACCACATGACTCATCAAAAAGTCTAATGGTATCATTAGGTCCTCCCTTTCCTTTGTAAGACATGATAGACAAATGTTTCTCACTTATCTTGTCCAAAGGAGGTAGAAACACATCACCCTTTTGATCCTTCAACCCCATGGCTAAACAATAATGAGAAATAAATCCCGGAAATGCTAATTTCTTTTCCAAACGAGAAGAACTAGCAACATTCTCAATTTGTTCAATGAGCACTTGTCCAAGATTAATAGGCCTACTAGTCAGTAATGCATATACCACTCTAATCTTCTCTCTATTGAGTTCGGTAACATTAGTAGAGACAATCAAATTTGCACATACAAATAAGTGCCAAAATGCACTAATCTTGGTCAACTCACTTTGCCTAATGAAAGCACGTTTCCCCCACACAAAATCAATATCATCACAAAGAGTTTTTCCCATCAAATCAAGATTTTCTTCAACACTAACATCTAAGAAATCCGATTCTATCTCAATGGGCAAACCTAGAAATTCATTCAATTTCCAAGCACAAACTCTAAATGTAACACCTCTTAATTCCATGATGGCATCTTCAAAAGTGGTACTCTCATTGAACTCATAATAGAATTCTCTAACTAATGTCTCATTTGCAATTCCCATTAAGTCAATCCAAGAGTTCCCATTTCCTTACACATATAGCCTCATGAACATAAGAGTTAATACAAGAATTCAAATCAATACCTCTTTCTTGAATAAACTTTTTGCATCCAAATATCCCCAAATCCTTCACCTTGATTGCTTTGGATTTTTTGGAAGAAGATGTAGGCTTTGATTTGTCAATAGGATTAGAAGAAATGTTACCACCAACTTTCTTAGCTTTTCCCATGACCTTGTATCACACAAAAATACTAACAACAAAAAAATGAGGGGAAACAACAAACCAAGTTAGTAACCAATAAACATATACAAGGCAATAATATTATTTTTGAACAAATCATTATGCATATCAACAAAATCAAAGCATCTTAAGAGTTATCAAAAATATGAATTATGCCAACAAACAATTTCTTGAAGAATCATGTGAACAAATTGATGTGTAAAATCGTGTTATAAAAACCTAACTCGCAAGTGCACGAATCGTGAGATAAGTACAGCGACAAGTAGGGATCGTTCCCACGAGGAAAAGAGATTTATCGACTAAAACTAATTCTAATTAAAGCTAAGCAATTAACAGTAACCAAGAGATTTCAGATTGATTTGATTGATTTGAGATTAAGACTAGATTAAACTAAGAAAACAGTTAATAAGAATATGTGAATGTGATCAAGAGGTGAGAAGACTAGGTCATCAATGATCACCAACTACGTTTACTCAATGCTTCGAATTGACTTTCACAAAGAATATTAATCAAGTTAAGGGTTCGTTCTTAAATTATATATAATTAGTGCTATGTGGTCCTGGAATAAATCAAGTACTCTCTACTGCAGTCATTAGCAAAACCTGCGTGTAAACTATAACCTAAAACCCACAAAGCACACAATCAAGTATTCTCAATCACATTCATTAGCAAAACCTGCGTATAGACTATAATTGAGAATCCATTAAGCACAAGAACAAGAGAACCAAAGATAACGTGCAATAACCTGCTACGATAAATTCATTCATTCAATTGATTATTGGTTGAGAATGGTGAAACCCACGCGCATCTCAACCTTCAACATATAAACCCTAAATTCAAGACTAGCAAAAACCATGCATAGACAAGAATAAATCCCAAATTGAATGAAACGGAACTTGAATTACTAAATCATAGTCAATTCTAACACAGAGTATTCATAGAGGTTCACATTGAATCCCTAGTATGGATTTAGTTACACATAGTTGAAATAAAAAGAAGAGAGAAGTAGTTGATAGAACCCATGGAAATTGTAGACAATCTTCCAATCTCTGATGCAGCAAATCTTCTCCTTCGTCTTCAAATCTTCTGTGTGTAAGATGAAAGAAAGTTGTTGAGTGATTTAGGTTGTAACTTGAGGCCGACGGACTGTTTCTCGGACGAACCCTTTTTAGGAGGAAAACCCCTCTATTTATATCTGCTCGGGCTTCGGTGGAGAAACCTGATTAAAAACCAACTCTTTTTAGGCAGACCGCTGCCTGACCGCTGCCACTTTGGCAGCGGTGTGGCAGCGGTTTGGCCTATCTTTGCAACCGCTGCCACTTTGGCAGCGGTAAGGGGGCGGTTTGCCCAGCGTCCTCCTCTGTCCCAAAAACGCTGCGACGCCTCTCTCATAAAATAGCAGCGGTGCGAGAGCGATTTTTGCTCATTTTAGAAAAGACCCTTGACTTCTTCAAAATTGCACTTTTTATCTGAATTTCTTCAAATATATCAATCTGGTCCAAAAACCTGAAATCACTCAAACACACCCATTAAAGCGCTAAAAGGCTCAAGTAGCAAGCAATTGATTGGCGGAATGGGGATCAAATATATATACAATAAATGACCGATCAAATACCCCCAAACCTATCTTTTGCTAGCCCTCGAGCAAAATATAAAACAAAAACCTAAAAACTAAACCTAAGAAAAACAAAAATCAAACTAAGCCACTTTCGTAGGGAACACGATAGCATTGAGCGTATACTACAAGCCTTTAAACCTCTAGGTGTCCCTAGAGGAGGAGTTTTGTCTCCTGAGGGTTTACAGCTATGACACCCACAAACATATCCAGCGACTTCCTATCATCCAAAACACCACAAAATGCGCCCAAGTTGAGACAACATGCAAATACCAATAAGCAAAGACTAATACCTAGCCATAAATCTGAAAACATTGCATACTTTGAATAGAAAAGCCCAGACTCAAACATTTTAGCTTAGAGGACACATCATCAAATGCCATAGATATAATTCGCCTCGACTCTACTTCTCACGTGATGTCGCTCATAATTCACACAGATCCTAGGCACAATCTCTCATCAAGCATATGCGACTGGAATTATGCACAATAAATATCAAGAGTTATCGCATATGAATATATCAATAAAAGAACGCTTGATTTGTATGCAAAAGATCTCATGAAATGAATCAAACATTATGAACAAGATAAACACATGCTCTATCTCTACTTTCATAACAAGGATAACCAGCAGATCAAAAAGACTTAATTTAGGTTGTAATGGGGCCATTGGGTGAGGGCTCAAGAAAGAACGGGAAATTGGAATTCAACAACCTAGGATCATATCTTGAGAGTCTTCCATTACCTTTTCAGCTTCACACAGATGTCTTGGTCTCCTTTGTAAGTGGAATGACACCACTTGATGTTGTTTCATTCTTCAGACCTCACCTTCCTTTCTTTGTCACACTCCTTTTGAGTAAGTACAAACATTGCAATACAACTTGACTTTATTGCACCCATTAACAAGATTTTTGTTTTTTTTTTTTTTTTTTTTTATTGCAATCTTTATGACTGGATTGCGCCTTTTTTTTTTTTTTTTTTTTTTTTTTTTTGAATGCATCTAACTTTGGCAATACTTACTTTGGCTTCGAACCTTTTGGATTGAATGCAGCTCTTCTTCTTCTCGGTCTTTAGCATTGAAATCTGCACACAGTTACGTGCAGAAATAGCACATTTTCTTCACTTTCTCAAAATAAGATCCCAAGCTATAGGGTCTGGCTTAAGATATCGGCTCATAAGGTCACGGTTGATGTGGTGAAGAAATAAAAATGCTATAGTGTTTGGCTTCAAACAGGGCTATGGAGCACACACACATAAGGTAGGAAATATTTCAGGCCTTTTAAGTAGCTAAAGCACACAAAGTCTATTATCACTTCCACTGGTTCGTCTTACTCGAGATCAAAATATAACATGTGAAATCTTTTATGATGATTGTTCTATAATGCTCAATGTACTACCTATAGAGATCGAATCTAATGCTAAGAACCTACTGAGTGTTTAAGAGTAGAAACAACAGGACCCTCATAGTATGTCATTTATGTACGCTTTTTGGTTTAGTGAACTCACAAGGGTAGTCTCCACTATTAATCATGGCAATTCAATTCAGCATCCTATCCACTATCATATCAGAGTATGTCATATGTTTTGAAAACTGCAATGTAGTACTCTAAATGGCCAAATGTTAGTGTAAACTCATTGAGAAAAGCATATTATCTCTAGGGCACACTTCAAAGCACTATGTCTTGAAAGACACTGGAACGACAGACTCTAAAACAAAAGAGTCACACCCCCAAACCTAAATCCAACATTGTCCTCAATGTATGAAATTAAAAACATGACAACATGAATAAAGACAAGGCAGCGCGAATTTAACCCAACCAAAGCAGAAAATAAACAAAGTCAAACTCAATAAACATAATCCTCAAAAGTTAAAACTAAGGAACACAATATTTAAAAGTGATAAGAAAGAGAAAAAGAAAAGAAAAAGAAAAAGAAAAAGGAAAAAGAAACATATCAGTCTGTAGACACAGGTCCGTCTACAGTGTCTCTAGGAGTCGTCCTCACGCTGCTGGCTCGAGCCAGGCCCGAAAAATTCATCTCCATGAGGATCAGTAAAGTAATCTCCAAACTGGGCTGCAGTATCTGGTACTGAAGGAGCTGCACCTGGAGCATGGGAGGAAGATGGGACAGAAGGCTGGGTGGGCCGAACTACGGTCCGATGGATCTCATCGATCGAGATCTGCATGGCGTCAAACCGTGAGTACATGTCGCTTCTCAAACCGGCGACCTCGGAACGGACATAATCCTGCATCGTGGAAAGCATGTACTCGACCCACTCCGGCCTCTGCTGTGACGATCCGGCTCCTGCATCTCCATACGCCTGCTGAGCTGGGTGTGGACCCTGCTGGTCCTCATCCTGCGGATCCTGCTCCTCCTGACTATCATCCCCCCGACGCCTCTTCCGCACAGTGGTCTCGCCAATCTGAGGGAGGCCGCGCATAGTCGCCTGAGTGTTCCATGTAAACAGGCAAAGCGGAGTGTCGGGCTCCGACGTGTCATCCCGAGAATCATCGTCGACCACCAAACCTGCTGCAGCACACATAGCAGTAATCAGGCAGGGAAAAATCATACTAGTACCCGTTTGTCGCCCACAGCCTCGAATCTCCTTCCTAATGAACCCGGCAACATCAATGTATCTCCCTGTCCTGATCGCATAAAGAATCTGAGAGGCCTCCTTGAAGATCTCCCCTGTGTGGCTCGACGGCCTCAGCGAAGCCGAAATGAAGAGGTTCCAAAAAGCGCTGTCCAAATGCAGGTCACCCCTCAGTAACCTCTGCCCATTCCACCCAGCTGCTCCCTCTTTGCGAAGCGCACATCCAAGGTCATACTTGTTCGGCCAGGCGGTCTCAGCATCCTCCATAGGGGTCAGTCCATAATACTCATTGATCGCCTCTGCTGTGATCACCACTGGCACCCTCCGAACAATCACCACCCCGTGTGTGGAGAACTGAGTGTCCACCATGTTGGCATAGAACTCACGGGCTAAGGTGATGTTGGCATTGCAGGGCCGCCGAACATATCCTGACCATCCTCTGGCCTCTACGGTGGCAGGGATAGGAGTATCGCCTAACTCCTCTAGTGCTATCCCCCTCTCCAGAATGAACTTTCTCTACTTCTTCAATCTGTCGCGGTAATCAGGATGGCCCACATATGACGGCTCAACTGGCCGTTTGTCTCTCCTCCTACTGGGGTCCGCAGGAGCATGGCCTCCTCTGAATGCGGTCCTCGCCATACCTGGGGAAAATTGAAGCACATACAGCTAATAAATTTACAGGTTTGAGGCAAACAGTATAACAAAAAAAATTCAGCAGCACTCCAATAAGCAATTACTATATCACAACTGCCAAAAGGGCCTGTACATTCTCCACTTCCTAGTCACTAACACAACCAGCGCACAGAAAAGTTTAACAAATATTAACAGTGAAGCACATAAACATCCCAACCAATTGCTAAACTGCCGTGTTGACGTCTAGAAGGAACCCAAATTCAATCCAACTAATTTATACTCCTAAATAGCAGACATTTATAGTTCTCCATTAGGCACATTCATCAGGAAAGACCTTTAGACAGACAAAAATCATCCTCTATAGCCTAGGGACCGAATTTCATCAGGAAGCAAGAACTGGAAGCGTCTCACATACGATAGCACATGAATGAAGTAAAAATTAAACTAAAAGAGCAGAGTTAATGAACATACCTTGGCCTGGAGCGTGAATGGAGGTAGAAGAGAAGGGAAGCAGGGAGAAAAGAGAGAAAATCAAAAGAGAGAAACTGCTGGTCTGTCGCACGAAGCGACCTTATAAAGGACCCAAAACCGCTGCCACACCGCTGCCAAAGTGGCAGCGGTCAGGCAGCGGTTAGCTCCCATTGGTCAATTTCACGGTGCCTTGAAACTCACCGTTTGACTAAGGACCGCTGCCACTTTGGCAGCGGTAAGGGAGCGCTCCGGCAGCGGTTCACGTCAGGTGTGACCGCTGCCATACCGCTTTGATGACCAATCAGAAAAATAGGAGCGGTTAGGCAGCGTTTTTGGGGCAGAGAGGACCGCTTCCCAAAACGCTGCCACACCGCTCTGACTTGCACAGCGGAGTGCATCAGGTGCAAAATTCCTCCTTTTGACCAAAATTTTTTTTTTTTTTTCAAAATTTTTTTATGAAAATATAAAAGTTACCTGGGTGGGTTGCCTCCCACCGAGCGCTTTATTTAACGTCTGGGCAAGACGCATAAGAGCCTTTACGGCTCTATGAGGCGAGAAAACTCAATATTCCTCAGCTCGGATGTGCACAGGTACGGCTTGAGTCGGTGCCCATTTACCTTAAATCTCTGCTGACCGAGAAGACCTTCAACTTCCACAGCTCCGTGCGGGAAAACCTGAGTAACCCTATATGGACCTCTCCAACGCGACTTCAGCTTCCCTGGAAACAACCGTAACCTTGACTGATACAAAAGGACAAGCATCCCCGGTTGGAATTCCTTCCGGAAGATTTTGCTATCATGCAGTTTCTTCGTCCGTTCTTTGTATATCTTGGCATTCTCATAAGCATTAACCCGAAGCTCCTCAAGCTCACTCATCTGCAATTTTCTCTCCTCCCCTGCCTTATCTAAGTCGAAGTTCAACTTCTTCAGTGCCCAATAGGCGTTGTGTTCCAACTCCACTGGTAGATGACAAGCTTTTCCAAATACTATCCTATACGGACTCATACCAATTGGGGTTTTGTAGGCAGTTCTGTACGCCCACAGTGCATCATTGAGCTTAGTTGACCAATCCTTTCGATTTGGTTGCACTGTCTTCTCCAATATCTGCTTGATTTGCCTATTGCTCACCTCCACTTGTCCTGAAGTTTGAGGATGATATGGGGTTGCCACTTTGTGTTTGACACCATATTTCTTCATCAGAGAGGCAAAAACCTTGTTGCAAAAATGGCTCCCACCATCACTTATAATTGCACGTGGTGTCCCAAATCTAGCAAATATGTTCTCTTTCACGAATTTCACCACCACGTTGCTATCATTCGTCTTGGTTGCAATTGCTTCAATCCACTTCGAGACATAATCCACAGCTACCAGGATGAAGTTGAATCCGTGCGAGGATGGGAAAGGACCCATAAAATCAATTCCCCACACGTCGAATATCTCTATCACCAACTGACTGGAAAGGGGCATCTCATCCCGTTTGCCAATGTTCCCCGTTCTCTGGCACCTGTCACAAGAAATACAAAAAATATAAGCATCTTTGAATAAAGAGGTCCAGAAGAAACCTGATTGGAGAACTTTCAGAGCAGTCTTCTTGGCACTAAAGTGCCCTCCACAGCTAAGGTCGTGGCAGAATTTCAGCACATCTTGCTGCTCCTCTTCTGGGACACATCGCCGGATGATCTGATCAGCGCCATATTTGAACAGGTATGGCTCATCCCAAAAGTACTGCCTGGAAAGGGAGATGAATCTTCTTTTTGCTTGAGAATTCAGGTCGGCTGGTACGATGCCATTAGCAAGATAGTTCACTATGTCTGCGTACCATGGATCTTTAGCTCTCACATGCATCAGCTGTTCATCTGGAAAGTTCTCGTTTATTGGTATCAGCTTGGTACTTTCTTCTCCAGTTTCCTCTTCCACTAGACGAGAAAGGTGGTCAGCTACCACATTCTCGCTGCCTTTCTTATCCCTGATTTCCAAATCAAACTCTTGCAACAAAAGGATCCACCGGAGTAATCTCGGTTTCGCTTCCTTTTTTGTTAGTAAATATTTCAAGACAGCATGGTCAGAATAAACAATTACTTTAGACCCAATCAAATATTGACGAAATTTTTCTAGGGCACTAACAATAGCAAGTAATTCTTTTTCTGTAGTGGAGTAATTCAACTGTGCATCATTCAGAGTGCGACTAGTGTAGTAAATAACATGTGGCAATTTATCTACTCGCTGTCCTAAAACAGCACCTACAGCATAGTCTGACGCATCACACATTAGTTCAAATGGAAGTGACCAATCAGGAGGCATAATTACAGGAGTAGATGTCAGTTTATCTTTCAGAGTTGTAAAAGCAAGCATACATTCATCATTGAAATCAAATGTAGATTCCTTGGTCAACAGATTACACAGGGGACGACTAATTTTTGAAAAATCTTTTATAAAACGCCTGTAAAAACCTGCATGACCAAGAAAACTCCTCACACCCTTTACCGAAGTAGGAGGTGGAAGTTTAGCAATTACTTCAATCTTAGCTCTATCTACCTCTATGCCTTTATCAGATATCACATGCCCTAGCACTATTCCAGATTTCACCATAAAGTGACTTTTCTCCCAACTAAGAGTTAAATTAGTCTCAGTGCATCTTTTCAACACATTAGTTAAATTATCAAGGCAGTGGTCAAAAGAATTACCAAAAACAGAAAAATCATCCATAAATACCTCGATATACTTCTCTAACATGTCGGAAAAGATCGACATCATGCATCTTTGGAAAGTGGTAGGGGCATTGCACAACCCAAACGGCATTCTTCTGTAGGCAAAGGTACCGAAAGGACAAGTGAATGTCGTCTTCTCTTGATCCTCTGGAGCGATGGCAATCTGATTATATCCTGAAAAACCATCCAGGAAACAATAATAAGCATGTCCCGCCAAACGCTCAAGCATCTGATCGATGAACGGCAATGGAAAGTGATCTTTTTTTGTTGCCGTGTTAAGCTTGCGGTAATCTATGCACACCCTCCATCCTGTGGTCTTCCTTGTAGGGATCAACTCATTGTTCTCATTCGCCACCACTGTGATTCCAGACTTCTTTGGCACAACATGAACCGGACTTACCCAATTACTGTCAGATATAGGGTATATAATACCCACTTTGAGTAGCTTTAGGACCTCTTCCTTGACCACCTCCTTCAAGTTCGGGTTAAGTCTTCTCTGAGCTTCCCTAGATGGCTTCAAACCCTCTTCCAAAAGAATGTGATGCATACAAATGGTAGGGCTTATTCCCTTGATATCTGCAATGGTCCATCCAATGGCGGCTTTGTGCTCCTGTAGTACTGCCAAGAGTTTCTCTTCTTTTTCTGACTCTAAATCTGAAGCTATAATCACTGGAAGAGTCTCATTCTCGCCTAGGAATGCATATTTGAGGTTAGAAGGAAGTTGTTTCAGCTCCAATGTAGGGGGAGAGCTAATCGATGGGATTAACGACTTGTTGATCTCATCCTTCACTTCAGCACACACTTCCTCTATGTCAGAATCCTCATTTGAAACTCCTATCTGTTGAAGTTCTTCATCCTCTTCAAACACATCACAAACCCAATCTAACAATTCTTCAGATATATCTTCTAACAACTCATCCTGCACTGCTGACTTTACCACTTCAATTGCATTACATTCAACAGAATAACAATCGTCTGCTGCTTCAGGGAACTTCAGGGACTCAAAGACTTTGAACTCTACAGTCTCATCTAACACAGTCATCGTTAGCTTCCCATTCTGGACATCAATAAAAGTCTTTGCAGTTGCCATAAAGGGTCTCCCTAAAAGAATAGGCTTACAGTTCCTATCTTTGGCACCTTCATCCATATCTAGCACCACAAAGTCAGCAGGTATAATCAGATTTTCTACCTGCACTAGCACATCTTCCACATAACCCTTAGGGTACCTTACAGACCCATCAGCCAATAGAAGCGACATGGTTGTCTTTTTCAGATCATTCAAACCCAATTGCTCATAGATAGTTGTCGGCATTAAGTTGATGCTGGCTCCTAAGTCTAGCATAGCTCTCTCCAGAGTTGTACCACCAATAGTAATGTTAATGCAGAAACTACCTGGATCTTGAAGCTTTGGTGGCAGTGACTTTTGAAGGACTGCATTAGCACTTCCGGTCATGAACTCCTGATGATTCTCCACAAATCTTGTTTTGTAAGTGTGAAGGCTCTTGAAAAACTTAGCATATGCAGGCATCTTCTGAATCATCTCCAACAGGGGCAAGTTGACATTGACCTTGGAAAGGATGTCATATATGTCTTTGTAAGACTTTTCCAACTTGCTCTTTTGCAGTCTCCCTGGGAATGGAATGGGTGGCACATAAGGATTTGCTGACTTGTGTAGAGGTGGTGAGTCCTTGGAATTTTCCACCACTACCTCATCCTCCTTGTGCTTGAGCTTTTCTTTTGAAGAACCTGAAACAGTAATAGGTTTATCAGAAAGTTCAGCAGGTAAATTATCAGTTAGCACCTTACCATTTCGGAGAATTGTCATAGCTTTAGCTTGCTCAGTGTAACTTGGAAATTTTCCTTGCTCCATTCTTTGTTGAGCTTCAGCTAGTTGCCCAACTTGAATCTCTGTCTTCTTTATTGACGCATTAATATTCTGAAATTGTACGTCATACCTCTGGGTTAATTGCTGGATTTGCTGATGCGTGTGCTGCTGCAATTGCTGTGATTGCTGCTGTATTTGTTGCTGCATGTCCAGTGATTGCTGCTTGATTTGCTGCTGCAGTTGCTCCAGTAATTCTTCCATTGAAGGCTTCTTTGGTTGAGATTCAAAGTTCTGATGAGCACCGGTGTTTCTGCTGTTGTTACCCCATTGGTTACCAGTGTTCTGATTGTTCGACCATGAAAAATTATGATGATTCCTCCACCCAGGATTGTAGGTGTTGGAATATGGATCATTCCTAGGTCTGGGGTTGAAGTTGTTCATGGCATGAACTTCTTCTTCTTCAGGTCCAGGACCTGCTGCCTGGTGCTCTCCCATAAACACCTTTTGTTTCAGTTGACCAATTTCAGTAGCAAAAGAATCTATCTTCTTCATTATCTGTGTCATTTGAATAGAACTCTCTGTGCCAGCATCCACTGTGTAGATTCCTTTCTTTCTTCTGGAGTTCTTATGACGAGAATTCTGAGCTAACTTCTCAAAGATCTCGTACACCTCATCAGGCTGCTTGTCATACATAGATCCACCACAGGCATTGTTCACTAGAAGTCCTGAAACTTCAGTCAGACCATCATAAAACCACTGACACAACTGATTCGTCAGAAACCCATGCTGAGGACAGTCCCTGGTATATTTCTTGAAACGCTCCCATGCCTCATAGAAAGTCTCGTTATCTTGCTGCATGAAACTCGAAATCTTGGCTCGGATTTCACTGGTCTTCTGAGGTGCATAAAACTGATCAGTCAGCTTTTCTCGCACTTCATCCCATGTTCTCAAAGATGCAGGAGGCAAAGTTAACAGCCAAGCTTTCGCCTCTCCTTTCAATGCATGTGGAATGCATCTCATCCGCAGCTGATTTTCAGTTATCCTGTAGTTAGGGAAGGACTGAATTACTCCATAAAACTCTCTGAAGAACAAGAGTATATCTTCATCTGGTAATCCATGGAAACTGGGCAGCTGATTGTAATGACTACTCTTCAGCTCATAATTCCTTGCTGCCGGTTCTAGCACAATGCATAAAGGGTCATTGCTCACAACTGGTCTACTGTAATCCTTCATAGTTCTGATAGGTTCTGGCTCATACACTGGATTAGGAACAAGGTTAGGGGCCTGTTGCACCCTCTCTTGATTCTGTTCCTGATTTCGCTCGTCTTCCATTACTAAATTTCTGATACGATCTATGTTATCGTTCAAAGGTAGTAATTCTCCCTGTTGAGATCTTCTACCTTGCATCTGCTGTCAAAAATCTGCAATGAGACAAACAAATCACTAGTAAACTCCAAAAAGAAAAAGAAAAAGAATGAATAAAAAAGAAAAATCTAAAAAGCTAAAAATTAATGACTCGACTACCTGAACTAATAAATCTATTAACTAAAACTAAAACTAGAAATAACCAATAAATTCACTATTCCCCGACAGCGGCGCCAAAAACTTGATGTGTAAAATCGTGTTATAAAAACCTAACTCGCAAGTGCACGAATCGTGAGATAAGTACAGCGACAAGTAGGGATCGTTCCCACGAGGAAAAGAGATTTATCGACTAAAACTAATTCTAATTAAAGCTAAGCAATTAACAGTAACCAAGAGATTTCAGATTGATTTGATTGATTTGAGATTAAGACTAGATTAAACTAAGAAAACAGTTAATAAGAATATGTGAATGTGATCAAGAGGTGAGAAGACTAGGTCATCAATGATCACCAACTACGTTTACTCAATGCTTCGAATTGACTTTCACAAAGAATATTAATCAAGTTAAGGGTTCGTTCTTAAATTATATATAATTAGTGCTATGTGGTCCTGGAATAAATCAAGTACTCTCTACTGTAGTCATTAGCAAAACCTGCGTGTAAACTATAGCATAAAATACATCAACCATACACCAAGCGTTCTCAGTTAAGTCATTAGCAAAACCTGCGTGTAAACTATAACCTAAAACCCACAAAGCACACAATCAAGTATTCTCAATCACATTCATTAGCAAAACCTGCGTATAGACTATAATTGAGAATCCATTAAGCACAAGAACAAGAGAACCAAAGATAACGTGCAATAACCTGCTAAGATAAATTCATTCATTCAATTGATTATTGGTTGAGAATGGTGAAACCCACGCGCATCTCAACCTTCAACATATAAACCCTAAATTCAAGACTAGCAAAAACCATGCATAGACAAGAATAAATCCCAAATTGAATGAAACGGAACTTGAATTACTAAATCATAGTCAATTCTAACACAGAGTATTCATAGAGGTTCACATTGAATCCCTAGTATGGATTTAGTTACACATAGTTGAAATAAAAAGAAGAGAGAAGTAGTTGATAGAACCCATGGAAATTGTAGACAATCTTCCAATCTCTGATGCAGCAAATCTTCTCCTTCGTCTTCAAATCTTCTGTGTGTAAGATGAAAGAAAGTTGTTGAGTGATTTAGGTTGTAACTTGAGGCTGACGGACTGTTTCTCGGACGAACCCTTTTTAGGAGGAAAACCCCTCTATTTATATCTGCTCGGGCTTCGGTGGAGAAACCTGATTAAAAACCAACTCTTTTTAGGCAGACCGCTGCCTGATCGCTGCCACTTTGGCAGCGGTGTGGCAGCGGTTTGGCCTATCTTTGCAACCGCTGCCACTTTGGCAGCGGTAAGGGGGCGGTTTGCCCAGCGTCCTCCTCTGTCCCAAAAACGCTGCGACGCCTCTCTCATAAAATAGCAGCGGTGCGAGAGCGATTTTTGCTCATTTTAGAAAAGACCCTTGACTTCTTCAAAATTGCACTTTTTATCTGAATTTCTTCAAATATATCAATCTGGTCCAAAAACCTGAAATCACTCAAACACACCCATTAAAGCGCTAAAAGGCTCAAGTAGCAAGCAATTGATTGGCGGAATGGGGATCAAATATATATACAATAAATGACCGATCACAAATCACAAAAGAGAACAAAAACATAGCATATTATGCTCCCCCTTGATAAATGCCCTATCTAACATCTAGATAGACAATTGTTCACAAAAATCATCACACAATCATATCTCAAGCAATATTCAAAAGTTTTTCCAAATTAGCTCCATATAACAAAGAGAGTTACATCTAGATTTTCAATCACTCTCATATATCTTCAAAAATTGCTAGGGAACCAAACATACCATATAAGCAAAAGTGAGTGTGTGAAGATTTTGCTTCAAGAATATGAAATGAAGTAGTTTAGTAATCAAACATGCAAACATTTTCCATCACTATCCATCCTTAAACTTTCCATAAAAAAAGTCAAACCGGTTTTCATCCGAATTTTGCTTTTAAAGAGAATAGTTTTCAACATGTGAGCGATGTGTGTGCAAGTGGCTCGTTTACCCGTTTCTATTTGTCAACCCGAGCTCATTTGATTTTTCAACTATACTCCATAGCCTTTTTGTTTTTGTTTTAGGCTTGAATCAAAGTTTTTTTTTTTTTTTTATTGATTCTTTTCAACTCTACTTTGATTTTTCTAACAAAAACTTATACACCTCTTGGTGGCTTTCACTCATCATAAAGATGTAGCCCTTTCCAACATTGGACGGCTTCACAATCAATATGTGTAGCCCTTTCCAAGAGGGTGCTCGTTGAGTACTATATTGCCGAAGCAAATGGATACAAACCAAAGGTCATTTTTAAATGTACTAATTATAGAACATCAAGAGTATCCAATACTTACACATATATCAAACTCAACAACATAACAAACCATATAAGAGAAGCAAAGTGCATTTTTTGAAACCAAGTTTAAGGCTTAAAAGCACATGATCAAAAAGCAAGTAATGAGACTTACTTAAGATCTCTACTTCTCAAAAGAGTAGCTTTCAAAGAATATGAAGCATATTTTTCAAAAACTTGCCACTCAACAATCAAACAAATAATAACACACATCACGAAAAGATCATTGTGAATAATTATCACCAAAAGATCTTAGACAAGCAAATGTCACCGAGGACCATATAAACACTATATTAGTTCTCAAGTATAACATGCTACATGAAGTGTTAAAACAATGAGTTGAGAGATGAAATATAGATAAGCAAGCAATGTGATACAAGATATACCTTCGCAAGCTAATTTCATCAAATGCAAGACCTTCACCCTTTTTATGAGTCCTCTTGGCTTGTATGTCCTGATGACTACAAGTTATAGGTGTGTCGATTCCAAGAGACTAAAGGCTAAGCATTTCAACTCAAACAAATAAAAATGACTTTCTCTAAAAGTCTTAACAAAGATTATCACCATATAGATAACATGATATGCAACTTCTCAAAAGTTAATCAACAAATTTTGACAATCATAACAATGAATGTGAGATAGCCAAGTTCATGTCAAGTTGTATAGATACTAAGCAAAAATGCTAAGCTTCTTAACAACAAGACACTAATCTCAAAGCTAACTCACATGTGCAACTTACACTATTGGTAAGAGCACTCACCCTTGACAAACTTTGTCTTGGGTGAATTAACAAAAACATCATCAAGATTCTTATTGACAACAATGTTGAATCTAGAGTAAAGTTCTTCCACAACTTGATTTACAATAATATCGTTAATACTCTTCTTTCCAACATTGTTAGCACCATGTGCATTGTCAATATTAACAAGATTTTTATTCTTCGCATTCCAAGAACTCTTAACATGCATTGAATCATTAACATGCTTTCTATATTCAAAAGCTTTAGCATGCTTGAGCTTATAGGCAATCTCTCTATTCCTAGATGCATTTTCCATATTGCAATATTCAATGAATTTATAGTACTTGGGCTTGATATGACCTATGGTATTGCAAAAATGACATATGGGAACAAAAGGAGAGATTTTAGCTTCCGGAATGGGAGAAACACAAGTGGAAGTGGAACTGTCAAGGAGTACCTTGTTCTTAACTTTGTTTTTGATCTTGGAACGTCTCTTCTTAGGAGCTTTCTTGTCAACTACGACCTCGCTTGTAGGAAGTGATGCTTCTATAAGCTTCTCCTCAACTACCGCGTCACTTGAGCCTCCTAGTTTCAAATTAGAGATGATCCTATCCCTTCCAAGAACAACCTCTTCAACTTCTCTAAGCTTCTTGGCAAAAGCATTCTTTTCACACAAGAGCCTTCGAGTTGTAGCAACAAACTCATCCACTTGTATATTGATCAAATCATTTTTCTCATCTACCTCACTTAAGGATATCTTCAACTTCTTTTCAAGACTCTTTACCTTAGCCAAAAGTTCATCATAGGTAGGATTCTCATTTAGACACACTTGATGATTTGAATCAACCTTATCTTCCAAAGAATCTTGACTTGTATCATCTAGAAATGAATAAGAAGCCATGAAGCCAACAAAGTTGCTCACTAGCTCTTCTTCACTTGAAGACTCATCACTTGAGCTCTTCTCATCACTAGAATCATCATCTTCACTCCAAGTGGCCGCCATAGCCTTTCCTTTCTTGTCCTTCTTAGAATCTCCACTAGGACAATCTGAAGCAAAATGTCCAAACTTCTTGCACTTGAAGCATTGAACCTTTCTATTGCTCTTGACATGGCCACTCCTCTCATAAGGTGGAGTAAAGGATTTCTTGACCTCCTTGTCTCTTGAATACTTGCCATATGGCTTGGCACCTTTCTTCAAGAACTTCCTAAACTTCCTTACTAACAAAGCCATCTCCTCATCCTCTTCGCTACTACTAGCTTCTTTCACAACCTTGAGAGCTAAACCCTTGTTCTTGGCCTTTGGTTTCATACACGCTTCAAAAGTTTGAAGAGACCCTAATAGTTCATCTAAACTTATGTCATCGACATCCTTGCTCTCTTCAATAGCGGTAACCTTGGCCTTGAACCGTTTTGACGAAGATCTTAGAATCTTCCAATTTAGCCTCTCACCGGAGATAGGAGTACCAAGTGCTTGGCACTTGTTAGCAATGTCTAGTAGCTTATCTTGGAAGTCAACAAACTTGTCTTCCTCACCCATTTGCAACATCTCAAATTGTGAAGTGAGCAATTGAAGACGAGACTTCTTCACCACTTTAGTCCCTTCATTAGTGACCCGGAGAGCATCCCAAGCCTCCTTTGCGGTTTCTAGATTTTGGATGTAGCTAAATTGTCTACTATCCACACCTCCGAAAATAGCATTCACCGCTCGATGATGCCATTATGCTAACTCAAACTCATTAGTAGACCACTCACTTCTAGGCTTGGAAACGGTCAAACCATTCTCCGTCTTATTGGGAGCAAGATAACCTTCTTCAACGGTCATCCAAGCTCTCTCATCAATAAAGCGAATGTATGCCTTCATCCTCCATTTCAAAAACCCGTAGTTGTGACCCTTGAGAAGAGGAGGCCTAGAATTCGAAGCCCCTTCGGTCATCACATCATCTTGGAAAACCATACTAGCAAAAACCTAAGCAATTCACTTGTAAGTATAACCCGGATCTCGTCGAGTGCCGTCCGACGACCCGCTCTGATACCAATTGAAAGTATACAAACAAGGTTAAATTGCTTAAGACGTACCTAGAGGGGGGGGTGAATAGGTTTTTCACCTAATTTCAATCCCTTGAACAAACTTACGTTTGTCACTCAAGGTAGTCTTACATACAACATAAACATCACGGAATCATACTAAGACAAGTTATCATGTGATCATTCATACATTGTCTAAGTATCAATAAGTTGTATGAGGTATAAAGAAAATACAAAAACAATTACCAAGAATACTTGTATCAATATATGTTCAATCGTTACAAGCATATACAAATATTGCTATACATAAAATTCTAAACAATATACAAAAGAAATGTAATTACAAATATGATCAAAAGAATATATTTACAAATCACACTTTACAAAATCTTGAATCCAAAACATCACAAGTGAAGATTGTACTACAAGATTAAAACATATACAAAAACAAATATAAAAGATAAAGATAAAAAGAATTAACACAAGGGATTTTTTAATGTGGTAAAACCTCCAAGGAGGAAATATCCACGGGTTGAATTACAACCATTGGGTACTTATATATATTTGGAAAGTAAATTAGAAATTCCACAAAATGACCAATCCTAGTCACCAACCCATGTGGAGTCTATGTTTACCCAATCCCTATTGGAAGATACAAAATCCCTCAATGATGTAAACCACCACATATTGGAACTCATACCAAAACAACATCATTGGAAGATTATAAATTCCTCAAGAGTGCATACACATCCCATGTACCCCGCTCTATCGGACTCTATGTCTAACCAAACACCCGGGCCTACCAATATATAAGCCAACTCTCTATATAAGGCACAGGTGCCTCTAGAAAGCCTCACATGCATGGCTATCCAAGTCCTCCCGACTCTAGCCATGACTTCTTGCTTGTCTATACAAGTCATCCCGACTCTAGACAAGACTTCTTGCTTACCTATCCAAGTCCTCAAGACTCTAGGCAAGACTTCTTGCTTGGCTATCCGAGTCATCCCAACTCTAGCCAAGACTTCATGCCTTTTACAAGGACTTCCTAGTGTGATCATGTGAATGCAAGTGATGCAATCAATCAAAACAACATAGAACATGTGATCAATACATTCCATGGAACAACTAGATCTAGAGATGTGAAAACACAAGCAATAGAAAACTAGATGCAAAAATATGAATGAAAACCTAGAGCATGTGAATACAATTAACACATAAAAACTACTAGATTCATTCATACAAATAACACTTGAACAAATCATATACATGAGGCACAAGTTCAAGATGTTATAAACATACATATAAATGCTAGAATCACAAAATGTATTCAACAAGTATTCTTGCCAAAGATTAGAGATAGGAGATATGTTAAAAACAAATCAATCCTAAATATCTCTAAAAACACATATAAAAGCTCTAATCCTAGATTTCATCAATCATGGATCAAAGTCACATATAAAGGATTATTAATCATAAAATTGATCAATCAAGTCTCAAACAATCCTAGATATCAATCTAATCACAATACAACTCCCAATCATGTTAAAAACAAAGAATCAAAGATTCTAGTCAACATGTGTCTCTAATTAGACTATTCAATTAGATTGATTATGAAGCTACCTTTCTCTATAGCATTCACTAAACAAACATATACATATAGAAGAAGAAACCCCAAGCAAATTGGAGGTTAAAAAAGATGAAATCACAAAGTTATGAACTCTACCTCAATTACAAGAGCTGGTTCGATTTTCTGAGGAGATCTGTAAGAAAATCAATCAAACAGCTGCACAACCATTTGGAAAAGGTAGAGGACTCGAATACGAACAATCTCCAACTTGAATCACTCAATTCCAACTCCGTATGAGAAAGTTATGGTGTTTGGAAGTTGAGAAAATTTGGGAGAAAATCATAGACGGGATTTCACACTTTTTCTTCTTAGAAAAGAATGGAGGGAAATGGAGAGATTTAAAAAGAATGGAAGAAGGGAAAAATTGTCAAAAAAAAAAGTGACCATCAGCCACCTCCATGTGTGGTCAGCGTGTGCCACATGTGGCCAGAGAGGAGCTCTGGCCGTGTGGCACACGTGGTCCACACGTGGCCATCTAGCTTTGCCTTTTGGCCGAGCAACCTCCTTGCGCACCTCTCGCGTTCTTCAGCCGTATTCGGGCATCCGAACTCCGAATTCGAATCCATTTTCGGATTACAAACCGTGACTCCCTCACGCATGACGATGACTATGAAACTTTGAAAAATGGTTGATAATTCTTCTCAGAAAACGACGTCGAACACAACTCAACGAATGAGAACGAAAAGTAGCGTAGCTACATCGTTTGGACTCGAAACTTAATGTATGAGTAACCGAAATGACCGGGACTCAATAAGGAATCAATTAAGCACTATTAAAAGTCCAAAACAGAAGAAACACAAACATACAAACACAAGTTCACATATGAATGCCATTTCCTAGACATAGTCCTAGAACATACAACTCTAAAATGTATGAGCATTTGAGTTCAATGCATGAGCATACAAAATCATGTGAATGTGTTATATAAATGGTGCACAACAATGTAGGGACACTTATGAATGATTTGTGTGTGTGTGCCTATGCCTTGTAAGAGGAATGAGGTCGATTATACCTTTGATGAGCAATGAAGCTTATTTCCCCTTATCAAGCCATCATCTTGCATGTACCGTAGTCAAATCTTTCTTTGAAGCTTTGTATCATCATCAACATGACCACATAAACATTTACAAGATAAACACATTTTGATATGGAATATATGCCAACAACAACCAAAAACCTAACATGAATGGAAATAACTTATCAAACAGGTTCATATATTAAGCTTTTTATTGATCGTAAAATAAAGAAAAATACAATGGTTGAACTATCGTGACAGAAATATAACTTAGATGGAGATGGTAGTGGAGCTCTCGTGCATGTCGATAAGTAGAAGAATACATTACAAGTTGCGGTCCCTTTCTGTATAGTATCGTGTTGTTTATATAGTCCTTGTGCTTGCTGAGCACTCCTCTAATTTAGGTCTAGTAACCTAGAGATTTTTGGGAATCTCCATAGTGATTGGTTAAAAGGTAGTCATATTCTAGCTAGGAATCAAGTGATCCCTTACTTCGCGGAATCTGATAGAGTTGACCCATCTTTCAAATACAACTCTCTAGTGGCGGGAAGGAATCAACTTCCTTATTTACCAAAATGATGGCGTCTTACTGTCTTTCTACGTGACTTCATCTTGTCCCGGTACTTACAATCGGATTTAACTGGTTCAGACGGGATGGGGATACCTGGACACCTCACTCCCTACTTGATTGTACTCTGTATACATGTATCGGGGTATAAGGGTACCGGGGTACTGGCGTACTGTGCTAGTGTGACGGCTGGGTATCAGGGTCTGGTAACTTGGCTTCTGTGTTCTCTGATATCCCGGAGTTTTAGGAGATTTCAACCTCGATCTAGATTGGTGGAGGGCATACTTCTGTGGCGGGGTACTAGGAGGTCTTTCATTCTATCTGGATTCTTCCTTTGTGTAGATGGAAAATTCTTCTTTAAACCCCTACCATTTTTTACGGTTCACAGAAGTCCCCCTTGACTTGAACACCAATACCTTGCTATGGTTGGAGTCAGGATATCTGGATACATGAAGAGTTTTCCTTCTTCTTCCTATCTAGTTTCTGTTGTCTTGGGGGAAGTCCTCTTTTAATACACAAATCCCTCTTCTGCACGCTCATAATAAATGGGTAGTCCACGTGTTACGTCTAGAATGGTTCGCACATTTGAATGAGCCGTTTTTTGCGTGGTTTTCTCGAAACCGTCTCCTACACGCTTTTAGTCACCCATCTCGGTTTCCAGGCTATTTTCCTTGACTACAAATAACCCCATGAACCTCATTCTCCCTTCATGCTACTTTCAAAATTTCTAAAGCATGAAAAAATCATAGCTTTCTCTTTCTCAAATACTCCTCTCTTTCCAGACTTCTCCCAATCTCTTAACTCTTCCCTTAATGGTAACCCCATCTGATCTACCTGTAGCTTCCCAAGGTCCCATTCTCCTTCTACTAACCCTCAACCTACCATAGCTGGCTCTCCTGATAGTTTGGATAACCTCCTCGATATGGGGGAGGTCGATTCGGGGGAGCCTTCTCAATCATCAAGGGGGAACAAGAGGGGCCAAGAGGAGGGCAAGATTGCTAATGGTGACAATCCGTCTCAACAGCGCCGTTCAGATAAGAGTCCTAAAAACGGGTCGGGTTTTGACAGTGACCATGAAGACCTAGTTCAAATTGTTGAAGGAGAGGATGATGACGATACCGGGAATGATGGGGGTAAAATCCTGCTCCTCGCTTCAGCAAGCATACTTGTCGGCCCTTTTTCTTCATTTCATGATGGTTGGATCATCCCAGATTCAGTTTGCACAATTGATATCCTAGCTCGCTTGAGACAGGAGTATCAGATTCCAAATTCCATCACTCTCTCTCTCCCCCATCGAGGTTATGACATGTATACCCCGCCTCCTAGCGTGCTTTTGATTCATGCAGATGCTTTTGAATGCGGGGTTAGGCTTCCTCTTCATCCTACTCATCGCCTTGGAGCTAGCCCTGCTACAAATCTTGTCGAGGTTTTGGAAGCATTTGATAGGGTTCCTGGTGCTCTAGAAAGAACAATGTGAGTGGGATAAGATGGAGAAGGAACTGGGTTTCGATGAACTCCGCTACATCTTCCAAATAGAGAACTAGTACCCCGAGGTCAGTTCTACTTAAGGGCCTATAAAGAGATGAAGTTCATTGTTCTTGGGGCGAACACCAAATATGCTCTGCCTTGGAAGGAGGAGTAGATAGTAATCATAGGAGGTTGAGGCCAATCGGCTTTTGTCGAAAGTACTGAGTATCCAGTCCCTACCTAGTTCACCACGAGGGACAAGTGAGGTAAGGGGGTTCTCCCAGCGGTGTCTCGGGGAATCCTTAGGAGGATCCTAGAGAGAAATTATATGAACATAGAGTTCCCTACCCAGGATGCCTATGAGAGAGCCCGACTGGATTGATATCTCAAGATCTTTGTGGCTCATCCGAGTACATAGCTCAATCTACCTTGTATTCCCTCTTTTTATTTTATCAAATTCTTACTAACGCTTCTTCTGGCGCTCAAATTATCTTGCTTCT
This sequence comes from Acer campestre, assembly GCA_954870605.1. NCBI lineage: Eukaryota > Viridiplantae > Streptophyta > Magnoliopsida > Sapindales > Sapindaceae > Acer > Acer campestre. The sequence continues at coordinate 24,934,055 of OX940800.1, read as the reverse complement.
TCAGGGCCAGGATGCCTGGGTCCCCTCCCTTATTCTTCTTTGGTTCCTTCCCTTGCTTTTGGTGTTGGTGCTGGAGCCACGTCGAGGTCCAAGCTGCATGTTTCAACTCCTCCGACTACAAAGGTGTCTTCTGCACGTTCTCATGTTCTTCTATCCACCCTGGCTTCAGCTCACCCCCGTATGAGCGAAATGATGGCTCGGGCGGCTAAGGCTCAGGGTTCATCTTGCCCAATCCGAAAGTAGGCTTCCAGTGATGTTATTGCCTCGCCTGCTGTGACGGTTTCTCCGATTCCCCCTCATTCAACAGTATCTGCCAAACACCAAGTCGAGGTGGGGAAGGAGAGAAGTACCACTCCTAAATCTACCCCTTCTGCAGATCCTCCCTCTGGGTTGGGGTTGCAGAATGATCTCCAGGACGATGTAGTGTCCCAGTTTGTTGCTGCCTACCCCGGTGGAAGTTTGAATAACATGGCCTCTCTGCCTTAAGATAATTTGATTAGGAAGGGAGCTTCAGTACTTGTAGAGGTATAATGATATGATCCCACTATTCTCCCTCTTTAATAGGAGGTATTCATTGTTTTTTCTCTCCCTTTTTTAGTGTATAGGGGTTTAATTTTGCGTTTGCTACGGGGTAGCAAATATCGACTTTAAAGGAAGCCAACCTTGCTCTTCAAGCCGAGTTGGAGGATGCCAAGGAGGAGCTGGCCCGAGCTAGGTAGAGCGTAGATCCCATGATTAAGGCCGCAAAGGAGTTCGAGAGTGGCTGGCAGGCTGCCTTAGTATAGGCTAGGTGGTTGGAGCACTGCTTGGATATGACGCTTAGGTTGCTACATCGCCATGAAGAGAGGGAGAGCCTGAAGGTCGAGAAGAAGCTGCTTCAGGATGAGAACTGACTTCTGTAGGATGCAGTGGATTCCTTAGAAGCCAAGGTGGACTCCTCCTTCGAAGATGGTTACTTCACTACCTCTTATGAAGCCATCTAGGCCTTACCCGCTGACTTCGACCTGCAATCTACCCTTGGGTGGGACTGGGAGCAGATTTTGGCCAAGGCTGCAGAACTTTCTAGGGCTGATCCAGTCCATTGGGGTATTTCTCAGGATACTGACATCCTAGTCCTTTCTCTTCCTTAAGAGTCTGATTTGCCTGCTGCTAACATCCAGGATCCCTTCATTCCTCAAGAGAAGCAAGTGCAGGACCCTTTGCCTCCTACTGAGGTCGTTTCAGTGGAAAAGGACGATACTCCAGTTGGATCCGAGGTACCTGATGTTGAAGGTATCCAGACTGACGCAGCAGCCGGCAGGAGTAGAAAGCAGATGATAAATGGGGAGCATGATTGGTCACCTTCCAATGTATATTACTTATGTTTGTATTTATATTTATTCTTTGTGGCCTGGAACTAAGGGATGGGCTCCTTGTTTGATCAATAGAAAGAATTTCTTTTCTTGCAAGGATATTGTCTTACTTGTTTGAAATGTGCCCTGCTATAACTTGATCAATGCATGCCCTGTTAGTAACTCAGACAAAACTTACTTGAATGTTTGTCAATACTTAGCATCATCATGCTTGCTTAGCTGATCTTGGTATGAAACTTCTGATCCTTACAAGCAGTCGAGCTTGCCTTGATACTTGTACTTAGAGAACATCAGTTTGGGTATTAGGTATATCTCGCCTTGAAGTTCTTGACTTGGGATGAGATTCCTTCTTTAGGGTCGGGGTATCAAGCATTCTAAATTGGAAATCCCAACACTTAGTCGTTTTTTATAGTTGTACCTTGGTTTCTTTGTATCAAGGAGCCTTGGTACTTAGACGGGAAAAACTTGGAAATCTGGGTACCTGGCATTCTTTTCTCTATAAACCTTGGTATCTGAATGGAGTATACCTAATAGGTATCTCAAGCCTCCTTTAGCATCGGGTCTATGGTGGGACAGGGTAACAAGTATCTTAGCGAGGTATCCCGATTCTTAGAAAATCCATACCTAGTACGCAATTAGTGCATTTTAATACCAATTATTCTTACATTGATGTGGCGATATAAGGAACCGGGTATCCTAATAAGGTATCCTGGTCCTTCGGTAGCTTTGTAGGCAATCGGTGTATTTTTGCACCAGGTCTTTCTTGCGTAGATATGGAGAAGTAAGGATTCGGGTATCCTGACAAGGTATCCTGAACTTTCTATAGCTTGTTAAACAACTGGTGTATCTAGGCATCATGTCTTCTTACGTGGATATGGAGGAGTAAGGACCCGGGAATCCTAACGAGGTATCCTGGTCCTTCCACAGCTGGTCCTAGAGGGGGGTATTCCCCAACCATGGCTTCAGGTTTGCCGTATAGGCTTCCCTGGTTTGGAGGATGGATCTACATCCTTAGTATGGCTGGCAACTATACAATTTAAGCTTTCTAGCACTAGATCCTTCCTAGATGAGGGCATACCCTGACCAAGGCAGCAGGAAAACCATGTGGTTCCTCCCGGTCTTGAGGCAATATGGCAATCCTCCTAGTGGGTGTTTAAACCGATCTAGGGCGTCGGGATTGTCGCGAGGACCTCCTAGTCTTCTATAGCGAAAATTGTTATGGCAATCCTCCTAGCGGTTATTGACCCATTCTAGAGCATCAGGAGTGCCATGGGGACTTCCTGGTCATTATGGCGTAAATTGATATGGCGATCCTCTTAGCAGGTATTGACCCAGTCTAGGGCATCAGGGGTGTCATGGGGACTTCCTGGTCTCTATGGCGAAAATGTTCAAGGTAAGCTTAGAAGAAATCACATAGGAGAAGAAACTAACTTTTATTGAATTTCTCAAAATAAAAACGATACAAAGCAAACTCGGGGTACATGATCGAACCAAAATTGGTATGATTTTGGTCCCCATCTCCTTCTCCTTTTGTTCGATTCTTGGGCATTATCCAGTGATTTAATGGTGTAAATTAAGTGTTTTCAGGTTTTATTAGAACTCAAGGGCATTTGCGAAGAAGATGAAGAATTTGGTACAAAAAGACTCACAAATAGGTGAAACAGGGCATTCTCGCTATTTGAGCAAGAAAAGTCGCCACATGGTCGCCATGGCGACAGAGGAAATTGCAAAGCATCTCATGGTCGCCATGGCGACCTACACTTGCAAATGGCGACCACATAGGAATTCCAACGTAGGAATTCCAAAGTGGGAATGGTCGCCACTTGGTCGCCATGGCGACAGAAGAACCCATGAGAGGTCGCCATTTGAGGTCGCCACGGCGACCTAGAAGGACAAGTGGTGACCACGTTGAAATTCCAGCGTAGGAATTCCAATGTTGGCATTCAGGAGGGGTATTCTTGTCATTTCATACCCATTTCATACCCTAGCTTTTCACACCTATAAATACATCACCATTTTTCCTCTTTTAAAAAACTCTTGACCACCAAGAAACTGTAAGGAAAAATATACCCGCAGCGGAAGCGAGACTAAAAAAATAGTTTGAGTAGCTTTTAAAATTTTTCCAATTTTATGAACCTTAAACCCTTTTAATCAATTAAAAATATATAATATATATAACAAAAGATTAATACCTCTTGTCGCGTGATCCGATTGACTTACGTCGATGGTAATCCGCAAGATCTTCAATCCTAGCACGAACGTGGATCACCTAGGAGCGTGGTCTCCCTTTCTTTGAATTGCAAACCTGTGATTGGATTAAACAAACTTTTCTCTTGTTCGTTAGTCATAAAAACAATCAAAAGAAACCTAAGATTATTCCGGTCACTTTTGAGTTCTCAATCTAATGATCGAAACTCGCGTGAACCTTGATCGATATTGTATACACAAGCTTATCAATGATTAAGCAAATAGTACACCATCAAAGAATAATCTATGTTTCCTTTTTGCCCTAGTAGAATAAAAAATCTCTATCTATGAGTTAAGAAGAAGAAGAAGAAATAAATTCTGCACTCAAGCCTTAGGGGGTGGCCGAATTCTATAAGAGGCCTTATATAGGTGGCCAAATTTCTTCTTCTTTTTACCCTAGGGTGACCGAATTCTTTCCCCAAAAATAACTAGGGTTGCCGCAAATCCTCCTACAAAAAGGAGTATGATTTGCACCCTAATTCCTATTTTGTTTAAGACTTCCAAACCCTAATCAAACTCATAAATCTTTTATTCTCTTATTTGACTAAAATAAAAAGACTTCCTATTTGATTAAATAAATAAAATTAATTATTTATTTCCTTGTCAAACAAGTCTTTCTATTTAATTATATTACTACCAATAGTATACCTTTAGGAATCATATTTCCTAATGAGAAAAGATTTGTTTCTTAATTAAATAATTAATTAATAAATTAATTAATTCTCATTTAATTAAACAATGAAAACAAAATAATATTTAAGGTTAAATAACCTCCTTGCCGCCCCATATATATTATTGGGCCAAATATTATTTTCTCATTTCATTTAATCCTTTGGACTTTAAATAAAAAGCCCACATGTGAACTAGACCCATTCTTACTAAAAGAAACAAGCCCACATGTCATCCATTAATATATAAATATAATTGAGCAGCCCATTACATAAATAATGTGCAAATTATATTCTTAATATATTAAATGCAATTCTAGATGGACCCTAAATTGGTCCGGTAGAATATATCAAGTGATCCATGCAAGTCCGTGTGAATTGGGGATCTTGGCGGGCTATCTAAATTTAAGCTTCAATAGACATAACCTAATCACAATCAACAAATGATTCACTTAGGTCCGATCCATTAATTTTAACTCATTCCACTAAAGAGCTAAAATTGAACTCTTAAATAAAGACAGAAAAGGAAGATGTTTCCTCATTCATACCCTAGACAATCATATTGGAGATAGTGTATCCTCGTGAATAATATCAGTAATCGCCAAGAGTTCATAGACCGCCTATAACTCTCCAAGTTACCATATTTACTCATATGACCACGTTTTGAACTTGGATATTTTGACTTGTCCAGAAGCCATATTTTCAATAGACACTATCGAAAACTCAACGTTGAGATTTAATATCCAATTACCTCAAAACATCCATATGATGATATTATACTCTCATTTGATAAATGGAGCCACGATGTCCATATCTATAAATGAAGTCCTCTATCGATTAACAAATGAATATCACCAAATTATCGAGGATAGACTATGCGATATAATCGTACTCATTGATAACTCAAATGATATCACTTGCAACCATAAGTCCATCATTTATCTCAGGATTAAGATAGACTCTCCGATTGTCCTGATAATGAAATTACTTTTATCTACTGACGGTTATAGATAAAGTATTTCATTTTGATCCAGTTCAATGCACCCAGTTCACTAGACTCTTTTGCTCGAAGACACTCCGATGATTTTAGACTCATCATATCTCATTTGATCCCACTCAAATGCTAGCAAAAGAATTCTACAACTTTAACAAGATAAAGGTGCCCAACCTTTAACTTAAGTTGTGAACAATATTCAAGACTAACTAAAGAATTGTGTCTACCACATACATATCCAGATGTATGAACAATTCTTCTTTTCTCATAGTCTTTAGACCTTATGATTATTTACTTTAACAATTATAATATTCAACTATAAATCCTATAATATTTGTTTAAACCAGAAATCACTTTATTAATATGAAACAGATTGTTAAATACAATATTACACTCTTGCTATTGAGCATAATCCTAACAGAAACCTCCTTTCTCCACCATTCCTTTTCTCTCCATTTTCTCTCCTACCTAAACTTAACATCTAGATTACCTCCCCTAATCATTCCTTTTCTTCCCATCTTCTCCACAAATCTCCTTAGTCACTTCCCATTTGACTCCACCTATCTAGACACATCCTCATCATCCACTCTTTACACAAGGAGCATCAAAGGCAAGGAAAGGATCAAGCTTACAAAAGGAGACCCATGGGTGATTTCCTAATCTTTTACTTGCCTTCCCTTTGTTTGTAATATGTGTAATTAAATCCCCTTTCTAGGGTTTTGATGTGAGAACATTTGGATTGGGATTTGCTTAAGCTTTAATATATTTTTAATCTCTATTTGTGTTCTATTCATTTTATAATTAGATTCTATGCATTATGTAATTGACATGTATACCCACTAGTTGATTATAATCTTGCTTAGGATAATTTGTTATATAATCTTGATTGGATTGACAACCTTGATGGATTGAGAACATAGTGAGTAGGATAGATTGTCGGAGGGTATATCAACCACGACAATCTAAGCCATTAATTGTAACAAATCGATCCCGCCGTGACCCCCTCTCCTTAATCGGTTAGGCATTGCGGTGGGAAGTTGTTTAAGGTTCATAATAATGGCCTAAACACATTTTAGAAATCAATTGTTTAACATTTGTGAGATTTGTTCACTAAAGTAGCTTGATAATCATTTCTCGTAATTCATTTGTGATCCCATTAATTCCCTAGCTATTCTCTTAATTGTTAATTCCATTTATCTTATCTAGATTTGTTAAGTATTCTTTTATTAGTTTATTAGGTTTATTTTTCATGTATGTTTGATGGCTTGACAACCCATTCACTTATCCATATTTTTATGATTTATTTTATTGCATATAGATTAGTTAATTTATTCAACTAATCACTCTAATTCCCTGTGGAACGAATCCTACTTGCCACTTTACTAATTTAATATCTAAGTGGATTTTTAAGTGGTTAAAAAAGGTTTTCAAAACGATCACATTTTAAATATCATTTTGTTGAGTACACAAACGACGCTTATCAGTACATATCAAGAATTATACCAACTGAATCAAATCTTCCTTCAAACCCTACGGGTAAAATCCTCTGAGGTGATCAGCGTTTCAGGTGTGGTCCATGGTAACCATCCATATCTTCCAGCCTGTAGGCCCCCCTCCGAATCACCATTTTTTTCAAGTAGTGATCTTCCAGTTGGGTGCTAGTACCCCGTCAAACCTCTTCCAGGTATTCTGAGTAACTTTCTTGAGGACTGAGTTTACCCCATCCTTTTTTTTTTTTTTTAAACATCGGGTTGTCTTGCTCTGACAAGCTGGCTACCTATGCATACTATTTGGCTAGCGTGGTAGGGTTAGCAGATACCACATAACAATTGCGAGCTGCTTGTTGATCCCCTCTGACCTGACTTACTTGGGTCCCGACCGGGAATTTTAGAACATTATGGTAGATTGACAGTACTCCTCTGATTTCTGTCAGGAAAGGTCTTCCTAGGATCGCGTTGTAAGTGGATGGGGTATCAACTATGACAACCTTTGTCATTATGTTCAATTGGAGGGGTGCTTCTCCGATTATCACTGGTAACCTGTGGGATCCAATGGGCATCAAGGAGTCCCCAGTGAACCCATATAGAGGTGTAGTACAACTGTTGCAGCAGGGGTTCTTCAGATTTAGCTTGTCATGAGGACCCTTCAATAGGATGTCCACACTACTCCCAGTATCAATCAGGACACGGTGTACCAGGCAGTTAGCTATTTGTATCGTGATCACCATCGAATCATCGTGGGGCTAGACTGTATTGTAGAAATCTTCCTCTGTGAAAATAATCTTGTTAGGTTTTTAGTTGTTGTTGGCATATATTCCATATCAAAACGTGTTTATCTTGTAAATGTTTATGTGGTCATGTTGATGATGATACAAAGCTTCAAAGAAAGATTTGACTACGGTACATGCAAGATGATGGCTTGATAAGGGGAAATAAGCTTCATTGCTCATCAAAGGTATAATCGACCTCATTCCTCTTACAAGGCATAGGCACACACACACAAATCATTCATATGTGTCACTGCATCATTGTGCACCATTTATATAACACATTCACATGATTTTGTATGCTCATGCATTGAACTCAAATGCTCATACATTTTAGAGTTGCATGTTCTAGGACTATGTCTAGGAAATGGCATTTATATGTGAACTTGTGTTTGTATGTTTGTGTTTCTTGTGTTTTGGACTTGAACATGGTCTTATTTGATTCCTTATTGAGTCCCGGTCATTTCGGTTACTCATACGTTAAGTTTCGAGTCCAAACGATGTAGCTACGCTACTTTTCGTTCTCATTCGTTGAGTTGTGTTCGTTGTCGTTTTTCGAGAAAATTCTCAACCATTTTTCAAAGTTTCATAGTCTTCGTCATGCGTGAGGGAGTCATGGTTCATAATCCGAAAACGGATTCGAATTCAGAGTTCGGATGCCTGAATACGGCTGAAGAACGCGAGAGGTGCGCGAGGAGGTTGCTCGGCCAAAAGGCCAAGCTAGATGGCCACGTGTGGACCACGTGTGCCACACGGCCAGAGCTCCTCTCTGGCCACGTGTGGCACACGCTGACCACACGTGGAGGTGGCTGATGGTCACTTTTGTTTTGGACAATTTTGCCCTTCTTCCATTCTTTTTAAATCTCTCAATTTCCCTCCATTCTTTTCTAAGAAGAAAAAGTGTGAAATCCCGTCTATGATTTTCTCCCAAATTTTCTCAACTTCCAAACACCATAACTTTCTCATACGGAGTCGGAATTGAGTGATTCAAGTTGGAGATTGTTCGTATTCGAGTCCTCTACCTTTTCCATGTGGTTGTGTAGATATTTGATTGATTTTCTGACATATCTCCTCAGAAAATCGAACCAGCTCTTGTAATTGAGGTAGAGTTCATAACTTTGTGATTTCATCTTTTTTAACCTCCAATTTGCTTGGGGTTTCTTCTTCTATATGTATATTTTTGTTTAGTGAATGCTATAGAGAAAGGTAGCTTCATAATCAATCTAATTGAATAGTCTAATTAGAGACACATGTTGACTAGAATCTTTGATTCTTTGTTTTTAACATGATTGGGAGTTGTATTGTGATTAGATTGATATCTAGGATTGTTTGAGACTTGATTGATCAATTTTATGATTAATAATCCTTTATATGTGACTTTGATCCATGATTGATGAAATCTAGGATTAGAGCTTTTATATTTGTTTTTAGAGATATTTAGGATTGATTTGTTTTTAACATATCTCTTATCTCTAAATCTTTGGCTAGAATACTTGTTGAATACATTTTGTGATTCTAGCATTTATATGTATGTTTATAACATCTTGAACTTGTGCCTCATGTATATGATTTGTTCAAGTGTTATTTGTATGAATGAATCTAGTAGTTTTTATGTGTTAATTGTATTCACATGCTCTAGGTTTTCATTCATATTTTTGCATCTAGTTTTCTATTGCTTGTGTTTTCACATCTCTAGATCTAGTTGTTCCATGGAATGTATTGATCACATGTTCTATGTTGTTTTGATTGATTGCATCACTTGCATTCACATGATCACACTAGGAAGTCCTTGTAAAAGGCATGAAGTCTTGGCTAGAGTTGGGATGACTCGGATAGCCAAGCAAGAAGTCTTACCTAGAGTCTTGAGGACTTGGATAGGTAAGCAAGAAATCTTATCTAGAGTCGGGAGGACTTGGATAGTCATGCATGGGAGGCTTTCTAGAGGCACGTGTGCCTTATATAGAGAGTTGGCTTATATATTGGTAGGCCCGGGTGTTTGGTTAGACATAGAGTTCGATAGAGCGGGGTACATGGGATGTGTATGCACTCTTGAGGAATTTCTAATCTTCCAACGATTTTGGTTTTGGTATGAGTTCCAATATGTGGTGGTTTACATCATTGAGGGATTTTGTATCTTCCAATAGGGATTGGGTAAACATAGACTCCACACGGGTTGGTGATCTAGGATTGGTCATTTTGTGGAATTTCTAATTTACTTTCCAAATATATATAAGTACCCAATGGTTGTAATTCAACCCGTGGATGTTTCCTCCTTGGAGGTTTTACCACGTTAAAAAATCCCTTGTGTTAATTCTTTCTATCTCTATCTTCTATATTTGTTTTTGTATATGTTTTAATCTTGTAGTACAATCTTCACTTGTGATGTTTTGGATTCAAGATTTTGTAAGGTGTGATTTGTAAATATATTCTTTTGATCATATTTGTAATTACATTTCTTTTGTATATTGTTTAGAATTTTATGTATAGCAATATTTGTATATACTTGTAACGATTGAACATATATTGATATACAAGTATTCTTGTTAATTGTTTTTTGTATTTTCTTTATACCTCATACAACTTATTGATACTTAGACAATGTATGAATGATCACATGATAACTTGTCTTAGTATGATTTCATGATGTTTATGCTGTATGTAAGGCTACCTTGAGGGACAAACGTAAGTTTGTTCAAGGGATTGAAATTAGGCGAAAAACCTATTCACCCCCCCCCCCCCCCTCTAGGTACGTCTTAAGCAATTTAACCTTATTTGTATACTTTCAATTGGTATCAGAGCGGGTCGTCGGACAGCACTCGACGAGATCCGGGTTATACTTACAAGTGAATTGCTTAGGTTTTTTGTTTGTATTGGTTGTCCTCCTTTGTTGATCGGGAAATTATTTGTTTTGTTGAAAATGCTCATGTAAGACTTTCCTAAGTCTAGTGATGAGCAAGCTTGGTTGGATTGTCAAGAAAGGTTTCTCTTCTCCATGTTTTATATTTGATGGAGTAGTTTCTCTAAACCAATATGTTCATGAAGTATGAATGAGGTTTATTTTTTTTGAGAAGTTGAAATTTTTAGACCTTTTTGCCATTATTAGTGGTGTAAGTTTTTAAACACCTTGTTCTTAATAAAGATTCAAATATGGCAAAAGAGGCATGGATTTAATTCCAAGCTACTTGTGAAATAGGTTCTTCTTGTTTTATATTTCATTTGTCTACTAACAATTTTGTTGATAAGCTTGAAAAGAATGTTAGAGACAAAAGCGAAGAAGAAGAAGTTTTCCCGGAGGATGATCGTTCTAGACTTGATCTCTTGTCTTTGCAATTCCATGAAGAGGATTGTAAATCAAAGACCACCACTTCAACTTGATGGCAATAGCTCAGTCGCTTGAGAAGGAAAGAGATAAAGCTTTGAAGGAAGTTGAAGTGAAGAATGAAGTGATCAATTGTCTAGAAGAGAAGACGGTTGAAGTTGCTCTTGCGTTATATAGTTTAATGATTGATTTTGCTAATAATTTGTTTTTCTTGTAGGAAACTATCAAAGGCATGGTAGAGGAGTTGGCAATCATGAAGACCAAAGAGCTTGATGTTCTTCATGAAGATTCAAGTGACTTAAACTTTGTAGTTGAGCATGTTGAGTCTCTTACAACTTAGGCAAGTCACTAAGGAACAAAAGGATTTCAAAGGCCAATCTTCCAAGGTCAAGTGCAAAATCAAAAAGAGTAAGGAGTCTTCACCGTCGGTACACTCTCACCTAAATAGTATCATCTCCATATGTATTCCGGTTTGCCATTTTTGAAATGTTGTAGTGCATACTAAATCTAGATGCCATGTGTTTATTAGACAATGCAAACTAGGGAATGAGATGCATGTTAGTGAGATGAGAAAATCTTCTATGAATGTTTCTTGCATGATATCTCTTTGAATTTTGTGCTTGGTAATGATAATCATGTGATGAAAATTTCTAAGAAGATTTGGGTGAAAATGAGTGTTCCACATGATCATATGCATAGTCTTGATAATATTTTTGTTGATGGAAAAAATGTTGTGTATGATATGAGAATATCTTTATAGAGAAGATAGTTGATGATTTATCTTCTAGATATAATATTGCCTTGAGAAATGATCATGATGGTTTATGTGTTTGTGCACCCAAGACCAAATGGGTCAAGGGTGAGTGCTCTTACCATTAGTGTAAGTTGTACATGTGAGTTAGCTTTGAGATTAGTGCCTTGTTGTTAAGAAGCTTAGCATGTTTGCTTAGTATCTATACAACTTGACATGAACTTGGCTATCTCACATTCTTTGATATGATTGTCAAAATTTGTTGATTAACTTTTGAGAAGTTGCATATCATGTTATCTATATGGTGATAATCTTTGTTAAGACCTTTAGAGAAAGTCATTTTTGTTTGTTTGAGTTGAAATGATTAGCCTTTAGTCTCTTGGAATCGACACACCTATAACTTGTAGTCATGAGGACATACAAACCAAGAGGACTCATAAAAAGGGTGAAGGTCTTGCATTTGATGAAATTAGCTTGCGAAGGTATACCTTGTATCACGTTGCTTGCTTATCTCTATTTCATCTCTTAACTCATTATTTTAACACTTCATGTAGCATGTCATACTTGAGAACTAATATAGTGTTTATATGGTCCTCGTTGACATTTGCTTGTCTAAGATCTTTTGGTGATAATTGTTCACATTAATCTTTTCGTGATGTGTGTTTTATTTGTATGATTGTTGAGTGGCAAGTTTTTGAAAAATATGCTTCATATTCTTTGAAAGCTACTCTCTTGAGAAGTAGAGATCTTAAGTAAGTCTCATTACTTGCTTTTTGATCATGTGCTTTTAAGCCTTAAACTTGGTTTCAAAAAATGCACTTTGCTTCTCTTATATGGTTTGTTATGTTGTTGAGTTTGATATATGTGTGAGTATTGGATACTCTTGATGTTCTATAATTAGTACATTTAAAAATGACCTTTGGTTTGTATCCATTTGCTTCGGCAATATAGTACTCAACGAGCACCCTCTTGGAAAGGGCTACACATATTGATTGTGAAGCCGCCCAATGTTGGAAAGGGCTACATCTTTATGATGAGTGAAAGCCACCAAGAGGTGTATAAGTTTTTGTTAGAAAAATCAAAGTAGAGTTGAAAAGAATCAATAAAAAAAAAAAAAAACTTTGATTCAAGCCTAAAACAAAAACAAAAAGGCTATGGAGTATAGTTGAAAAATCAAATGAGCTCGGGTTGACAAATAGAAACGGGTAAACGAGCCACTTGCACACACATCGCTCACATGTTGAAAACTATTCTCTTTAAAAGCAAAATTCGGATGAAAACCGGTTTGACTTTTTTATGGAAAGTTTAAGGATGGATAGTGATGGAAAATGTTTGCATGTTTGATTACTAAACTACTTCATTTCATATTCTTGAAGCAAAATCTTCACACACTCACTTTTTCTTATATGGTATATTTGGTTCTCTAGCAATTTTTGAAGATATATGAGAGTGATTGAAAATCTAGATGTAACTCTCTTTGTTATATGGAGCTTATTTGGAAAAACTTTTGAATATTGCTTGAGATATGATTGTGTGATGATTTTTGTGAACAATTGTCTATCTAGATGTTAGATAGGGCATTTATCAAGGGGGAGCATAATATGCTATGTTTTTATTCTCTTTTATGATTTGTTCACATGATTCTTCAAGAAATTGTTTATTGGCATAATTCATATTTTTGATAAATCTTAAGATGCTATGATATTGTTGATATGCATAATGATTTGTTCAAAAATAACAAAAATAATATTCTTGCCTTGTATATGTTTATTGGTTACTAACTTGGTTTGTTTTTTTCCCCTCATTTTTTTTTTTTTGTTGTTAGTATTTTTGTGTGATACAAGGTCATGGGAAAAGCTAAGAAAGTTGGTGGTAATGTTTCTTCTAATCCTATTGACAAATCAAAGCCTACATCTTCTTCCAAAAAATCCAAAGCAATCAAGGTGAAGGATTTGGGGATATTTGGATGCAAAAAGTTTATTCAAGAAAGAGGTACTGATTTGAATTCTTGTATTAACTCTTATGTTCATGAGGCTATATGTGTAAGGAAATGGAACTCTTGGATTGACTCAATGGGAATTGCAAATGAGACATTCGTTAGAGAATTCTATTATGATTTCAAGGAGAGTACCACTTTTGAAGATGCCGTCATGGAATTAAGAGGTGTTACATTTAGAGTTTGTGCTTGGAAATTGAATGAATTTCTAGGTTTGCCCATTGAGATAGAATCGGATTTCTTAGATGTTAGTGTTGAAGAAAATCTTGATTTAATGGGAAAAACTCTTTGTGATGATATTGATTTTGTGTGGGGGAAACGTGCTTTCATTAGGCAAAGTGAGTTGACCAAGATTAGTGCATTTTGGCACTTATTTGTATGTGCAAATTTGATTGTCTCTACTAATGTTACCGAACTCAATAGAGAGAAGATTAGAGTGGTATATGCATTACTGACTAGTAGGCCTATTAATCTTGGACAAGTGCTCATTGAACAAATTGAGAATGTTGCTAGTTCTTCTCGTTTGGAAAAGAAATTAGCATTTCCGGGATTTATTTCTCATTATTGTTTAGCCATGGGGTTGAAGGATCAAGAGGGTAATGTGTTTCTACCTCCTTTAGACAAGATAAGTGAAAAACGTTTGTCTATCATGTCTTACAAAGGAAAGGGAGTACCTAATGATACCATTAGACTTTTTGATGAGTCATGTGGTTCAAGCCATGTGCCTAGTGTACCTATTCTTCCTTCGTGGGCTTTACTTTTGACAAATAGGGTTGAAAAGTTGGAGAAACAACTTGAGGAAGCACACCGGAAGATTGAAGAGCTAAATGCTAGAGTTGAGCTTCAAGATGAGAAGATCAAGGAATTGGAAAGGAATGCAACAACTCCCAAGCATTATGCGAGATCATCCAATCGCTCAATCTTTCTTGGTGGTAAAAGAGACTAGAATGGCCTTGAGATATATTTTCTCTTATTCCCTTTTTCTTTGGCTTCATATCATGTCAAAAAGGGGGAGAAAGATAGGGGAGATATAGGGGAGATATATGGTTGTTCTAGCTTTCTTATTTCTCAAGATGTTATATTTTATTGTATTTTGTTTTCTTGAACTATATGACTTGTAATATTGGCTAGAATATTTTTTGTTTGATGGCATGTATTTAGGGGGAGCATACATGTTATCCATATGGACTTTAATTGTGTTATTTTTCTTGTCAATATATATCTTTTGCCATATGTGTTGTTGTTAGGATTATGCTCAATAGCAAGAGTGTATTATTGTAATTAACAATCTTTTTCATATTAATAAAGTGATTTTTGGTTTAAACAAATCTTATAGCATTTATAGTTTAATATTATAATTGTCAAAGTAAGTAATCATAAGGTATAAAGACTATGAGAAAAGAAGAATTGTTCGTACATCTGGATATGTATGTGGTAGACATAATTCTTTAGTTAGTCTTGAATATTGTTCACAACTTAAGTTAAAGGTTGGGCACCTTTATCTTGTTAAAGTTGTAGAATTCTTTTGCTAGCATTTGAGTGGGATCAAATGAGATATGATGAGTCTAAAATCATCGGAGTGTCTTCGAGCAAAAGAATCTAGTGCACTGGGTGCATTGAACTGGATCACAATGAAATACTTTATCTATAACCGTCAGTAGATAAAAGTCATTTCATTATCAGGACAATCGGAGAGTCTATCTTAATCCTGAGATAAATGATGGACTTATGGTTGCAAGTGATATCATTTGAGTTATCAATGAGTACGATTATATCGCATAGTCTATCCTCGATAGTTTGGTGATATTCATTTGTTAATCGATAGAGGACTTCATTTATAGATATGGACATCGTGGCTCCATTTATCAAATGAGAGTATAATATCATCATATGGATGTTTTGAGGTAATTGGATATTAAATCTCAACGTTGAGTTTTCGATAGTGTCTATTGAAAACATGGCTTCTGGACAAGTCAAAATATCCAAGTTCAAAACGTGGTCATATGAGTAAATATGGTAACTTGGAGAGTTATAGGCGGTCTATGAACTCTTGGCGATTACTGATATTAATCACGAGGATACACTATCTCCAACATGATTGTCTAGGGTATGAATGAGGAAACATCTTCCTTTTCTGTCTTTATTTAAGAGTTCAATTTTAGCTCTTTAGTGGAATAAGTTAAAATTAATGGATCGGACCTAAGTGAATCATTTGTTGATTGTGATTAGGTTATGTCTATTGAAGCTTAAATTTAGATAGCCCGCCAAGATCCCCAATCCACACGGACTTGCATGAATCACTTGATATATTCTACCGGACCAATTTAAGGGTCCATCTAGAATTGCATTTAATATATTAAGAATATAATTTGCACATTATTTATGTAATGGGCTGCTCAATTATATTTATATATTAATGAATGACATGTGGGCTTGTTTCTTTTAGTAAGAATGGGTCTAGTTCAGATGTGGGCTTTTTATTTAAAGTCCAATGGATTAAATGAAATAAGAAAATAATATATAGCCCATTTATTTTAAGTGGGGCAGCAAAGGTGAATTAATTAACCTAATATATTATTCCCTACAATTGGTATCAGAGCCAGGTTGAACCCTTTTAATTAATTAACATATATATACGTGAATCTATTTCTTTTTATTGTGATTATGCATGTTTAGAAAGAGATGGCACTCTAGGTATTCGCATATATAATTACATGTGGATGTATGGATTTATATATGTTCATGTGGATTGTTATTGCTCGATTTTGGTCCTAGATTTTCAATGTAATTTTGGTTTTGGAATTGTAACAAGAAGGGTGGTCTATCATCGCCATAATTCCTCCTTGGTAGTTGCTAGATTTTATTTCTTTTGTTTATTTAAGTGCAGTATTTTTACTGCAGTTTTTTTTATTATTTTGTGCAGTTTTTTTTTTTTTTTTTGTAAAAAAGTACTGCAGTAATTAAAAAAAAAAAAAAAATTCTGCAGTATTTTATTGTTTAAATAAAGTTGTAATACGTTCTACATCGAAGAATCGAAAACGTGAAGCAACCGGAACCAAGAACGAGCACCGTGCGCACCCTAGGAGTGGATTGGGCTGCGCATGGCAAGCCCATAACATGGTGGGCTGCGCACGGCAGCCTTGCAAGGCCTTATGGGCTGCGCATGGCAGCCCCTTTGTGGGGTTGTGGGCTGTGCACGCCCATGGGAGAAGGCCGAAGGATGAGCTTATTGTTGATGGGCCACTTGAAGATCTTGTATTCCTAAATTATTGTAATTTACTTGTTTTTCTAGGATGGGCCACAATTGTGGCTATTTAATTTTTGCTTAAATATTACAATATTTGTTATTGTATGATAACATGACATATAGAATAGGAGTGCCACTCATATATCTCTTTTGGTATGAACATGCATTGAATGATTTAGGAATCTAAATTGGCATCTAGATAACTTGGTAAATCATTCTATGGGATTTAATCACACGCCTTAAATAATTGAGTGGGAGAAGGTGTTTTTGTAACACCTATGGCCTCCAAGGTTAGTTGAGCTTAATTATTTATTGGTAATCCCCCCAAGGGGCGTCCATGAATGGAATTTAGCAATATACTTCCTTACAAGGATAGACTAGACAATGGACTCAAACAAGATCTACTCCCCAAGGAGGGATTTTCGTGAGAGAAAGTTGAGGGTCGATATCTTGGTAACAAACTCAATGTAATTTTATTGATATCCTCCCAAGAGTTCTTGTCAGTAAAATTGCAAGGCTAAAATTGAAAACGCTGGTTGTTATGTTAACAATTAGGTGGGACCTAGTCTAACTAGTAAATGGTGCGAACTCCCAAAGGAGGCGTAACATTTATGGGTGTTAGATCACCGTTGAATTTTTATGATTGAGTTATTTATTTAATTCAAGATAAATATTTAAAGTGCTTTATAATGATTATTTACTTATATATGTTTTGTTTTTATTCAGAAATCATGACCCCATCACTTATGAACATCCTGAAAGATAACACTTTAACTGGAGATAATTATGTAACATGGAAAATGAAAATTGGGTTGTTGCTGCAAAGTGAAAAACATAAGTTTGTTCTAACTACTCCTAAACCACCTGCTCCTAATAATGAATCTAGCATAATGCAAAGAGATGAGTATGAGTAGTGGAATACTTCAGATGATATGGCCAAATGTTATATTATGGCCACTATCTCCAACGTGTTGCAACAGAAGCATGAAGGAATGGAGTCTGCTGCTGATATAATGATTTCTCTAGAGGAGATGTTTGCTATGAAGTCCAGGATGACTAAGAGAGAGGCAGTGACTGCTTTTATGAATCTTAGGATGAAACCTGGATAGGCTGTGAAGGATCACATGATGAAAGTCATAGCACATCTCAACATTACTGAACTGCATGGCGCTGGGATAGATGGTGAGACAAAAATTGATATGGTTGTCAATTCATTGTCAGATTCCTTTGATCAGTTCAAATTGGACTACACTTTGAACAAAAAGGAATACACCTTACAGAGCCTGATGCAAGATGTTCAAAGTGCTGAAAAGATCCTTGTGAAAAGTAAAGGTCAAGAGATTCATGTGGTTGGTAAAGTTGCTACTGTTAAGACCCGTCAGAAGGTCAAGAAACAACAGAAGAAAAAGCAACTTGGGCCTACCAAGAAGGAGACCAAGAAAGTAACCAAGATCAAAGGGAAATGCTTCCTTTGTGGTGAAAAGGGACATTGGAAAAGAAATTGCCCAAAGTCCCAGAACAAGAAGGAAGAAGGTAATGTGAATTATCTTGAAACATGTTTTTCTACAGATTCTTGGATCATAGACTCTAGAGCCACTAATCATGTTTGTTATTCCTTGCAAGGGTTCCAAGAAAGGAGAAGGCTGAATAAGAATGAAATCAATTTGCGCTTGGGCAACGGAACATTAGTGTTTGCAAGTGCAGTGGGAGATATTAGAGTTTGTTTGGATTCTAGAAGGCATTTAGATTTAATAGACGTTTATTATGTACCTCAATTCAAGAGGAATTTAATTTCAATTTCTTGTTTGAATAAATTTGGATATTCGGTTACTTTTAATAACGTTTTTATTATTAGTAAGAATGACAAAATTATTTGCCAAGGTACATTGGAAAACGGTCTATACTTTTTGCATAGAAATATCTCTCACTCGTTAGACACGGAAATAACGGAACCTAATCATAAAAGAGTTAAATTATCAAAAGATGAAACCTATCTATGGCATTTACGCCTAGGTCATATTAACCTTAATAGGATTAAAAGATTGGTAAGTGACGGACCTTTGAGTGACTTAAAGGTTGATGATCTACCAACTTGTGAATCTTGTTTGGAAGGTAAAATGACCAAAAGGACGTTCTATGCCAAAGGTGCCAGAGCTACAGAATGTTTAGGATTGATACACACTGATGTATATGGACCTATGAGCATTCAAGCTAGAGGTGGATATGAGTACTTCATCACTTTCACAGATGATTACTCAAGATTTGGCTATGTGTATCTCATGCGACATAAGTCGGATGCTTTTGATATGTTCAAAGCATTTAAAGCTGAAGTGGAAAATCAGCTTGAGAAACACATAAAAATCTTGAGATCTGATCATGGTGGAGAATATCTATCTGATGAGTTTCAGCAATATCTTATTGATAATGGGATAGTTTCTCCGTTTTCTGCACCAGGTACACCTCAACAAAATGGGGTAGCAGAAAGGAGAAATAGAACTCTTTTGGATATGGTTAGGTCTATGTTGAGTTATTCAACACTTCCTATTTCTTTCTGGGATATGCTTTACAAATTGCTATATACATTCTAAACGATGTACCATCTAAGTCTGTTCCTAAAACACCGCATGAGTTATGGACTGGGCGCAAGTGTCCTGCGCATGTGTTAAAAGGAAAGACAGAAAAGATGGAGTCCCGTTCGGAAACATGTATATTTGTAGGGTATCCAAAAGAA
The DNA here is from genome assembly GCA_954870605.1 of Acer campestre. Taxonomy (NCBI): domain Eukaryota; kingdom Viridiplantae; phylum Streptophyta; class Magnoliopsida; order Sapindales; family Sapindaceae; genus Acer; species Acer campestre. The sequence continues at coordinate 24,914,484 of OX940800.1, read as the reverse complement.
ACTAAAGGATATTATTTTTATAGTCCTTCAGATCTTAAAGTATTTGGTTCGACAAATGCTAAATTTCTGGAAAAGGACTATATGAATGATTTTGTGCCTAGAAGTAGAATTGTCCTGAATGAGATGTCAGGAGATACAATTCCACGAGAAGTTACACAACCAAACCCAATTGTAAGTTCCGATCCAACACAAGGTCAACAACCTACCATTCCTCATCGTAGTGGGAGGGTTAGAACACAACCCAAAAGATACATCGGTCTAGGAGAATCAGCAGAGAATCTCCCAGACGACGATGATCCCTACACGTACAAGGAAGCTATGGAGGATGTTGATAGTCACCATTGGCAAAAGGCAATGCAATCTAAGATTGAATCTATGTTCGATAACAAAGTCTGGTCCCTTGTAAACTTGCCTAAAGGGATAAAACCCATTGGGTGCAAGTGCGTATACAAGAGGAAAAGAGGTATGGATGGAAAGGTGGAAACCTTTAAAGCTAAATTGGTAGCTAAAGGGTATACACAGAAAGAAGGTATAGATTACGAGGAAACCTTCTCTCCTGTGGCCATGCTTAAATCCATTAGGATACTCTTATCCATTGCAGCATCTTTAGATCTAGAGATTTGGCAAATGGACGTCAAGACAGCTTTCCTTAATGGAAGTCTTGACGAAAGCATCTACATGATGCAACCAGAGGGATTCATTGAAAAGGGCCAAATGGAAAAGGTATGCAAGTTGCAGAAATCCATTAATGGATTAAAGCAAGCATCCAGATCCTGGAACATAAGGTTCGATCAAGTTGTCAAAGGTTTTGGATTTATTCAGAATCTTGACGAACCTTGTGTATACAAAAGGATTAAGGGTGACAAGTTGGTTTTCCTGATTCTTTATGTTGATGATATACTACTCATCGGAAATGATGTAGGTGTATTGACATCAGTAAAAGAATGGTTAGCAAAACAATTTGATATGAAGGACTTAGGAGAAGCAAGTTTTATTCTAGGTATCCAAGTTATAAGGGATAGAAAGAATAGAATGATTGCATTATCTCAAGCTTCATACATAGACAAGATCTTGTCTAGGTTTTCCATGTAGGATTCCAAGAAAGGTATGTTACCTTTCAGACATGGAATCAAGCTTTCTAAGGAACAAGTTCCTAAGAATGAGCATGAAGAGCAATTCATGAGTAGAGTTCCATATGCCTCGGTAGTTGGAAGTCTCATGTATGCAATGCTCTGTACTAGACCAGATATTTGTTTTGCTGTTGGCATAGTTAGCAGGTTTTAATCGAAACCTGGTCCTGATCACTGGACGGCAGTCAAGCATATTTTCAAGTATCTTAAGAGAACGAGAGATAATATGCTTGTATACTCTGGAGGGGATTTAATTCCCGTTGGGTATACAGATTCTAATTTTCAATCAGATTCTGACTCCAGAAAATCCACATCAGGGGCTGTGTTTACTATTGGAGGAGGAGCAGTTATATGGAGGAGTATCAAGCAATCTTGTATTGCTGATTCCACCATGGAAGCTGAGTATGTTGCTGCATGCGAGGCTACCAAAGAGGTTGTTTGGCTCCGCCAATTCTTGATTGACTTGGAAGTGGTTCCTAGTGCGAATACGCAGATCACTATCTACTGTGACAACAGTGGAGCAGTGGCTAATTCGAAAGAACCAAGAAGTCACAAGAGAGGTAAACACATTAAAAGAAAGTATCATCTTTTAAGGGAGATTGTTCAAAGAGGTTACGTGACGATTACCAAAATCGCGTCAGCAGAAAATCTAGCAGATCCCTTCACAAAGGCTCTACCTCAGAAGAGTTTCGATGGGCATCTAGAGCATATGGGCTTGAGAGATATGACACATTTGCTATAGCGCAAGTGGGAGATTGTTAGGATTATGCTCAATAGCAAGAGTGTAATATTGTAATTAACAATCTTTTTCATATTAATAAAGTGATTTCTGGTTTAAACAAATCTTATAGCATATATAGTTTAATATTATAATTGTCAAAGTAAAAAATCATAAGGTATAAAGACTATGAGAAAAGAAGAATTGTTCATACATCTGGATATGTATGTGGTAGACATAATTCTTTAGTTAGTCTTGAATATTGTTCACAACTTAAGTTAAAGGTTGGGCACCTTTATCTTGTTAAAGTTGTAGAATTCTTTTGCTAGCATTTGAGTGGGATCAAATGAGATATGATGAGTCTAAAATCATCGGAGTGTCTTCGAGCAAAAGAATCTAGTGCACTGGGTGCATTGAACTGGATCACAATGAAATACTTTATCTATAACCGTCAGTAGATAAAAGTCATTTCATTATCAGGACAATCAGAGAGTCTATCTTAATCCTGAGATAAATGATGGACTTATGGTTGCAAGTGATATCATTTGAGTTATCAATGAGTACGATTATATCGCATAGTCTATCCTCGATAGTTTGGTGATATTCATTTGTTAATCGATAGAGGACTTCATTTATAGATATGGACATCGTGGCTCCATTTATCAAATGAGAGTATAATATCATTATATGGATGTTTTGAGGTAATTGGATATTAAATCTCAACGTTGAGTTTTCGATAGTGTCTATTGAAAATATAGCTTCTGGACAAGTCAAAATATCCAAGTTCAAAACGTGGTCATATGAGTAAATATGGTAACTTGGAGAGTTATAGGCGGTCTATGAACTCTTGGCGATTACTGATATTAATCACGAGGATACACTATCTCCAACATGATTGTCTAGGGTATGAATGAGGAAACATCTTCCTTTTCTGTCTCTATTTAAGAGTTCAATTTTAGCTCTTTAGTGGAATGAGTTAAAATTAATGGATCGGACCTAAGTGAATCATTTGTTGATTGTGATTAGGTTATGTCTATTGAAGCTTAAATTTAGATAGCCCGCCAAGATCCCCAATCCACACGGACTTGCATGGATCACTTGATATATTCTACCGGACCAATTTAAGGGTCCATCTAGAATTGCATTTAATATATTAAGAATATAATTTGCACATTATTTATGTAATGGGCTGCTCAATTATATTTATATATTAATGAATGACATGTGGGCTTGTTTCTTTTAGTAAGAATGGGTCTAGTTCAGATGTGGGCTTTTTATTTAAAGTCCAAATGGATTAAATGAAATAAGAAAATAATATATAGCCCATTTATTTTAAGTGGGGCGGCAAAGGTGAATTAATTAACCTAATATATTATTTTGTTTCATTGTTTAATTAAATAAGAATTAATTAATTTATTAATTAATTTTTTAATTAAGAAACAAATCTTTTCTGATTAGGAAATATGATTCCTAAAGGTATACTATTGATAGTAGTATACTTAAATTAAAAGACTTGTTTGACAAGAAAATAAATAATTAATTTTATTTATTTAATCAAATAAGAAGTCTTTTTATTTAGTCAAATAAAAGAATAAAAGATTTATGAGTTGGATTAGGGTTTGGGAGTCTTAAACTAAATAGGAATTAGGGTGCAATACAAACTCCTTTTTGGCTTGAGTATTGCGGCAACCCTAGTCCCTTTTAGGTTATTATTTTCGGCCACCCTAATAGAAAGAGAGAAAGAAAATTTTGCCACCTATATATGTGGACTTATAGAATTCGGCCACTTTAGGGTTTTTGGTGCTTGATTCTATTTTCTTCTTCTTCTCAATTCATAGAAAGATTATTATTATTCTACTAAAAACATAAAAGAGATATAGATTATTCTTTGATGGTATACTATTTGCTTATTCATCAATAAGCTTGTGTGTACAACATCGATCTTGGTTCACGCGAGTTTCGATCATTAGATTGAGAACTCAAAAGTGACCGGAATAATCTTAGTATTCTTTTGATTGTTTTTGTGACTAACAAAGAAAAGAAAGTTTGTTTTGTCCATTCACGGGTTTGCAATTCAAAAAAAAGGGAGACCACGCTCCTAGGTGATCCACGTTCGTGCTAGGATTGAAGATCTTGCGGATTACCATCGACGCAAGTCAATCGGATCACGCGACAAAAGGTATTCTTCTTTTGTTAGATAATATATATGTTTAATTGATTAAAAGGGTTAAGGTTCATAAAAGGAAAATTTTTTAAAAGCTACTAAATCTATTTTTTTAGTCTCGCTTCCGCTGCGTGTACTATACGGTATTTTTCCCTACAGTTGTTTCTTGGATATGTGTTGTCTCTTGGAGATCTTTGTGCTTTCAAGCTATTTTATAGGTGATTTCAAGAGAAGACCAAGATGAAGTTCAAGACTTGTTATTGGAAATTTTGTCTTAGAGTGTAAATAAATGTACACATTATGACCAAATTTTCTTTGTAATTGTTTTAGTATTTGTATAGGGGTTTTGACATGGAATTTGCCAAATGGGGAGATTGTTAGGTTTTTGGTTGTTGTTGGCATATATTCCATATCAAAACGTGTTTATCTTGTAAATGTTTATGTGGTCATGTTGATGATGATACAAAGCTTCAAAGAAAGATTTGACTAAGGTACATGCAAGATGATGGCTTGATAAGGGGAAATAAGCTTCATTGCTCATCATAGGTATAATCGACCTCATTCCTCTTACAAGGCATAGGCACACACACACAAATCATTCATATGTGTCACTGCATCGTTGTGCACCATTTATATAACACATTCACATGATTTTGTATGCTCATGCATTGAACTCAAATGCTCATACATTTTAGAGTTGCATGTTCTAGGACTATGTCTAGGAAATGGCATTCATATGTGAACTTGTGTTTGTATGTTTGTGTTTCTTGTGTTTTGGACTTGAACATGGTCTTATTTGATTCCTTATTGAGTCCCGGTCATTTCGATTACTCATACATTAAGTTTCAAGTCCAAACGATGTAGCTACGCTACTTTTCGTTCTCATTCGTTGAGTTGTGTTCGTCGTCATTTTCCGAGATGAATTCTCAACTATTTTTCAAAGTTTCATAGTCTTCGTCGTGTGAGAGGGAGTCACAGTTCGTAATCCGAAAACGGATTCAAATTCAGAGTTCGGATGCCCGAATACGGCTGAAGAACGCGAGAGGTGCGCGAGGAGGTTGCTTGGCCAAAAGGCCAAGCAAGATGGCCACGTGTGGACCACGTGTGCCACACGGCCAGAGCTCCTCTCTGGCCATGTGTGGCACACGCTGACCACACGTGGAGGTTGCTGATGGTCACTTTTGTTTTGGACAATTTTGCCCTTCTTCCATTCTTTTTAAATCTCTCCATTTCCCTCCATTCTTTTCTAAGAAGAAAAAGTGTGAAATCTCGTCTATGATTTTCTCCCAAATTTTCTCAACTTCCAAACACCATAACTTTCTCATACGGAGTCGGAATTGAGTGATTAAAGTTGAAGATTGTTCGTATTCGAGTCCTCTACCTTTTCCAAGTGGTTGTGCAGCTGTTTGATTGATTTTCTGACAGATCTCCTCAGAAAATCGAACCAGCTCTTGTAATTGAGGTAGAGTTCATAACCTTGTGATTTCATCTTTTTTAACCTCCAATTTGCTTTGGGTTTCTTCTTCTATATGTATATGTTTGTTTAGTGAATGCTATAGAGAAAGGTAGCTTCATAATCAATCTAATTGAATAGTCTAATTAGAGACACATGTTGACTAGAATCTTTGATTCTTTGTTTTTAACATGATTGGGAGTTGTATTGTGATTAGATTGATATCTAGGATTGTTTGAGACTTGATTGATCAAGTTTATGATTAATAATCCTTTATATGTGACTTTGATCCATGATTGATGAAATCTAGGATTAGAGCTTTTATATGTGTTTTTAGAGATATTTAGGATTGATTTGTTTTTAACATATCTCCTATCTCTAAATCTTTGGCTAGAATACTTGTTGAATACATTTTGTGATTCTAGCATTTATATGTATGTTTATAACATCTTGAACTTGTGCCTCATGTATATGATTTGTTCAAGTGTTATTTGTATGAATGAATCTAGTAGTTTTTATGTGTTAATTGTATTCACATGCTCTAGGTTTTCATTCATATCTTTGCATCTAGTTTTCTATTGCTTGTGTTTTCACATCTCTAGATCTAGTTGTTCCATGGAATGTATTGATCACATGTTTTATGTTGTTTTGATTGATTGCATCACTTGCATTCACATGATCACACTAGGAAGTCCTTGTAAAAGGCATGAAGTCTTGGCTAGAGTTGGGATGACTCGGATAGCCAAGCAAGAAGTCTTACCTAGAGTCTTGAGGACTTGGATAGGTAAGCAAGAAGTCTTGTCTAGAGTCGGGAGGACTTGGATAGACAAGCAAGAAGTCGTGGCTAGAGTCGGGAGGACTTGGATAATCATGCATGGGAGGCTTTCTAGAGGCACGTGTGCCTTATATAGAGAGTTGGCTTATATATTGGTAGGCCCAGGTGTTTGGTTAGACATAGAGTCCGATAGAGCGGGGTACATGGGATGTGTATGCACTCTTGAGGAATTTCTAATCTTCCAACGATGTTGGTTTTGGTATGAGTTCCAATATGTGGTGGTTTACATCATTGAGGGATTTTGTATCTTCCAATAGGGATTGGGTAAACATAGACTCCACATGGGTTGGTGATCTAGGATTGGTCATTTTGTGGAATTTCTAATTTACTTTCCAAATATATATAAGTACCCAATGGTTGTAATTCAACCCGTGGATGTTTCCTCCTTGGAGGTTTTACCACGTTAAAAAATCTCTTGTGTTAATTCTTTCTATCTCTATCTTCTATATTTGTTTTTGTATATGTTTTAATCTTGTAGTACAATCTTCACTTGTGATGTTTTGGATTCAAGATTTTGTAAAGTGTGATTTGTAAATATATTCTTTTGATCATATTTGTAATTACATTTCTTTTGTATATTGTTTAGAATTTTATGTATAGCAATATTTGTATATACTTGTAACGATTGAACATATATTGATATACAAGTATTCTTGTTAATTGTTTTTTGTATTTTCTTTATACCTCATACAACTTATTGATACTTAGACAATGTATGAATGATCACATGATAACTTGTCTTAGTATGATTCTGTGATGTTTATGTTGTATGTAAGGCTACCTTGAGGGACAAACGTAAGTTTGTTCAAGGGATTGAAATTAGGCGAAAAACCTGTTCACCCCCCCTCTAGGTACGTCTTAAGCAATTTAACATTGTTTGTATACTTTCAAATCTGGGTGGTACAAGGTGGATCTTAAGGGCCCTTACAGACACGGAACATATCATGACCGGTAGCGAGCCGAGGGATTTTCCTAGTGTGGTTCTTTCTCACATTGTTGGATTTCCCGGCCAAAGTAGGGCCTTCACTGATGGTATGAATCACTTGGATCTGCTGCATCAGATCTTTCCACTTATCTTTTGTTCTCTCATCTGCTTCCCACATCTCTCCTTGTACCTCCTTTCCTACCTTAATGCTTTTAAAGTATACAAACAATGTTAAATTGCATAAAGCGTACCTAGAGGGGGGGTGAATAAGTTTTTCGTCTATTTTCATTCCCTTGAACAAACTTACATTTGTCCCTTAAGGTAGCTTTACATACAACATATAAACGAAACATTCATACATAGACAAGATATGCATATCATCATTTAGGCAATGTATACATATAACAAGTTGTTGTATGAGGCATAATATCACTAAAAAACTATAACAAATAATATCTTGTATATCAATATTATTCAATGTTATTAAAAGAGAGAACAAATATATCTATACACAAAGATAACAAAATGTGAAAGATTACAAATACAAATTGATCTAAAGAGGATTGTTCTACAAATCACTCTTTACAAGTACTTGTTCAAATATACAACACAAGTAAATGATATTCAAAAAATTAACACATACACATACACAATATAAAAGAGATAGAAAAAGGGACAATGAACACAAGATTTTTACATGCTAAACCTCCGAAGAGGAAACATCCATGGGTTGAATCCACAACCACCGGTAAAGCAAATCCACTATATGAAAAGGACATACATATTCAAGGCTATCACAAAAACACTAAAAACAAATATGAGTGAAAACATCATAGCAAGTTAGTGACCAATAAACAAATACAAGGCAAAAACATTAATTTTGAACAAATCAATATGCACATCAATAATAAGCATAGCATCTTAAGATTTATCAAAAACAAGAATAATGTCAACAAACAACTTTCTTGAAGAATCATGTGAACAAATCACAAAAGAGAACAAAAATATAGCATATTATGCTCCCCCTTGATAAATGCCCTATCTAAAATCTAGATAGACAATTTTTCACAAAAATCGCCACACATTCATATCTCAAGCAATTTTCATAGTTTTTTTTTTTATTTTTAGAAAAGGCTAATTGGCACGGATACCCCCTAAACTATACCTGAATTTGCACCTTACCCCCTGATCTTTTTTTTTCGACATTAAATCCCCTAAACTCTTCTAAATTTGCAATTGTTAACGGAAACCCAACGGAACCCTAATTCCGTCTAGGAAAATTACACTAAGATCCCCTGATTATATATATAATTGCATTAAACCGGAAAAAATATAATAATATTACACGAATACCCCTCTGACCAAATTTTAAAAATAAAAATTTAAAATTTAAAATTGAAATAATGTTTAAATAATAATAAAATTCCGAATTTTATTATAAAGACAATAAAATAAATATAGAAATGAAAAAATTAAATTGATTTAACAATTATTAAATTATCTTTTTTATTTAAATATCACTAAATATAAACCCATATAAATATTTAAATTATTAAAGAAAAATAAAATAATGGTTAAATAATAATACAATCCCCTTTCAATAATAATAATAAAATTCTTATTTTTTTTTATAAAGACAATTAAATAAATAGAGATTTTTTTTCATTTCTCTATTTATTTAATTGTCTTTATAAAATAATAATAATAATAATAATAATAATAATAACAATAATAATAATTATTATTATTATTATTATTATTATTATTATTATTATTTAAAATTTAAAATTTAAATAATGGTTAAATAATAATAAAATTCTGAATTTTATTATAAAGATAATTAAATAAATAGAGAAATAAAAAAAATAAATTGATTTAACAATTATTTAAATTATCCTTTTATTTAAATATCCCTAAATATAAATAATTTAAATAATGGTTAAATAATAATACAATTCCCTTTCAAAAAAAAAAAAAATACTAATCTGATTTTTTTTAATAAAGAAAATAAAATTTTAAAAAATTAAAACATCTTTAAAATCTCAATCATCCATCTCATAGATGGACGGTGGAGAAATATTTATTAAAACGAATTCAAATAAAAAAAAAACATTTTTTGAAATAGATTGATTTATCTCAATTACAAAATAATAATAATAATACAAATACAAAATTTTAAAAATTGAACATCAATCCAATTAAAAGCACATATAGAAGAATCAAAAATTAAATTTTTTATTTTTTGGTTTCTGGGTGTTGGAAATTTAAATTTTTTATTTTCTTTAGAGAAGGAAATTTTTTAAGGATTGGATGGAGAAACAGGTGTTCATTTAATTAGATGGATTGAAGTTAATTTAAAAATATTTATTCGAAATTTTTTATTTTAATGATTTCTCTTCTCTATGTTCATTAAGTTAAAAAATTAATTTAATAAACATATCTCACAAACCAATAAACGAAATCCAATTATAAAAATAAATAAATAAATAAATAAATAAATAAATAAATAAAAGAAGAAGAAGAAGAACATTGATGGATCTTCATATCTTCATTAATGGAGAAACTTATTATTATTTTTGTTTTGTTTTTTGTTTTTTGTTTTTTTTTTGGTAATTAATATCAATCAATCTATTTAAAAAATGTTTTTTTTTTAATTTGAATTTTTTTTAATAAATATTTCTCCACCGTCCATCTATGAGATGGATGGTAGAGATTTGAAAGATGTTTTAATTTCTTAAAGATTTTATTTTCTTTATAAAAAAAAATAAGAATTGTATGATTATTATTATTATTATTATTATTATTATTGAAAGGAGATTGTATTATTATTTAACCATTATTTTTATTTTTCTTAAATAATTTAAATATTTATATGGGTTTTATATTTATTGATATTTAAATAAAAAAGAAAATTTAATAATTGTTAAATCAATTTAATTTTTTCATTTCTATATTTATTTTATTGTCTTTATAATAAAATTCAGAATTTTATTATTATTTAAACATTATTTCAATTTTAAATTTTAAATTTTTATTTTTAAAATTTGGTCAGAGGGGTATTCGGGTAATATTATTATATTTTTTCCGGTTTAATGCAATTATATATATAATCAGGGGATCTTAGTGTAATTTTTCTAGACGGAATTAGGGTTCCGCTGGGTTTCCGTTAACAATTGCAAATTTAGGAGAGTTTAGGGGGTTTAATGTCGAAAAAAAAAAAGTTCAGGGGGTAAGGTGAAATTTTGGGTATAGTTCAGGGGGTATCCATGCCAATTAGCCAAAAAAAAAAAAATAAGCTCCATATAACAAAGAGAGTTACATCTAGATTTTCAATCACTCTCATATATCTTCAAAAATTGCTAGAGTATCAAAATACCAAATAAGCAAATGTGAGTGTGTGAAGATTTTGCTTCAAGAATATGAAAAGAAGTAGTTTAGTAATCAAACATAAAAACATTTTCAACAACTATCCCATCCTTAAACTTTCCATAAAAAGGTCAAACCGGTTTTCATCCGTATTTTACTTTTAAAGAGAATAGTTTTCAACATGTGAGCGTTGTGTGTGCATGTGGCTCTTTTACCTGATTCTATTTGTCAACCCGAGCTCATTTGATTATTCAACTAAACTTCATATAGCCTTTTTGTTTTGTTTTAGGCTTGAATCAAAGTATTTTTTTTTATTGATTCTTTTCAACTCTACTTTGATTTTTTTAATGAAAACTTATACACCTCTTGACAACTTTCACTCATCACAAAGGCGTAGCCCTTTCCAACATTGGGTGGCTTCACAACCAATGTGTGTAGCCTTTCCAAGAGAGTGCTCGTTGAGTACTATATTGCCGAAGCAAATGGATACAAACCAAAGGTCATTTTTAAATGTACTAATTATAGAACATCAAGATTATCAAAAACTTACACATATATCAAACTCAATGACATAACCAAACATATAAGAGAAGCAAAGTGCAATTTTGAAACCAAGTTTTAAGGCTTAAAAGCACAGGATCAAAAAGCAAGTTGTTACTGGAAAATCATCACTGAGGTGAAATTCCAAATAACGACTTTTAAGTAACGAAGATCAAGATTGATCCTGGTCGGAGGGGTATCACGTAGTTCGATACCAACTGTGTCCTTAATAATACACGTATGATTTGGATCACGATAAAATAAACAAAATAGGCTTTTTATTGATCATCACTTTGCACTACAATTACAATTACAAGAGTTATGTTTTTCTCGGTTAACCGTGGAGTTTGGAGATTTAGTGAGCTATGGAGATGGTAGTGGCGAACTCGTACGTGTCGATAAGTAGAATTGAACGTAAGGTTTTAGTTTATGGTTTTTCCCTCTTCTTTCTGGTGTATAACCTGTTGTTTATATAGGTCCCGTTACATGCCATGCAATCCTATAGTTTCGGTCTAGGGTTTGGTGATTACAGGACCTCCTTCCTTTTAGGAGATAATCTCGGAGTTTTTGCGTGCGAGATCCAGTCTTTCCTTCCTAGGAGGAATCAATCTCGGAAGCTAGTCTTTCCTTCCTATGAGGAATCTAACATAGTTGACTTGTTTAAAATAGAACTCTCGGTTGGCGGGAAGGAGTACACCCCTTCTGTTTTGACTGAACGGTGGCGTTTAAATAAGTCTTCATGGAGCTTTTAATCCTATCATGAGAGTCCTGCTATGTGGTATTTTCTTACTTATCGGGCTGATTATACCAGGAGGTGTAGACCACTAAGTATCCTACTGCTATTTGAGGATCGAGATACCAACCGAGTGAGTAGCGGGGTGTCCTGCTAATGAAGTAGAGGGGTGTCTAGATGGTACAGTAGTGGAATGCTTAGTGGAACTCCGTTTCGGGGTGTTGCGGGGTCCATAAGAAACTAGGGAATGGCTAGGTTGGACCCCGTTGGCGGGATTTACGAATAGCCCAGCTTGGGGCAATGCTTGTGAATCGGGATACCGCGGGGTCTATAAGAAGCTGGGGAATGGCTGGGCAGGATCCCGTGGGAGGGGGTATTGAAATTCCCTTTAAAGCAATAGTGTTTTATACCTAGAGGGGGGGTGAATAGGTATAGGCCCAAATTCTTCCAATATTCAAAAATTGCAGAATATAAGAATGAAATGAACACTTGATATGATATAACAATTGTATGATATGAATCAATTCATGTAAGCATCAATATACAAAAGAATCAATACAAGTGAACATATGGAAGATAAAGAAATCTAAAGTGAAAATGAGACACAAGTTGTTTTAACGTGGTATAACCTCAAAGAGGAAACATCCACGGGTTGAATCCACAACCACCGACAAAGCAAATCCACTATACGAAAAGAACTTACACACTCAAAGCTATCAACACTATGATATCCACTTCAAGCTATCAAATCCTAATCAACCCTAGGGCTAGTGATTCACAAAGCCTACTCTCTATCCAAGATGTGTCCTACACCTCTAGAGAGCAACTTCCTATCCAAGACTAAAAAGCCTTTAGGAAGATTTCTTTGCTTAGCGATCTAGTTCAAGAGATCCTAGTTAAGCTCTCCTAGCTCAACCATCCAGAGTATCAAACTCCTTGCTAAGACTTCTTGCTTAGTTATCCGAATCACCTTGATTCGAACTAAGGCTTCTTGCTTGGCTATCCGGAATCCTTTTCTAGCCAAGTTTTCTTGCTCAAATTAAGGCTTCACTCACCTTAACAAGAGACTTCAACCTTTCACAAGGCAATGATCTAAGTGAAGTGCACACAAGCAATATGATGCAATCACAAACAAATAGAGCAAGTAGATCAAACACACTCTATGAACATGCAATTAGAGAATCTAGAATAAAGCTATCACAACTCAATCACAAAATGTATCTAGAAACCTAAGCATGTGAATTAACATCATTCATATTACTTTTCATCACTCAAATAAGAAACTTAAAGAGATGATCAATAATGAAAGTAAGAAGAAGATGAATCACTTACAAACAAATAAAGCTAGATAATCAATCAAGCTCTATGAACATGCTTACATACATTCTAGGATATACTTTCAACAATCAATCACAAAAATACCTAGAAATCAAAGCATGTATATCAATAAGAACAAGGTATGAATATTCAATATGTCACACTAAAAAACCTAGTTCTTAGATCATGAAATTAAACCTAGAAAATGTCATAAGGCACAACATATATGTTATTTCTAGAATCAATTTCAAGATATGTCAAGTTTTAGTAAAATATACTCAAATGAGATTCAAGACCAAAACTCAACAAAACAATCAATCATATAACCCTAGCATGTGAATTAACATCATTCATATTATCTTCCATCAATCAAATAAGAATATTAAAGAGATGATCAACAATGAAAGTAAGAAAAAGTTAAATCACTTACAAACTCAAATCTCGGACTGAGATTGATGCACGGCAGACAATCAGGAACTCAAATGGCTGTGGAAATGCTTGGGGTTTGTAGCTCTCTTCAAGACCAACAATTTTGGTTTTTGGATCACTCAATTTCGAGTTCATATGAGAGAGTTATGATCAAAATAAGAAAATGAAAATCATGAAGAAATCTGCAGAAAATCAGATTTGATGATGTTCAAGTTGTTGGAAATGGAGGGAAGAGAAGTCATTTGAAGGAGAAGGAAGAGGGGCATTTTTGTCGAACAAAATTAGACCAGACCAGCCTTTCCCACGTGTGGGGCACGTGTACCACACGTGACCAGAGGGCTGGTTGGGCCGTGTGGCACATGGCCTCCACACGTGGATGCCTTGCCATGGCCTTTGGCCACCAAGCTTCTCCCGCGCACCTCTCACGTTCTTCAGCCGTATTCGGGCATCCGAACTCCGATTTTGAATCTGTTTTTGGATTACGAATTGTAACTTCCTCACGCAAAACAAAAACTATGAAACTTTGACAAATGGTTGAGAATTCATCTTGGAAAACGAAGACGAACACAACTCAACGAATGAGAACGAAAAGTAGCGTATCTACATCGTTTGGACTCGAAACTTAACATATGAGTAACCAAAATGACCGTAACTCAATAAGGAATCAAATAAGATCATGTTCAAGTCCAAAACATAAGAAAAACAAACAAATAAACACTATGCAACACAAGCATGCCATATCTAAGCGATAGTGAGAAAAACATGCAATTCCACAAGATTGTCAACAATAAGAAAAATGCATGAGCATGCTAAATGTTTGTGAAAGTGTTATACCAAATGTTTGAACAACGATGCAAGGACACACATGTATGAATTGTGTGTGTGTGCGCCAATGCCTTGCAAGAGGAAGAAGAATCTTGATACCTTAGCATCAAATTAAGCGATGTTCCCCTTGAAGACGATATTTGCACAAGATGTTGCTTCTTCACCTTTGAAGCTCCTTTCTTCCAAGAAGCACTTAAGCAACTACTAATACAAATATAGAGAGTTTTGCAATGGAATCAAGCCAATACAAATAAAAGATCTTACAGGTATGTACTCGAATTAGTCGGGATCCTCCCTTTTCGGGGTAGCCGGGTGGGATCCCGCCTTTTACAGGGTTGTTGGGTAACGTCTGGATACCCATGCCTTCCTTGTATCGAGGTGGAAAATTATTTTTTGGTCCTCCGCCAATTTTGGTGGTTAACACAAGTAATGAGACTTACTTAAGATCTTTACTTCTCAAGAGAGTAGCTTTCAAAGAATATGAAGCATATTTTCCAAAACTTGCCACTCACAATCATACAAACAATAACACACATCATGATAAGATCAATGTAAACAATTATCACCAAAAGATCTTAGACTAGCAAATGTCAACGAGGACCATATAAACACTATATTAGTTCTCAAGTATGACATGCTTCATGTAGTGATAAAACAATGAGTTGAGAGATGAAATATAGATAAGCAAGCAATGTGATATTAGATATACCTTCGCAAGCTATTTTCATCAAATGCAAGGCCTTCATGCTTTTTATGAGTCATCTTGGCTTGTATGTCCTCATGACTACAAGTTATTGGTTTGTCGATTCCAAGAAACTAAAGGCTAAGCATTTCAACTCAAACAAACAAAAATGACTTTCTCTAAAAGCCTTAACAAGAATTATCACCATATAGATAACATGATATGCAACTTCTCAAAAGTTAATCAACAAATTTTGACTATCATAGCAATGAATGTGAGATAGCTAAGTTCATGTCAAGTTGTATAGATACAAAGCAAAACAAGCTAAGCTTCTTAACAACAAGACACTAATCTTAAAGCTAACTCACATATGCAACTTAAACTATTGGTAAGAGCACTCACCCTTGACAAACTTTGTCTTGGGTGAATTAACAAAAACATCATCAAGATCCTTATTGACAGCAATGTTGAATCTAGAGTAAAGTTCTTCCACAACTTGATTCACAATAATATCATTGATACTCTTCTTTCAAACATTGCTAGCAACATATGCTTTAAATAAACCGACTTTGCTGGTGCCTTCTCCACTACTTTCAAACTTTCAAAATCTTGGCAAAGAAAAAACAAACCCTAGCTTCCTTGCCTTTCTTCTTTCTTACCAGTAATCCCTCTAGATTCTCTTACCCTCTTCTTTTTCAAATGGCATCTCCTTCAAAGCTTCCTACTGCCTCATAAGAAATTTTTGTCGGCCAAACTCTCCCAGCGGCGGCCTCTACACATCCCGACCCCGCAACTCCGTATCTTTCTGACAGCATCGATGCCCTCTTCAATTCGAAGAAGGCCGACATGGTGGAGGACTCTCCAACATCAAAGGGGAGGAAACGAGGTCGAGATGGCGACGAGGTAGCTGATAATACCCCGCTAACTCAACGCTGTTGCTCCACACGAAACCCTCGGATTGGGTAAGGTTTCCATAACCAACCAGAGGACCCAGTTTTGATTAGTGACGAGGTGGGCGCTACAAAGGCTGGTGTCAACGAAGAAGGCGACGATGGAGGCGTCTCTTTAGTCGGGGTCCAAGCCGACTCCTTCGCTTCCTTCCATGATGGGAGGATATTGCTCAATTCTATGTTTACTTTGGACACACTGGCTAAGCTGAGGGAGGAATACAAGATCCCGGACTACATCACTCATTCCCTCCCTCCCTCACTGAGGTTAAGATGTGTACACCCCGCTTCAGGATCGCCTGCTGATTCACAAGGCGGCCTTCGAATGCGGAGTCCAGCTGCCGTTGCATCCTACTATTCACCTGGCTCTCGTGGCGTTGGAGTTAGCTCATCTCCAGATCTCACCGGGCTTCTGGAAGCACCTGACGGGGTTCTTAGTGCTTTGGCTGGAGCAGTGCAAAAAGGATAATATTGATAGGGAGCCAGGACTAGATGAACTACGCTTCCTTTTCAACATAGCAAATATGGTGCCTCAGGGTCAATTCTACTTGAGGGCAAGCAACGACATGATGTTCATCATCACGGGGAGAGAACATGAAGTATGCCGCGCCCTGGAAGGAGGAGTGGTTAGTGGTTGAGGGTTAATGGGGGCACACGACCTTCATCGGGGGATATGAGTTCCCCGTCCCTACCCAGTTCACGGCGAGGGACGAATGGGCGAAGGGGGTGCTTTCTCCTAAATCTCGGGACATCCTTGCGAGGATTACGAGGAGGGGGTATACAAACATGAAGTATCCCACTCTGGACCCCTTTGAGGGAGACCAATTGGAGCGATATCTGAAGATTTCCCTCGCACTTCCTGGTAAGCAGTCCTGCCTTCCTCTCTTGTTTACATGTTCATATGTTTACCTCCTCCTTTCTCTCACTATAATTTTCTTTCTCTGTGTAGTATCAGCTACCCCGATGGCAGCGAGATCTCCCTCCTCCTCTGGAACGGGGGATCTAATCCTGTAGGCTTCGACTTCTTCCTGTTCCCTCCCCTTCTACTAGTGTCAGAATCGTACCGAGGTCCACACAAGCTGAAACTGATCCCATTCCTCCTCATACTCCGGTGAAATCATTTGCTGGTGTTACCACACCCTCTTGTATTCCAGCAGGGTCGTCTACCAAGACTCATGCTCGTCTTCCCACTTCTCCTCTAGCACGCTCGAAGATCAAGGCAATGTTGGCTCGGGCAGCTAAGGCCCAGGGTTCTAGAAGGCAAACACATAAGAAAGGCCATAATGTTGCTTCCCCTGTTGTGAAGACTTCTTCTGCCTCTCCTTCTCCCTTAGAAGTCTCCAAAGACCACATTAAGCATACAGAAAAGGAGGATGTTGTGCCTACTTTTGCCTCTCCCGCCGATGTCCCTTCTGGATCGGGGTTGGGGGCGCTACTCCTGACGAAGTCGTATCCTGGTTTGCTGCCTCCTACCCCGGAGGAAGCTTGACAAACATGGCAAAGCTTCCCACTAAAATCCTAGTCACCAAGGGGGCGTCTGTCTTTGCTGAGGTAAACTTCTATCTTCTCTCTTGTTATCCTTTTATTTCCCTTGGCAGGTGTTGACTTTTTTTTTTTTTTTTTTTTTGCAAGGTTTCAAATTTGCTCTAGCTATGGAGAAGCAGCTGCTGACTCTGAAGGAAGTGATGCTTCTATGAGCTTCTCCTCAACTACCGCGTCACTTAAGCCTCCTATAGTCAAACTAGAGATGATTCTATCCCTTTCAAGAACAAACCCTTCAACTTCTTTAAGCTTCTTGGCAATAGCATTTTTTTCGCCCGAGAGCCTCCAAGTTGTTGAAACAAACTCATCCACTTGTATCTTGATCAAATCATTCTTCTCATCTACCTCATTTAGGCTATCTTTAAACTATCTTCAAGACACTTCACCTTGGCCAAAAGTTCACCATAGGTAGGATTCTCACTTAAGCACACTTGATGATTTGTATCAACCTCCTTGTCCAATGAATCTTGACTAACATCATCTAGAGACAAGTAAGAAGCCATGAAGCCAACAAAGTTGCTCACTAGCTCTTCTTCACTTGAAGACTCATCACTTGAGCTCTTCTCCATGTGGCCACCATAGCTTTTCCTTTCTTGTCCTTCTTTGAATCACCATTTGGACAATTCGAATCATAATGTCCCATCTTCTTGCACTTGAAGCATTGGACCTTTCTATTGCTTTTAACTTGACCACTCCTTTCATGAGATGGAGTAAAGGATTTCTTGACTTTCTTATCTCTTGAGTACTTGCCACTTGGCTTGGCTCCTTTCCTAAAAAACTTCCTAAACTTTCTAACTAACAATGACATCTCCTCATCATCTTCGCTACTACAAGCTTTTTTGACAACTTCGAGAGCTAAGCCCTTGTTCTTAGCCTTCGGTTTTATACACACCTCAAGGTTTGAAGAGATCTTAATAGTTCATCTAAGCTCATGACGTCAACGTCTTTACTCTCTTCAATGGCGGTAACCTTGGCTTTGAACCTCTTTGGCAAAGATCTTAGAATCTTCCAATCTTCCAATTTAGCCTCTCACCAGAGATAGGAATACCAAGTACTTGGCACTTGTTAGCGATGTCTAGTAGCTTATCTTGGAAGTCAACAAATTTGTCTTCCTCACCCATTTGCAAAACCTCAAATTGGGAAGTGATCAATTGAAGACAAGACTTCTTCACCGCTTTAGTCCCCTTATTGGTGACCCAGAGTGCATCCCATGCCTCATTTGCAGTTTCTAGATTTTGGATGTAGCTAAATTGTCGACTATCCACACCTGCGAAAATAGCATTCACCGCCCGATGATGCCATTTTGCTAACTCGAACTCATTTATAGACCACTCACTCCTAGGCTTGGAAACAGTCACTCCATTCTCAATCTTATTGGGAGCAAGATAACCTTCTTCAATAGTCATCCAAGCTCTCTCATCAATAAAGTGAATGTATGCCTTCATCCTCAATTTCCAAAACCCATAGTTATGACCCTTGAGAAGAGGAGGCCTAGAATTCGAAGTCCCTTCGGTCATCACATCATCTTGGAAAACCATACTTGCAAAAACCTAAGCAATTCACTAGTAAGTATAATCTGGATCTCGTTGAGTGCCGTCCGACAACCCGCTCTGATACCAATTGAAAATATACAAACAAGGTTAAATTACTTAAAGCGTACCTAGAGAGGCGTGAATAGGTTTTTCGCCTATTTTCAATCCCTTGAACAAACTTACGTTTGCCCTCAAGGTAGCTTTACATACAACATATAAACGAAACATTCATACATAGACAAGATATGCATATCATCATTTAGGCAATGTCTACATATAACAAGTTGTTGGATGAGGTATAATATCACTAAAACGCTACAACAAAGAACATCGTGTATATCAATATTGTTCAAAGTTATTACAAGAGAGAACAAATATATCTATACACAAAGATAACAAAATATGAAAGATTACAAATACAAATTGATCTAAAGAGGATTGTTCTACAAATCACTCTTTACTAGTACTTGTTCAAATATATAACATAAGTAAATGATATTCAACAAATTAACACATACACATACACAATATAAAAGAGATAGAGAAAAAGACAATGAACACAAGATTTTTACATGGTAAACCTCTGAAGAGGAAACATCCATAGGTTGAACCCATAACCACCGGCAAAGCAAATCCACTATATGAAAAGGACATACACATTCAAGGCTATCAACTCTATGATATCCAACTCAAGCTATCAAATCCTAATATATCCTCGAGCTAGTGAATCCACAAAGCCTACTCTCTATCCAAGGTGTGTCCTACACCTCTAGGAAGAAACTTCCTATCCAAGGCTTTCAAGCCTCTAGGAAGATTCTCTTGCTTAGCAATCTAGATCACTAGGATCCTAGTCAAGCTACCCTAGCTCAACCATTCGGAGTACGCAACTCCTTGCTAAGACTTTCGCTTGGCTATCCGGAACTCATTCCTAGCCAAGACTTCTTGCTCAATACAAAGCTTCACTCACTTTGAAAGAGACTTCAACCTTTCCTCAAGGCAAATGATCTAAGTGATGCAAATGATGCAAATCACAATCAATACAACATAGAACATGTGATCAATATATTCTATGGAACAACTAGACCTAAACATGTTAGATCACAAGAATAAAAATCTAGATGCAAAAACATGAATTAAACCTAAAGCATGTGAAAACACCTAACACAAAAGCTCATAGTTCTATTTACACAAATAACACATGAATATATCATAATCATGAAGCATAAATTCAAGATGTTATAAACATACAAATAAGTGCTAAAAACATAGAATGTATTCAATGAGTATTCTAGCCAAATATTTTGAGCATGGATATATTGATAAATCAATTAAATCTTAGATGTCTCTAAAAACACATACAAGAGCTTTAATCCTAGATTTCATCAATCAAAGGATCAAAACACATTTCAAGGATTATCAATCATAAAATGATTCAATCAAGTCTCAAATAATCCTAGATGTCAAGCTAATCACAATACAACTCTCAAACATGTGAAAATCATAAAATCAAAAATTATAGTTCACATATGTCTCTAATTAGACTTTTGATTAAGATTGATTAGGAAGCTATCTTTCTTAATAGCATTCACAAAACATATACATACATATAAAAGAAGAAACCCCAAGCAAATTGAAGGTTATAAAAGAAGAAATCACAAAGATAAAGCCAATACCTCCAAATCACAAGCTGTCATGTTTTTCTAGGTAGAACACCTTGAAAACTCAATCAAATGACTACAAGATCACTTGGAAAAGGTAGAGGACTTAATTAAGAACAATCTTCAATTTCAATCACTCAAATCTGACTTCGTATGAGAAAGTTATGGTGTTTGGAATGTGAGAAAAATTGGGAGAAAAATTCTGGTGAGTTTCTTTCTTTTTCTTCTTACCTAGAATGAATGGGAGGGAATGAGAATATTTAAAATGGAAGAGAGAGAGGGAAGGAGCCACCAAACTAGCATGTGCCACATCATACCAATGTGTGGACCGCGTGTGGCACATGTTGGTAGAGGGCCATGCTGGCCGTGTGGCACACGTGGCCAACAAGCTTGGCCATTGGCCTCGCTTGTTCCTCCCGCGCTCCGCTCACGTTCTTTAGCTGTATCTATGCCTCTGAACTCTGATATGGTCATAGATAATGCTTGATGAAATTTGATGCACAAAGGAATGACTTTGAGTGTTTAATAGTGAGTTCTTGTGAATTTTTTCTCTTGAAAAATGTTCTAAGGGAAAAATATGATTTTTGAACTCTTAGGGACAACCTAAGGATATAACAATCTATGTATAGGGCTCCCAAATGATGCAACACCGTTTTGATAAAAATTGTTGTGGGTACCGCTGCCAAAGCCGCAAAGGTATCCACAGCGATGCATTAAAAATTGCATCAAGTGTGAAGACCGCTGCGCCTACCATTGTGGCTTCCAAAGCGGTTAAGGCAACGATATGCGCTGGGCACAAAACCACTGTGCCTACTGAAACTAATAATGCAGGGTGTGTATAAAACTATCTAGAGGGGGTGAATAGATTTTAACCAATTATTACCCAATTTTCGTTATTGGTCAATTTTCCAAAAATACCCATATCTAGTCAAAATTTAAAATCAAGTATAATAAATGTGGAATGTAAATGACGCTTGATTTTTTACGTGGAAACCCTAATCCCAAGAAAAACCACTGGCTGTTATATAAACCACACACGAACCTCGAATCCACTAATTGTGATGGTGTTTATAACCTAATCCCGGTCTATAACCTACCACCACTACCCGTGGGCCTATAATAGTGGACCTAATCCAATTTGCTTGAGGCTTAAACAATCTTAGCCACAAGTCTTACTTCTCAATGAAGAGATAAAATAGCCTATGTGAATATGTATGATATCCAAAATGCAAATAGAGCTAGGGAACCCTATTTGCTTATCTAGGATGATAATATGACAATTAATTCAATCTTAGATATCAAAAGCTAAATGACAAGTCATAAAGCTTAGCTAAACATAGATTAAATAAACGTAGATAGCTATCACAATACAACACTCAAACAATACACCACATACAATCTCTATCTTGTATCTAGAATTATATTCTTAGAGCATACAAGTAATAAAAGAGATGACTTGTTAAGAAAGACACTAAAATTGATTTCTGACAGGAAAGGTCTTCCCAGGATCGCGTTGTAAGCGGATGGGGTGTCGACTATGACAAATTCTGTCATTAGGTTCTGTTGGAGGGGTGCTTCCCCTATTATCATCGATAACCTATGGGATCCAATCGGCATCAGGGAGTCCCCTGTAAATCCATATAAAGGTGTGGTACAACTGTTGTAACAAGGGTTCTTCAGGTTGAGCTTATCGTGAGGTCCTTTGAATAGGATGTCCACACTGCTCCCGGTATCAATCAAGACGCGGTGAACCAAGTAGTTGGCTATCTGTACCGTGATCACCATTGGGATATCATGCGACTGGACTGTATTGTAGACATCTTCTTCTGTAAAAATGATTTGGGTGGTACAAGATGGATCTTGGAAAACCTTGCTGACTCGGAGCACATCATGACCGGTAATAACCCGAGGGATCTTTCTAGCATAGTTTTTTTCTTGAATTGTTGGAGACCCCGGCTAGGGTAGGGCCTCCACTGATGGTGTGAATGACCTGGATCTACTACATCAGATCTTTCCCCTTATCTTTTTGTCTCTCTTCTACATCCCGTATCTCTCCGTATACCTCATTTCCTTCCTTGATGCTATCCCTTACCTATTGCAAGAATTCAATTAAGAGTCCCCCCTTACCGATCCTTCAATAAGGTTTCGGAGGTTGTAGCATTCAGATGTTGAAACAAATTACGGTGTGTTCAATATTAATCTAGAGGGGGGTGAATAGATTTTATCCGATTTTACACAATTTTCGTTAATAGGCAAGATTACGAAAATACCCCTAATAGTCAATACAAATATAGCAAGTGTAATATAGTGCAGAAATATTAAATGACACTTGATATTTACGCGGAAACCCTCACGGGAAAAACCACGGGCTAATAAGTGAGCCACACTAGAACCTAGAATCCACTAAATGTGAGAAAGATTACAACCTAATCCCGAAAGTAATCACACACCTACCTAATCCCGGTATGAGTGAACCTAGTCCTAATGCTTGTGATTTATGCAACCTAATCCCGGAAACAACACAAGACTTAGTTCTCAATGAAGAGAATGCAAACTAGGTGAATATGTGAAATACTCAAAATGCAACAAGAGCAAGGCAACTATATATGCTTATCTAGAATGATGATATATCAATGAAATCAATCCTAGATATCAAAAGCTAAATGACATATCATAAAGCTTAGCTAATCAAGATTAAGCAAAACCTAGATAACTATCATAATACAACACTCAATCATATTCATCACAAACAATCTCTATCTTGTATCTAGCATGTGAACATAAAGCATACAATAAGATAAAGAGATGACTTGACAAGAAAGAAACTAAAATTAGATGAAGTTAGTCAAAATCTTACCAAGCAAGATGTGATGATGCAAAACCATACATGGATGAATCCTAAAAGGTCATGGATGATCCTAGATGAACTTTGATGAACAAAGAAAATGGTTTGAGTGTTTAAAGGTGAGTTCTTGATGATTTTTCTCTTGAAATATTTTCTAAGTGAAAAATATGATATTTGGAACTCTTAAAAACAACCTAAAATGAAAGAGGCATATATATAGGGTGCCAAAATGAAGTGATGTCGTTTTAGAAAAAATTGCAAAAGACCGCTGTTTCTGCGCCCTTGAATATGCGGCCACGGACTGCAGAACTCAGGGCACAGAATCACACCTGACAGTTTTACGGCCCCTAAACGCAAAAACCAAGGGCGCAAAAAAGAGACCAGAGAACCTGAATTCTGGTCTTACTTCTGCGGCCTAATTTATGCGGCCTTGGCCGCAGAACAGGGCACAGAATGCACCTAATGAAGCATCCTAAAATCTAACCATGTTATGAAATACCAAGCAATATGCAACCATATGGACAAGAATGAAGAGAGATTAAATAAGCAATAATGCATACACAAAATAAAGACACAACACATTCAAGAATGAGAATTATGCAAGTGTTGTGTGTGTGTGCATCTACTTCTCTTCATTGCAAGAAACACTAAGAAATATACTTTTGGAGTGCTTCTTCTCTTGAGGTCTTGAAAAGGGCCTTTGAGCATGATCTTCAATCACCTAAACTACCTTTACAATTCAAACCCCCAATATGTGGTTTGTCCACGAAATAAGCCAATCAATAATGGAAATCCTTACAGATGTGTTATGCCCCACATCCTCATGGAAATCACAATACTTGTAGCAATTTCTCTGATCAGTCGGGATCTTTATAAGACCAGGCTTCCTAAGTAGACCCTTGTCGTGGATGGCGAGATAGATGGTCTCTCGGGATAAATTGAGAGGAGTGTAATGGTTGTACCAGTCTTCTTCACTTGTTACCCATGCTACCTCTCTCGGTGGAGGTGCGATTGTGGGAGGGGTCCTAATCACAGGATATCTATCTCGATGCGGGTGAGGAGGAGGTAGCCGATAGGTGGACTAGTTTAGAGGGTGATTCTGAAATTTCTTTACTGGAGTAGGTTTTGGAGACTCCTTCTTTGGTCATTTAACTGATCGGGCTTCATCTTGCTCGACCTTGACCCAAAGCTATTCGTTTATGACCACCTGTTCCAATGCCCTGTCATAGGCTTCTTAGTAGGTCTTAGGCGGATGCTTAGCAAATGACCAAAACAATCTACCCACTCACAAATTCCTTTTAAAATTTGCCAAGGTCTTTTTCTCGACAAATACACCCATCTAGATCACTTCTTTGTAGAACTTCTCTGCATAAGATTTCAGCATCTCACCCCGCTCTTGGATTACATACTAGAGTAGGACGTGTAGGGAAAAATACCGTAGTACACGCAGCGGAAGCAAGACTAAAAAGAGAGTTTAGTATATTTTAAAAAATTTTCCTTTTTATCAACCTTAACCCTTTAATTAATTAAACATATATATAATCAACAAAAGAAGAATACCTTTTGTCGCGTGATCCTATTGACTTACGTCGATGGTAATCCGCAAGATCTTCAATCCTAGCACGAACATGAATCACCTAGGAGCGTGGTCTCCCTTTTTCTTTGAATTGCAAACCTGAGAATGGACAAACAAACTTTTCTGATTTCTATTAGTCACAAAAATTCCAATAGGTTGCTAAGAACGTTCCGATCACTTTTGAATTCACAATCGTAAGATTGAAATTCGCGTGAACCTAATTTGAAAGTGTATACAAGATCTCTTGATGTTAAGATCACTAGTACACTATCGAAACAAGAACAATTCTTCTCTCACAAACCTCTAGGCCGAATCACTCACTAGTCTTAGAGTTGGATCTTATTTTTCTCTAACAAAAGAAAAAGCTCTCAATTGCAAAAAACTAGGGTTCTTAAAATATACAAAGAATATATTTATATATATTGTGGCCACAACATATTGCCAAAAATATATATATATATATATATCTTTTCTTCTGCATGCCTTATATATATATTTTATATCTTCCTATTACTGCACGCACTTTTAATATATATATATATGCTGTTACTGCACCGCCTAATATATCTATATATATATTGTGCCAAATTAATTGCACACCTAATATATATATTTATATATAGTGCACGGCAACTATGTCATATGCCTGAATTCTACTTCCAATATATATCATATATGCCGCAAATTAACTTGCCATATATTATATATTTGTATTCCACTTGAATTCAATTTGCTATGTATATTATATTCAAAACCTAATCCAACTCTTTAGTGTATTTGTGACTATATAAAAGACTTCCTTATTTGACTAAACAAATAAAGTCTTTTATATTCAGTATAATACTAATAGTAGTATACTACTAGGAAACATATTTCCTAATCAGAAAAAGATTTGATTTTTAATTAAATAATTAATTAACATATTAATTAATTTCCATTTAATTAAATAATAAAATAAAACAATATTATGGGCTAAAAATTAGCCATTGCTACCCATGACTAGAACTTGGGCCTACATATTGTTTTCTTATTTTATTTAATCCATTTGGACTTTAATAAAAAGCCCACATGTGAACTAGACCCATTCTTAATAAAAGAAACAAGCCCACATGCCTTTCAATAATATATTGATATAATTAAACAGCCCATTAAATAAATAATGTGCAAATTATATTCTTAATATATTAAATACAATTCTAAATGGACCCACAAATAGTCCGGTAGAATATATCAAGTGATCCATACAAGTCCGTGTGGATTGGGGATCTTGGCGGGCTATCTAAATTTAAGCTTCAATAGACATAACCTAATCACAATCAACAAATGATTCACTTAAGTCCGATCTATTAATTTTAACTCATTCCACTAAAGAGCTAAAATTGAACTCTTAAATAAAGACAGAAAAGGAAGATGTTCCTCATTCATACCCTAGACAATCATGTTGGAGATAGTGTATCCTCGTGATTAATATCAGTAATCGTCAAGAGTTCATAGACCGCCTATAACTCTCCAAGTTACCATATTTACTCATATGACCACGTTTTGAACTTGGATATTTTGACTTGTCCAGAAGCCATGTTTTCAATAGACACTATCGAAAACTCAACGTTGAGATTTAATATCCAATTACCTCAAAACATCCATATGATGATATTATACTCTCATTTAATAAATTGATCCACGATGTCCATATCTATAAATGAAGTCCTCTATCGATTAACAAATGAATATCACCAAACTATCGAGGATAGACTATGCGATATAATCGTACTCATTGATAACTCAAATGATATCACTTGCAACCATAAGTCCATCATTTATCTCAGGATTAAGATAGACTCTCCGATTGTCCTGATAATGAAAAGACTTTTATCTACTAACGGTTATAGATAAAGTATTTCATTGTGATCCTGTTCAATGCACCCAGTGCACTAGATTCTTTTGCTCGAAGACACTCGGATGATTTTAGACTCATCATATCTCATTTGATCCCACTCAAATGCTAGCAAAAGAATTCTACAACTTTAACAAGATGAAGGTGCCCAACCTTTAACTTAAGTTGTGAACAATATTCAAGACTAACTAAAGAATTGTGTCTACCACATACATATCCAGATGTACGAACAATTCTTCTTTTCTCATAGTCTTTATACCTTATGATTATTTACTTTGACAGTTATAATATTAAACTATAAATGCTCTAAGATTTGTTTAAACCAGAAATCACTTTATTAATATGAAAAAGATTGTTAATTACAATATTACACTCTTGCTATTGAGCATAATCCTAACAGGACGGGGTCCTTTGGACCAGGTTTGATTCCCTGAAACTGAGCACAAAAATATGTAGTAAGCTTTGAAAAGGAATCCAAACTACCTAAAAGTAACTTTCTGAACCAAGTTTCGGCACAATCCGTCAGGGTAGAAGGGAACATCATGCACATTACTAACCAAGTAGCGTTTTGGACCTCCATTTGGTGGACGAAACTTTCCAGGTGGCTTATGAGATCTTCTGTCCTAGAATACTTCTCGACAGGCATCTTGAACTTATGAGGTAATTCCACTTCTCTGATTCTCTTAGAGAAAAGGTGCATTTATCTCATCCAAAAGATTATTCCGGGTACTCCGATGCTTCCCCTTCCTTAGCTCTTCGAGTTCCTTTGCCATTTTGGCCATTTGATCTTCAAGACATATGAATCCATCGTGCCTAGATCTGGCTACTGAGCCTTTATTATCCGAAGTTTTAGATACCTCGGTTGCCTTCTTGTGCTTCTCCCCTTAAGGCCGGGTACCCTACGGGTTTCTCCTAGGCCCAGTACTACCACCTACATCAGACAGTGGATCTCCCTTCTCGGCTATTAACTTAGCCGTCGGCTAGTTCTTTCTGAAAGGTATGTCAAACGCTGACTTCACATGTCAGGGTCTAAAATCTCCAGGATTACTTGGAACTAGAAGTGGTGGTCCTAGTCTATCAAAAATTGGTATCCGGGTACTTGGTCCAGCTTCTCCTACGAGCCCAGGTACCTCGAAGGGTATCCCTTGAGCAATCATCCAGAGGCTGATGCTTTCCACATAGGCCACTGCGTGCTGCTCCATAGTATCTCGATTTATCTCTTGGACCGCGGGGTCTCAGGGTGTAGAGCCCGCATTGGGTGGTGGAATCGGTGCCGGGATCTGGCTTCTTACTCCCCTTCTATTCCCTTGATTTCTCTGAGTGGAAGCGAGGGAATGTGGTCCCGAAGGATTGGGCCGCCCTTGAGAAGATCGGAGCCTCATCTTCTGAGTCTTCTGGGTAGAACTGGAAAGACTTCGTAAATGTGATGGGAGTTTATTCCCACAGACGGTGCCAAAAGTGTTAACCAAAAATTGTCACTGTGAAGAATTTCCAATTAACAACTTAGTGACTGAAATCGGGGTAGATCTCAGTCAGAGAGGGATCAAGTAGTTCGATACTTATGGATCCTTAATAAAATATGTTAAACACTACAACGAGAGTGAAAGAAAATAACTAGTCGAATAGAGTCGTATTTCATACTTTTTATTGATCTTAAACGAATAATGAAAATACAATGAGAATAATATATGGCTATGGTGATGGGGATATAGCTCAGATGGCGATGGTGGTGGACCTCTCATGCATATCGATAAGTAGAAAATATAAAGTAGGGTTTTGCAATCAAAGTTGTCCTCCCTTATCTGTATGATAGCAAGTCGTATATATAGTCCCAATATGTGTTGAGCACTCCTCAAAATTCGGTCTAGTGACCTAGAGATTTTCAGGACGTTCCCTAGCGATTGGCAAAAAGATAGTTGCCTTCCTTCTAGGAATCAAGCGATCCCTTATTTGGCATAATTTAATAGATTTGACTCTTTTTTCAAATATAACTCTCGAATGGCAGGAAGGAATCAACTTCCTTGTTATCAAAACAACGGCGTTTTACTGTCCTTCTATGTGGCTTGATCTTACCTTAGTACTTGGCAGTCGATTAGTCTGACACTTACTGCTGGATTAGCTGGCTTAGGTGGGATCGGGGTACATAGGCATCTCGCTTCCCACTTGATCATTTAGACTCAATATGAACGTACCGGGGTACAAAAGCATCGGGGTATCGGGATACCAGGTTAATACGGTAGTGGGATACCAAGACTTGGTAGTAACGGTTGGTTTATGTGCCCTCTGGTATCCCGAAGCTCTGAGAAGCCCTGATCTTGATCTAGATCGGTAGAGGGCATATTTTGGCTAATTTCTGTGGCAGGGTACCAGGAGGTCCTTCCTTCTATCCGGATTCTTCCCCTATGTAGATGAAAAATTCTTCTTTGAACCCCTGCCATTTTTTACAGTTAACACTACTAATAGCATGGCTTTGCATCCTAATGCCTAAACAGTTATGGCATTTCAATGTACAAGATGCAATCATTTAGAAACATGGAAGAAGAGAGATTAATGAACATGAATGCACACAATAAAAACACACAATATACAACAAATAAACATATGCATGAGTTGTGAGTGTGTGCAACTATATCTCTTCAAAGCAAGTAAGCACTTAGAATTTTACGTTTGGTGCTTTTTCTCTTGAGGACTTGAGAGGGCCTTGGTTGTGCAAAGCACCACCCATCAAAAGCCTAAGCTATCCTTACATCAAACCCCACATGTAGTTTGTCACCGAAATAAGCCAATCAAACTTGAGGAACTTACACAATAATTGTTATTGTTTGATAACATGTCAAATAGAATAGGAGTGCCACTCATATATCTCTTTTGGTATGAAGATGCATAGAATGATTTAGGTATCCAATTGGCATATAGATAACTTGGTAAATCATTCTATGGAATTTAATCACCTGCCTTAAATAATTGAGTGGGAGAAGGTGTTTTGAAACACCTATGGCCTCCAAGGTTAGTTGAGCTTTATGTTTCGTGTGATAACCCCCTAAGGGGTATCCACGAATGGAATTTAGCAAGATACTTCCTTACAAGGATAGACTAGACAATTGACTCAAACAATATCTACTCTCAAAGGAGGGATTTTCGTGAGGGAAAATATTAAAGGTCGATATCTTGGTAACACACTCAATGTGGTTTTATTGATATCCTCCCAAGAGCTCTTGTCAATAAAATCGCAAGGATAAAATTGAAAACGCTAGTTGTTATGTTAACAATTAGGTGGGACCTAGTCCAACTAGTAGATGGTGTGAACTCCCAAAGGAGGCGTGACATTTATGAGTGTTGGATCATCGTTGAATTTTACGATTGAATTATTTATTTAATTCAAGATAAATATTCGAAAGTGCTTTATCATGATTATTTACTTATATATATTTTTTGTTTTATTTAGAAATCATGACCCCTTCCCTAATCAACATCCTAAAAGATAATACTTTAACTGGTGATAATTATGTCACATGGAAAAGGAAAATTGGGCTGTTGCTGCAATCTGAAAAACATAAGTTTGTTCTAACTACTCCTAAACCACCTGCTCCTACTTATGAATCCACTCTAGTGCAAAGAGATGAGTATGAGCAGTGGAAGACTTCAGATGATATGGCAAATGTTACATTATGGCCACTATCTCCGACGTGTTGCAACAGCAACATGAAGGAATGGAGATTGCTGCTGATATAATGATGTCTCTAAAGGAGATGTTTGCTGTGAGGTTTAGGGCGACTAAAAGAGAGACAGTGACTACTTTTATGAATCTTAGGATGAAACCTAGACAGGCTATGAAAAATCACATATAAAATTCATAGCACATCTCAACATTGCAAAACTCAATGGTGCTGAGATAGATGGTGAGACGAAAATTGACATGATTGTCAACTCACTGTCAGATTCCTTTGATCAGTTCAAGTTGGACTACACCTTGAACAATAAGGAATACACCTTGCAAGGCCTAATGCAAGATGTTCAAAGCGCTGAAAAGATCCTTATGAAAGGCAAAGGTCAAGAGATTCATAAGGTTGGTAAATTTGCTACTGTTAAGACTCGTAAGAAGGTCAAGAAACAACAGAAGAAAAAGTAACTTAGGCCTACCAAGAAGGAGACCAAGAAAGTAACCAAAATCAAAGGGAAGTGCTTCCTTTGTGGTGAAAAGGGACATTGGAAAAGAAATTGCCCAAAGTCTCAGAACAAGAAGGAAGAAGGCAATGTTAATTATCTTGAAACATGTTTTCTGGTAGATTCTATAGATTCTTTCGTAGACTCTGGAGCCACTAATCATGTTTGTTATTCCTTGCAGGGGTTTCAGGAAAGGAGAAGGCTGAATAAGAATGAAATCAACTTGCATTTGGGCAACGAAGCGTTGGTATCTGCCAGTGTAGTGGGAGATATTATAGTTTATCTAGATTCTAGTTAGACATTTATTATGTACCTCAATTCAAGAGGAATTTAATTTAATTTTTTTTTTTGTTTAAATAAATTTGGATATTCGGTTACTTTTAATAAAAATTTTGTTATTAGTAAGAATGACAAATTTATTTGCAAAGGTACATTGGAAAACGGTATATTCTACTTACGTAGAAATATCTCTCACTCGTTAGCCATAGAATCAACAGAACCTAATCATAAAAGAGTAAAATTATCAAAAGATGAAACCTACCTATGGCATTTGTGACTAGGTCATATTAACCTTGATAGGATTAAAAGATTGGTTAGTGATGGACCTTTAAGTGACTTAAAGGTTGATGATCTACCAACTTGTGAATCTTGTCTGGAAGGTAAGATGACCAAAAGGTTGTTTATGACCAAAGGCAAAAGAGCTACTGAATGTTTAGGATTAATACACATTGATGTATGTGGTCCTATGAGCATTCAAGCTAGAGATGGATATGAGTACTTCATCACTTTCACGGATGATTACTCAAGATTTGGCTATGTGTATCTCATGAGACATAAGTCGGATGCTTTTGACATGTTCAAAGCATTTAAAGATGCAGTAGAAAATCAGCTAGAGAAACACATAAAAATCTTGAGATCTGATCGTGGTGGAGAATATCTATCTGGTGAGTTTCCGCAATATTTTATTGATAACGGGATCGTAACTCAATTTTCTGCGCCAGGTACACCTCAAAAAAATTGGGTGGCAGAAAGGAGAAATAGAACTCTTTTAGACATGGTTAGGTCTATGTTGAGTAATTCAACGCTTCCTAATTCTTTTTGGGGATATGCTTGGTTGGAGAAAATCGTGTTATAAAAGCCTAACTCGCAAGTGCACGAATCGTGAGATAAGTATAGCGACAAGTAGGGATCGTTCCCACGAGGAAAAGTGATTTATCGACTAAAACTAATTCTAAAAATAACCAATAAATTCAACTAATCCCCGGCAGCGGTGCCAAAAACTTGGTTGGAGAAAATCATGTTATAAAAACCTAACTCGCAAGTGCACGAATTGTGAGATAAGTACAGCAACAAGTATGGATCGTTCCCATAAGGAAAAGTGATTTATCAACTAAAACTAATTCTAATTAAAGCTAAGCAAGTAACAGTAACCAAGAGATTTGAGATTGATTGATTGATTGGAGATTAAAACTAGATAAAACTAAGAAAGCAGTTAACAAGAATATGTGAATGTGATCATTGTTGGTACCTAGGGTTACGGATTGCGCAGCGGAAAGGTTTTAAAATTTTTAAAAGCAATCATCAAATAAACTCATTTGTACGGTAATAATCGAAAACAATAAGAAGGAGATGAAAACTATTTCATACCTACATAGAAGGCTCCTTCACTTTAATACGATCTGCTCCTGATTTGAACCACTTGATCTTCCTCGCTATGACCCTGAACTGGTAACAGCGTGTGGGCACGTCACGGTACTCAGGAACAAAATTGGAGGTAGAAGAGAAGAGCACACAAAAGACAACTCTTGTTCTTTTATTGGTGAAGTGCGGCAATAATAAGTCTAAAAAAAAAAAAAAAAAAAAACAATTCTTTTATTTTGTCTCTAGCCGCACCCAAGTTTCTCTTTTTCTTTTGTTTTATGCAACCTACTTGCTTTTAAAACTTCTCTTATTAAAAGACAAAAAACTGATGCCTTTTAAATTTTTGTGTAAGTTGATCTCATATAATTCGGTTGTTATTTTTAAATTAAAAATATATCTCATAAATCTTTAAAAACAAACCAAATCTATTTGATTTAAAAATAAAAATAAAAATCTTTATAAAGATATCTCATATCTTTTAAAAAATAATTAAACATTTATTTTTGAATTTAAACATTTTAAATTCAATTTCAAATGTTTAATTTAATAAAATAAAATAATCATATTATCTTATTTTATTCAAAATCAAATATCAACTAACACCCTCCATTTAGTGATTAACAACATAATTAAATAATCTTATTATTTAATTTATTTAATCACCATTATTCATTAATTAAATAATCTCATTATTCAATTAATTCCCGAATAGATACGTGTCACTTTCGTAACACAATTAATTGGACAATCCAATTAATTAACCGTGACCCTTGTTACCTAAATCGATCGGGCTAGCAAGGGGACCTAATGGACCCACAGTATTTTGAGCTCCAATAATCCTTAGAAATAAATAATTAAACTCTTTAATTAATATTTCATGATTACTAACTTCGGTATTATTCCAGTAAAAACCCGAAGTTGCACTCTCTCAACTGTAGACGTTATTACACAAACCAATAACTCTTGATGTCTATCGATATAGCTATTACATATGGTATAATCCTCCACAGGTAGTTCATAGTTAGAGCTGGGTCATAATGTCCGTTATACCCCTCTAATTATATCTTTCCATTAAGTACCATTGATTCTCTAATGAACAATAAATCCTACATTCCTTATGGAATTAGGAGAGCGCTCATATTGTTCAAGCCCCGAATCAATCCTTAAGGGAACTACTATCTACTTCTCACAAGAATGAGTGGATTCCACTATTGTGTGTAGACCTTTCCAGCCACTAGCCAAACCGTGATTCCAACATACGAAGTTATTGACCGGGAATGCAACTCACTCCGATCTCACCCATGGTATATCAAAAACCACGATCTAACCTGAAGGAGTCGATAAGACACTCAAGATTAAGATCACCCATATATAGCCATCATTTGTTGATATATATGAATCTCATCTTTTACCGGATCTTGGTGAGAGATTCATATAGATCATGGCCCAGTCCTATATGATCAAATCATATAAGGTGCCTCCATTCTCATATCTCCATATGAATGATCTGGGATAAGATCACCATACATTACGGAATGGACCGCAGCAGTAGATTGACCACAAATAAAGTACCCAACTTTATTTGCTATCTACGGACTATTTAGATTACTCGTTTCAAATTGAATCCATCTGTATATGACATTCATATACTCAGTTTGAAATTACATCTGGCAATCTTGGATGTTAAGTACACATGTTATTATAAATGTATGATACAATTTGAATGAATAAACTACTTCTTTTATTTCTTGTTCAATTCACATTTACAAATTACAAGCTTTAGGGCAAAAACCCCAACAATCTCCCACTTGCACTAAAGCATTTGAGACATGTCTTGTAAACCTAGACTCTCTAGGTGACCCGTAAACACTTTAGCCGGTAAGGTTTTCGTAAATGGATCAGCAAGATTGTCTTGTGATGCTACCTTGGTCACGATCACATCTCCTCTCTACACTATCTCTCTGATGAGATGATATTTCCTCTCTATATGCTTACCTCTCTTATGGCTTCTTGGTTCTTTGGAATTAGTCACAGCACCACTATTATCACAATAAAGTGTGATGGGCTTATCCATATCCGGAACAACTTCCAGATCACTCAAGAACTTGCGGAGCCAAACATTCTCTTTAGCAGCTTCACAAGCGGCTACATATTCGGCTTCCATGGTGGAATCAGCAATACAAGATTGCTTAACACTCCTCCACACAATGGCTCCACCACCAAGGGTGAATACTGATCCAGACGTGGATTTCCTAGAATCCTTGTCTGACTGAAAATCAGAATCCGTATATCCTAAAGGGATCAAATCCTGTCTAGAATACACTAGCATATAGTTTATCGTTCTCCGAAGATACTTGAGAATAGTCTTGACAGCAACCCAATGATCCAATCCTGGGATGGACTGGTATCTGTTGGCTACTCCCACTGCAAAGCAGATGTCTGGTATCGTGCATAGCATAGCATACATGAGACTACCTACTGCTGACGCATAGGGAACACGTCTCATATCCTCAACTTCTTGAGGTGTCTTTGGACACTGTTCCTTAGACAAGTGAACTCCATGCCTGGAAGGTAAATTACCTTTCTTAGAGTTCTACATCGAAAATTGCACAAGAATTTTGTCGATATACGATGCCCGAGACAGTGCTATAAATTTGTTCTTACGATCCCTTATAAGTTGGATCCCTAGAACATAACTTGCCTCTCCCAAATCATTCATTTGGAATTGGCTGGCCAGCTAGCCCTTTACATCAGACAATACTCCCACATCATTCCCAATGAGTAGGATGTCATCTACGTATAGGACCAAGAAAACTACTTTCTTGTCAATGATGCGCTTGTAGACACAAGGCTCATCAATGTTTTGCTCAAAGCCATAGGTTTTGATCACTTCATCAAACCTTATGTTCCAAGATCTAGATGCTTGCTTAAGTCCATAAATGGATCTTTGCAACTTGCAAACTTTTTGCTCTTGATCTAGAGACACGAATCCCTCTAGTTGCATCATGTAGACGCTCTCATCAAGATTGCCATTCAAGAATGTAGTCTTGACATCCATTTGCCAAATTTCATAATCAAAATAGGCAGCAATGGATAAGAGAATCTGAATAGACTTAAACATGGCTACTGGCGAGAATGTCTCTTCATAATCGACCTCCTCCTTTTGGGTATAACCCTGGGCCACTAGCCTTGCCTTGAAGGTCTCTACCTTCCCGTCTAATCCTCTCTTTCTCTTGTAGATCCACTTACACCCTATGGGTTTCACCCTATCCGGTAAGTCTACAAGTTCCCAGACTGAGTTAGAGTACATGGACTCCATCTCAAGATTCATGGCTTTAAGCCATTCCTCTTTATCAAGATCTTCCATTGCATTCTTAAATGTCAATGGATCATCCACACTATCAGTAGAGAAAACATCTTGTCCCTCACTTACACCCAAATAGCGTTTAGGCTGTCTCACAACCCTCTCACTACGTCTAGGTGGTAATCTATCCTGACTAGGAAACATCTAACTCTCATATGTTAACGGATCAACAACTCTTGTTGACTGAGAACTGGTCTCACCATGCTCCAACTCATTCAATACAATTTTAGAACGAGGCTTATGGTCACTAATATAGTTATCCTCAAGAAATGTTGCATTTGTCGATACAAACACTTTGTTATCTTCAGGACTATAGAAGTATCCACCTCTAGTCTCCTTGGAATATCCTATAAATAAGCAGACCACAGACTTGGGTTCTAGCTTTTCACTTATGTTCTTCAGCACCTGTGCTGGACACCCCTATATGTGGAAATGTTGCAAACTAACTTTACGACCATTCCACAACTCTAGAAGAGTCTTAGGAACATATTTGTATGGCACTACATTCAAAATGTATGTCGTTGTTTGTAACGCATATCCCCAAAAAGAATTTGGTAACGATGAGAAACTAATCATAAATCTCACCATTTCCATTACGGTTCTATTTCTCCTCTCCGCAACACCATTCTGCTGAGGTGTACCAGGAGCTGTGAGTTGGGACACTATCCCATACTCGACAATGAAGTCTTCGAACTCTTGGTCAAGGTACTCACCTCCACGATCTGATCGTAGAGTCTCGATAGTCTTTCCTAACTGATTTTCAACTTCGGCTCGGAATTCTTTCAACCTTTCAAAAGTTTTCGACTTCCATTGCATTAGGTAGACATATCTGAATCTTGAGTAGTCATCTATAAAGGTGACATAATACTCATAACCACCTCTTTCTTTAACATTCATCGGTCCACAGACGTCTGAATGTATAAGCTCTAGTGGTTTTTTAGCTCTCAGACCTTTTCCAGTAAAAGGTCTCTTGGTCATTTTACCTTCTAAACATGATTCGCAAACAGGTAAGGTGCCAACCTTTAACTCACTTAAAGGACCACTTTTCACTAGTCTATCTATCCTGTCAAGGTTGATATGGCCAAGTCTTAGATGCCATAGATACGTTTCGTTTTCTGGAGAAATCTTTTGTCGTTTAGTTTTTGGTTTTTCAACTTTAAACATTTCGGTGTTGAGCAGTGTTGTATGTAATAACGGTCTTAACACATAAATTATTTTCATTAATTCCTGAACAAATATTCAGACCATTTTTTGCAATAATAACTGATTTATTATCAAAAGAAATAGAATATAATTGTTCTAACAATTTAGAAACGGAAATTAAATTCCGTGTAAATTCAGGAATGAAAAATACATTGTCCAATAATATAAAATTATTATTACAAAAACGCAATCTAATTACGCCCACTGCTCGTGTCGACACGACATCCCCTGACCCCACACACATAGAGAAGGCTCCCTCCTCAAGTTGTGTCCAAGAATCAGTCCACTGCAAAGAAGAACAAACATGGTTAGTGGCCCCCGAATCAACTATCCAAGGTGAAGAATCATCTTCCACTAAACATGACTCGAACAAGTAAATCATATTTACCTTTCGTTTTCTTCTTCTTGGCTACCTCCTCCAGATATTGAGGAGAATTCCTTTTCCAGTGCCAGACTTTGTCGCAATGGAAACATTTTCCCTTGCTCTTGTCGATGGAGGCGCCTTTCTTTTTGCTCTGGGATTTCTTGGGTTTGGGCTTACCCTTCGCCTTCCCAGCATACCTCTTCCTCTTCTTGTTATTGGAGGAAAATGGTTCGGCTCCATTTGCCTCTCCGGTCCTGCCTTTGATGTCCTTAGTCAATGACTCAAAGGTAGTGAGCTCATTGAGCAACTGTGTGAGACTAAACCTAAGCTTGTTCATCCCATAGTTGTTCTTGAACTGATCGAAACTCTTCGGAAGAGTCGTCAGTATGATGCTCACCTGACTAGGTTCATCAATGGCCCCGCCATTGATTTCTGTCGTGTTGAAGTAGGACATCATGTTCAGGACATGTTCCCGAACTGATGTACCATCCTTCATACGAGCGAGCATAGCGGAACGAACAGCTTCGTGCCGCTTTTGCTCAGAGGGTTGCCCGAACATAGCCTGCAACGACTCCATTATTTCAAATGCAGTACCCATTACTTCGTGCTTTGTGACAAGCACGTCTGTCATACTTGCTAACAGATATGTTCAGGCTTTCTCATCTGATGAGACCCATTTGTCATATGTCTCATGAACAGTTCGTGCAGCATTGGCAGTAGGCATTTGAGGGCATTCCTCCATAAGCACAAACCTAAGGTCCTTGGTGACCAAAATTGCATTGATATTGTGTTTCCATTTAGTGTAGTTATCACCAGTTAATTTGTCATTGGCTATGATTTGTAATAGTGCAGTTGACATGGCTGAAAAAATATAAATAAAGAATTCATTCATTCATACATTCAAAACATGTGCAAATGTTCGGCATAAAATTAAACATGATGCATGAAAATGTTTAATGAACAAGAACAACCCTAAAAAGTGTTACTACGCCACGACAATCCAACATACCACAAGCAAGTGCTGCCTTAGGGTCAGTCAAATTCTTGCATGTTGGATCAAGACATTCTCAATCAAATGTTATACCAGAATAACTCTTATTCCTCTAACATTCAACCATCGTATATTTCAGTCAGGTTTATAATTAACCAATTTAATTAAAACCTTGTGAGCGTAACCCATCATTTCAGATCTCATGAGCTTAACTCGAGAATTGCCGCCTTAGGGTCGGTCAATCCCGAAATCCCCTCAGAAATCCTATCCGTTAGGAAGTCAACCTTGATATTGATTCTTATGGAAACCCTCCTTAGGGAGGACGAAAACAAAGCCGTCACAAGGCCCAACTCGAATCTTACAGTGTTGAACTAATGATGGAGACCGTGGGATATAATGCCATATATACCTCTCTCACTCACTATTTTATAATAAGGGTTTTCTATTAATATTAATGCACCTAGAAAAAACTAGATTAAACAGCTAATTTCAATCTAAGCGTCAAGTGCATTAATCACAAATTATTAGAATCCTATTCCAATAACTAATAAACTAATTTGATTTTTAACTCTTAAAAATCTAGTTCATTAGTGAAAATTCTAATCTATGTAAATTATTTACTAAGACTAGAATTATAAAAAATGTATTTACCAAGTTTTAACTATTAAAACTAAACACATTATTGGATCCAATTATTATTAGGGGCTTAATCAAATTAATCCTAATAAATATTAAAGGACCCTACTAATCTAAGTAATTAAATTCTTTAATAATTAGAGTAGTGATTAATGAGAATTACCAAGTTTTTACTCCTAAAAACTAATCCCATTAATTTATAGCCCATTTTAATCACATTAAAACTAAAACACATAATAAAATAGGCTAACATGCATGTATGATATATCACCATATATTTATGTGTAGGCACAACTAATTTAAAACACATGTGTATGCATGACAATGCTTATTCATCAAATAATAAAATACATACATGAGTTGACCGAGTGTTGTGGATTATTTGACCTAAAAAAAATTGAAATCTAATTACAAAAATATTCCCAAGGCATTCCTTGGTCTTCTTGTAATTTCTGAGTCTTCCAGTCTCTTCGGGTCACACCGATTCATCTCATGAATCCAGAACAGGAAATTTGCATGGAACGCACTAGGCAACACTTGCCAACGAAACTGTGCAACCGGGACACACCTCGCTTGCATACCAACCAGCAGTGTTGCACAAAGCAACATGCGCAGTCATGCAAGACGAAGTGCGTGGGTATGCACAATCGCGCAAGTCAATATGCGCCTCACCTTTCTTTGACTAAAGTGGATCTTCGTGTATACCAGGTCTTCATTTGATTACATCAAATTTTATTTTTTTTATTATACAATAAGCAGTAAATAAAAAATATATAAAAACATTGTACAACCCAGAAACACTCTAAATCCACAACACCATAAAATATTACGATCAACCATGTTTTTAAATAAAACAATTTAATCAAAAACATCATACATTCGTTAAATTTGTGCCTACACATTCACACATGCAATCAGGAGCAACCGAATTCGATTATACTATACAAAAATTGGCTCTAATACCAATTGTTGGTACCTAGGGTTATAGATTGCGCAGCGGAAAGGTTTTAAAATTTTTAAAAGCAATCATCAAATAAACCCATTTGTACAGTAATAATCAAAAACAATAAGAAGGAGATGAAAACTAATTCATACCTACGTAGGAGGCTCCTTCACTTTAATACGATCTGCTCCTAATTTGAACCACTTGATCTTCCTCGCTATGACCCTGAACTGGTAACGGCGGGCGCATCACGGTAGTCAGGAACAAAATTGGAGGTAGAAGAGAAGAGCACACAAAAGACAACTCTTGTTCTTTTGTTGGTGAAGTGCGGCAATAATAAGTCTAAAAAAAAAAAAAAAAACAATTCTTTTATTTTGTCTCTAGCCGCACCCAAGTTTCTCTTTTTCTTTTGTTTTATGCAACCTACTTGCTTTTAAAACTTCTCTCATTAAAAGACAAAAATCTGAAGCCTTTTAAATTTTTGTGTAAGTTGATCTCATATAATTCGATTGTTAATTTTAAATTAAAAATATATCTCGTATATCTTTAAAAACAAACCAAATCTATTTGATTTAAAAATTAAAATAAAAATCTTTATAAAGATATCTCATATCTTTTAAAAAATAATTAAACATTTATTTTTGAATTTAAACATTTTAAATTCAATTTCAAATGTTTAATTTAATAAAATAAAATAATCATATTATCTTATTTTATTCAAAATCAAATATCAACTAACACCCTCCATTTAGTGATTAACAACATAATTAAATAATCTTATTATTTAATTTATTTAATCACCATTATTCATTAATTAAATAATCTTATTATTCAATTAATTCCCGAATAGATACGTGTCACTTTCGTAACACAATTAATTGGACAATCCAATTAATTAACCGTGACCCTTGTTACCTAAATCGATCGGGCTAGCAAGGGGACCTAATAGACCCACAGTATTTTGAGCTCCAATAATCCTTAGAAATAAATAATTAAACTATTTAATTAATATTTAATGATTATTAACTTCGGTATTATTCCACTAAAAACCCGAAGTTGCACTCTCTCAACTGTAGACGTTTTTACACAAACCAATAACTCTTGATGTCCATCGATATAGCTATTACATATGGTATAATCCTCCATAGGTAGTTCATAATTAGAGCTGGGTCATAATATCCGTTATACCCCTCTAATTATATCTTTCCATTAAGTACCATTGATTCTCTAATGAACAATAAATCCTACATTCCTTACGGAATTAGGAGAGCGCTCATATTGTTCAAGCCCCGAATCAACCCTTAAGGGAACTACTATCTACTTCTCACAAGAATTAGTAGATTCCACTATTGTGTGTAGACCTTCCCAGCCACAAGCCAAACCGTGATTCCAACATACGAAGTTATTGACCGGGAATGCAACTCCGATCTCACCCATGGTATATCAAAAACCACGATCTAACCTGAAGGAGTCGATAAGACACTCAGGATTAAGATCACCCATATATAGCCATCATTTGTTGATATATATGAATCTCATCTTTTAACGGATCTTGGTGAGAGATTCATATAGATCATGGCCTAGTCCTATATGATCAAACCATATAAGGTGCCTCCATTCTCATATCTCCATATGAATGATCTAGGATAAGATCACCGTACATTACGGAATGGACCGCAATTGTAGATTGACCACAAATAAAGTACTCAACTTTATTTGCTACCTATGGACTATTTAGATTACTCGTTTCAAACTGAACCATCTGTATATGACATTCATATACTCAGTTTGAAATTACATCCGGCAATCTTGGATGTTAAGTACACATGTTATTATAAATGTATGAGACAATTTGAATGAATAAACTACTTTTATTTCTTATTCAATTCACATTTACAAACTGCAAGCTTTAGGGCAAAAACCCCAACAATCAAGAGGTGAGAGAACTAGGTCATCAATGCTCCCTAACTACGTTTACTCAATGCTTCGAATTGGCTTTTATAAAAGATGTTAATCAAGTTAAGAGTTCGTTCTTAAATTATGTATGATTGGTACCATGTGGTCCTGGAATGAATCAAGTACTCTCCACTACAGTCTATCTCAAACCCTGGGTATAAACTATAACAGAAAATCCATTAACCACAAACCAAGTGTTCTCAATTACAGTCTACCTCAAAACCTGAGTATAAACTATAACCAAAAACCCACAAAGCACAAACCAAGCATTCTCAACCACAGTCTACCTCAAAATCTGCGTATAAACTATGACTGAGAAACCATTAAACACAAGAACAAGAGAACCTAAATTTACTTGCAATATCTTGCTACGATAAATTATACCCATTCAATTGAATATTGGCTGAGAATGGTGAAACCCACTCGCATCTCAACCTTTAAATTATCAAAACCCTAAATTCAAGCCTAGCATAAACCATGCATCAACAAGAATAAATAATCAAGATATAGAATGAATTGAATGAATCAAAACTTGAATTAAAAAAATATAGTCAATTCTAACATTCATAGAGGTTCACATTGATTCCCTAGTATAAAGTTAATTATACATAGCGGAAATAAAAAGACAAGAGATAGAAAAGATAAAACTCATTGAGGCCTTCAATGGATTCTTCAAATCTGCAATGATGAGTCTTCTTCGTCTTGCAAACCCCTAATGTGTAAAACTGAATGATGGTGATGGAGGACGGTCCCTCTGGTGGCTCTCCCAAAATTAGGGTTCAAAGAGGCTTAAATAGGTGTAGATGCTAAGCCAAGTCCTTAAACAACAAGGAAATCACTTCCTCTTTAGAACTCTACCTTTTTGGGATTCTATTTCTTTCCTAATCCATCCAAATTGATTACTTATTGAAGGAGGATAAGGATTAGATGTATAATTTCTTTCCAAGACTCCCACACATGTCCAAGAAGGTAATATTTCATGTTCCGACAACTTGCGAAACAAATCCCAAAAGTATTCGCGGATTTAATAACTGACTGATCTGACCTTCAGGCACTAAAATAGGCATAATTGCTTCTAGAAAGTTTTTATTGACAAGCTGTAAATTGGGTTAGAAACTAGACTTCCGGGGCTTCAAATCCATAGGTATCAGGACACACAGTTCAATCGGACTTGAGAGATATACCCCTCGCAACACGGATCATCTACACTGTCAGAGGCTACCGCTGTGACTACCGCTGCCAAAGCCACAGTAGTTATGGCAGCGGTCTTCACTGTTCTTGAGAGCGCTTTGGGTGCCGCTGCTAAAATTCACAGCGGTTTTCATGGTGGCTGACAGAAAATTCCATAAAAGTCCCTTGAATCATCTAAAATTGCTCTTTTCCTCTGAAATACTTTAAATACATCACTTGGATCCAACAACCTGAAAATGCTCAAACACACAAATTAAAACCCTAAAAGACTCGAGAAACAATCAATTTATTGAAGGAATGGGGATAAAAAACATATATAATAAATGACCGATCAATGCTTTACAAACTACGATGTACATTCTAAACGATATACCATCTAAGTCGATTCCTCAAACATCGCATGAGTTGTAGACTGAGCGAAAACCTAGTTCATAACACTTAAGGATATTTGGTTGTCCTACGCATGTGTTAAAAGGAAAGACAGAAATGATGGAGTCCCGTTCAGAAACATTCATATTTGTGGGGTATCCAAAAGGAACTAAAGGATATTATTTCTATAGTCTTTCAGATCTTAAAGTATTTGTTTCGACAAGTGCTAAATTTCTGAAAAATGACTATATGAATGATTTTGTGCCTAAAAGTAGAATTTTCCTGAATGAGATGTCAGGAGATACAATCCCGCAAGAGGTTTCACAACCTAGCCCAATTGTAAGTTCCGCACCATCACAAAATCGACAATCTACTGATCGAACCAAAGTTGGTATGATTTTAGCCCTCATGTCCTTCTCCTTTTGCTTGATTCTCGAGCAATATCCCGTGATTTAATGGTGTGAATTAAGTGTTTTCAAGTTATTTAGGGCTCAAGGGCATTTGTGAAGAAGAAGAGTAATTTGGTGCAAAAAGGAGCACAAGGTGGTGAAACAGGGCATTTTCGCCC
Source organism: Acer campestre (assembly GCA_954870605.1). Classification (NCBI taxonomy): domain Eukaryota; kingdom Viridiplantae; phylum Streptophyta; class Magnoliopsida; order Sapindales; family Sapindaceae; genus Acer; species Acer campestre. Next base: position 24,869,983 of record OX940800.1, on the reverse strand, counting down.
TTTGACTGAAGCATTGTCGCCATGGTGACAAGGAGGTGTTTTTCAAAGCTCAAATTGTCGCTATGATGTCGCCAAGTCACCAGGTCGCCATGGTGACAGAAGAAGTTCAGGTGGTGTCGCCATAAGATGTCATCATGGTGACAATAAGGGACAAATGGTGACAACATAGGAATTCCAACGTTGGAATGTCGCCACGAGGTCGCCATGGTGACAGAACAATTAGATATTGTCACCATGGCGACAATAAAGGACAAATGGCGACAACGTAGGAATTCCAATGTTGGCATTCAAGAGGGGTATTCTTGTTCTTTCATGCCTATTTCATACCCTAGCTTTCCACACCTATAAATACATCACATTTCTCCTTTGAAAACAACACTTGGTAATTCTTGATAGCCAAGAAACCTCCTTTCTACCATTTATAATCCCTCCATTTCTCCTCTACCTAAAACTCAACATCTAGATTACTCACTGTTAGGTTTTTGGTTGTTGTTGGCATATATTCCATATCAAAACGTGTTTATCTTGTAATGTTTATGTGGTCATATTGATGATGATGCAAAGCTTCAAAGAAAGATTTGACTACGATACATGCAAGATGATGGCTTGATAAGGGGTATTTGCTTCATTGCTCATCAAAGGTATAATTGACCTCATTCCTCTTACAAGGCATAGACACACACACACAAATCATTCATAAGTGTCCCTACATCGTTGGGTTTTACTTTTGACGAATAAGGTTGAAAAGTCGGAGAGACAACTTGAGGAAGCACACCGAAAGATTAAAGAGCTAAATGCTAGAGTTGAGCTTCAAGATGAGAAGATCAAGGAATTGGAAAGGAATGCCACTACTCCAAAGCATTATGCAAGATCATCCAATCGCTCAATTTTCCTCGGTGGTAAAAGAGACTAGAATGGCCTTGAGGTATATTTTTTCTTATTTCCTTTTCTTTGGCTTCATATCTTGTCAAAAAGGGGGAGAATGATAGGGGAGATATATGGTAGTTCTAGCTTTCTTATTTCTCAAGATGTTATGTTTTAAGTGTATTTTGTTTTCTTGAACTATATGGCTTGTAATATTGGCTAGAATTTTTTTTGTTTGATGGCATGTATTTAGGGGGAGCATACATGTTATCAATGTGGACTTTAATTGTGTTATTTTTCTTGACAATATATATATTTTGCCATATGTGTTGTCTCTTGGAGATCTTTGTGCTTTCAAGCTATTTTATAGGTGATTTCAAGAGAAGACCAAGATGAAGTTCAAGACTTGTTATTGGAAGTTTTGTCTAAGAGTGTAAATCATTGTACACATTGTGACCAAATTTTCTTTGTAATTGTTTTTGTATTTGCATAGGGGTTTTGACATGGAATTTGCCAAAGGGGGAGATTGTTAGGTTTTTGGTTATTGTTGGCATATATTCCATATCAAAACGTGTTTATCTTGTAATGTTTATGTGGTCATATTGATGATGATACAAAGCTTCAAAGAAAGATTTGACTACGGTACATGCAAGATTATGGCTTGATAAGGGTTATTTGCTTCATTGCTCATCAAATGTATAATTGACCTCATTCCTCTTACAAGGCATTGGCACACACACACAAATCATTCATAAGTGTCCATGCATCGTTGTGCACCATTTATATAACACATTCACATGATTTTGTATGCTCATGCATTGAACTCAAATGTTCATACATTTTAGTGTTGCATGTTCTAGGACTATGTCTAGGAAATGGCATTCATATGTGAACTCGTGTTTGTATGTTTCTGTTTCTTGTGTTTTGGACTTGTACTTGTTCTTAATTGATTCCTTATTGAGTCTCGGTCATTTCGGTTACTCATATGTTAAGTTTCGAGTCCAAACAATGTAGCTACGCTACTTTTCGTTCTCATTCGTTGAGTTGTGTTCGTCGTCGTTTTCCGAGATGAATTCTCAACCATTTGTCAAAGTTTCATAGTCTTTATTACGCATGAGGGAGTCACAGTTCGTAATCCAAAAACAGATTCAAAATCGGAGTTCGGATGCCCGAATACGACTGAAGAACGTGAGAGGTGCGCGGGAGAAGCTAGGTGGCCAAAGGCCAAGGCATAGGCATCCACGTGTGGAGGCCGTGTGCCACATGGCCCAACCAGTCCTCTGGTACCGTGTGGCACACATGCCCCACACATGGGCAAGGCTGGTCTGGACCAATTTTAGTTGGACAAAAATGCCCTTCTTCCATTCCTTTTAAATCTTCTCCAATTCCCTCCATTTGTTTCTAAGAAGAAAAATTGTGAAATCCCGTCTAGAGTTTCTCTCCAATTTTCTCAACTTCCAAACACCATAACTTTCTCATACAAAGTTGGAATTGAGTGATTCAAGTTGGAGATTGTTCATAATCGAGTCCTCTACCTTTTCTGAGTGATCTTGCAGCTGTTTGATTGATTTTCGGAGTGATTCACTCAGAAAACCGAACCAGCTCGTGAAATCAAGGTAGAGTTCATATCTTGGTGATTTCATCTTTTTAAACCTTCAATTTGCTTGGGGTTTCTTCTTCTATATGTATATGTATGTTTGGTGAATGCTATTGAGAAAGATAGCTTCATAATCAATCTAATTGAAAAGTCTAATTAGAGACACATGTTGACTAGAATCTTGGATTCTTTGTTTTCAACATGATTGGGAGTTGTATTGTGATTAGATTGATATCTAGGATTATTTGAGACTTGATTGATGCATTTTATGTGTCTTTGAACCTTGATTGATGAGATCTAGGATTAGAGCCTTTGTATGTGTTTTTAGAGATATCTAGGATTGATTTGTTTTAACAATATCTCATATCTCTAAATCTTTGGCTAGAATACTTGTTTAATACATTTTGTAATTCTAGCATTTTTATGTATGTTTATAACAACTTGAACTTGTGCCTCATGTATATGAATTGTTCAAGTGTTATTTGTGTGAATGAATCTAGGAGTTTTATATGTTAATTGTTTTCACATGCTCTAGGTTTTCATTCATGATTTTGCATCTAGATTTCTTTTGCTTGTGTTTTCACATCTCTAGATCTAGTTGTTCCATGGATTGTATTGATCACATGTTCTATGTTGTTTTGATTGTTTGCATCATTTGCATTCACATGATCACACTAGGAAGTCCTTGTAAAAGGCATGAAGTCTTGGTTAGAGTCGGGGTGACTCGGATAGCAAAGTAAGAAGTCTTGCCTAGAGTCTTGAGGACTTGGATAGGTAAGCAAGAAGTCTTGTCTAGAGTCGGGAGGACTTGGATAGACAAGCAAGAAGTCATGGCTAGAGTCGGGAGGACTTGGATAGTCATGCATGGGAGGCTTTCTAGAGGCACGTGTGCCTTATATAGAGAGTTGGCTTATATATTGGTAGGCTCGGGTGTTTGGTTAGATATAGAGTCCGATAGAGCGGGGTACATGGGATATGTATGCACTCTTGAAGAATTTCTAATCTTCCAACAATGTTGGTTTGGTATGTGTTCCAATATGTGGTTTACATCATTGAGGGATTTTGTATCTTCCAATAGGGATTGGGTAAACATAGACTCCACATGGGTTGGTGATCTAGGATTGGTCACTTTGTGGAATTTCTAATTTACTTTCCAAATATATATAAGTACCCAATGGTTGTAATTCAACCCGTGGATGTTTCCTCCTTGGAGGTTTTACCACGTTAAAAAATCCCTTGTGTTAATTCTTCCTATCTCTATCTTTTATATTTGTTTTTGTGTATGTTTTAATCTTGTAGTACAATCTTTACTTGCGATGTTTTTGGATACAATATTTTGTAAAGTGTGATTTGTAAATATATTCTTTTGATCATATTTGTAATTACATTTCTTTTGTATATTGTTTAGAAGTTTATGTATAGCAATAGTTGTATATACTTGTAACGATTGAACATATATTGATATACAAGTATTCTTGTTAATTGTTTTTGTATTTTCTTTATACCTCATACAACTTATTGATATTTAGACAATGTATGAATGATCACATGATAACTTGTCTTAGTATGATTCCGTGTTGTTTGTGTTGTATGTAAGGCTACCTTGAGGGACAAACTTAAGTTTGTTCAAGGGATTGAAATTAGGCGAAAAATCTATTCACCCCCCCCCCCCCCTAGGTACGTCTTAAGCAATTTAACCTTGTTTGTATACTTTCACTCACCTAAATCATTCCTCTCCTTCCATCCTCTCCACCCCTTTCCTTTGTCACTTTCCATATGACTCCACCTATCTAGACACATCCTCAACACCTACTCTTTACACAAGATTCAAGCAAGGAAGCTCAAGGAAGGATCAAGCTTTCAAGAGATACCCAAGGGTGATTTCTCTCAATTTTACTTCCTTTTCTTGTTTGTAATTATGTGTAATTAAAACCCCCATTTTAGGGGGATGATTTGAGAGACTTTTTGGACATAAGTATTTGTTAAAGCTTTGAATATTATGTTTGCATGATTTAAGTTTTATTTAATTTTTAATTAGATCTTGCACTTATGTGATTAATTGAGTTATTGACACACTTATTAATTACAATATGTAGTAGGATTAATTTGTGATAAAATTGGTTGAGTTATTGACACACTTAATTGATTATAGCACATAGTAAATAGGATAGGCTTTTGGAGGGGTGATCAACCTCAATTGCCTAGACCATTCGATCGTCACTAACTGATCCTGCCGTGACCCCCTCTCCTTAATCGGTTAGGCATTGCGGTGGGAAGTTGTTTAGGGTTCGTAGTGACGACCTAAACAACACTTTCAAATGAGATCAGTCATTGATTGTGTAGATAGTGCATTAAAAAAGCCATGTATGAATTGCTCATAGTCCATTAGCTACTCCATCATTTCCCTAGAATTCATATTAATTGTTTATTTCATATATCTTATCTAGATTTGTTGAGCATTCCATTTTATTTGTTTTATTAGGTTTATTTTACATGTATGTTTGATGGCTTGACAACCCATTCACTTATCCATTTATCTATGATTTATTTTATCGCATTTAGATTAGCTAATTAATTCAACTAATTACTCTAATTCCCTATGGAACGAATCCTACTTACCACTTTACTAATTTTCTATCTAAGTGGATTTTTAAGTGGTAAAATTAGTTTTCAAAACGATCACACATTAAAACGTATTTTGTTGAGTACTGCTCATCACCTACCATTCCTCGTCGTAGTGGGAGGGTTAGTAGACAACCCGAGAGATACATCGGTCTAGGAGAATCAGTGGAGAATCTCCTAGATGACGATAATCCCTACACGTATAAGGAAGTAATAGAGAATGTTGATTGTCACCATTGGCAAAGGCAATGCAATCTAAAATTGAGTTCATGTTTAATAACAAAGTCTGGTCTCTTGTAGACTTGCCTAAAGGGATAAAACCCATTGGGTGCAAATGGGTATACAAGAGGAAAAGAGGTATGGATGAAAATGTGGAAACCTTCAAAGCTAGATTAGTAGCTAAAGGTTACACATAGAAGGAAGGTATCGATTACGAGGAAACCTTCTCTCATGTGGTCATGCTTAAATCCATTAGGATACTCTTATCCATTGCAACATCTCTAGACCTAGAGATTTGGCAAATGGACGTTAAGACAGCTTTCCTTAATGGAAGTTTTAACAAAAGCATCTATATGATGCAATCGGAAGGATTCATTGAAAAAGGCCAAGAAGAAAGGGTATGCAAGTTGCAAAATTCCATATATGGATTAAAGCAAGCATCCAGATCCTGGAATATAAGGTTCGATCAAGCTGTGAAAAATTTTGGATTTATTCAAAACCTTGACGAACCCTGTGTGTACAAAAGGATTAAAGGCGACAAGTTGGTTTTCCTAGTTCTTTATGTTGATGATATACTACTCATCGAAAATGATGTAGGTGTATTGACATCAGTAAAAGAATGGTTAGCTAAACAATTTGATATGAAGGACTTAGCAGAAGTAAGTTATATTCTTGGTATCCAAGTAATAAGGGATAGAAATAATAGAACAATTGCATTATCCCAAGCTTCATACATAGATAAAATCTTGTCTAGGTTCTCCATGCAATGCTCTGCACTAGACCAGATATTTGTTTTGTTGTTAGCATAGTTAGCAGGTTTTAATCGAAACCTGGTCCTGATCACTGGACGGCAGTTAAGCATATTTTTAAATATCTCAAGAGAACGAGAGATCATATGCTTGTATACTCTTTAGGGGATTTAATTCCCGTTGGGTATACAAATTTTAATTTCTAGTAGGATTCTGACTCCAAAAAATTCACATCAGGATCTGTGTTTACGCTTTGAGGAGAAGCAGTCATATGGAGGAGTATCAAGCAATTCTGGATTGTTGATTCCACCATGGAAGCTGAGTATGTTGCTACATGCGAAGCTGCCAAAGAGGTTGTTTGGCTCCGCCAATTCTTGATTGACTTAGAAGTGGTTCCTAATGCGAATAAGCATATCACTATTTACTGTGACAACAGTGGAGCAATGGTTAATTCGAGAGAACCAAGAAGTCATAAGAGAGGAAAACATATTGAAATGAAGTATCATCTTTTAAGGGAAAGTGTGCATAGGGGTGACGTGACGATTACCAAAATCATGTTAGCAGAAAATCTAGCGGATCCATTCACAAAGGCTCTACCACAGAAGAGTTTTGATGGGCACCTAAAGAACCTGGAAATGAGGGATATGACATACTTGCTATAGAGCAAGTGGGAGACTGTTAGGATTATGCTCAATAGCAAGAGTGTAATATTGTTTTTGACAATCTTTTCATATTAATAAAGTGATTTCTATTTTAGCAAATCTTATAGCATTTATAGTTTAATTATTATAATTGTCAAAAGTAAATAATCATAAGGTCAAAAGACTATGAGAAATAAAGAATTATTCGTACATCTAGATATGTATGAAGTAGACACAATTCTTTAGTTAGTCTTGAATAATGTTCACAACTTAAGATAAAGGTTGGGCGCATTTACCTTGTTAAAGTTGTATATTCTTTTGCTAGCATTTGAGTGGGATCAAATGTGCTATGATGAGTCTAAAATCATCAAAGTGTGTCTTTTGGTAAAAGAATCTAGTGCACTAGGTGCATTGAATAGGATCACAGTGAAATAATTTATCCAAAACCGTCAGTGGATAAAAGTTTTCACTTTGAGGAAAATCGGAGAGTATCTTAATCTTGAGAGAAATGATAGACTTATGGTTACAAGTGTTATCATTTAAGCTATCAATGAGTATGATTATATAGCATAGTCTATCATCGATAGTTTGGTGGTATTCATTTGTTAATCGATAGAGGACTTCATTTATATATATGGACTTCGTTTGTTAATCTGATGAATATTTTGAGGTATTAGATATTAAATCTTAACGTTGAGTTTTCGATAGTATCTATGGCTTCTGGACAAGTCAAAATATCCAAGTTTAAAATGTGGTCATATGAGTAAATATGGTAACTAGGAGAGCTATAGGTGGTCTATGAGCTCTTGGTGATTACTGATATTTTTCACGAGGATACATTATCTCCAATAAGATTGTCTAGGGTACGAATGAGAAACCTTTACTTATTCTATACTTATTTAAGAGTTCAATTTTAGTTCTTTAGTGGAATTAGCTAAAATTAATAGATCGAACCTAAGTGAATCATTTATTGATTATAATTAGGTTATATCTATTGAAGCTTAAATTTAGATAGCCCGCCAAGATCTCTAATCCACACGAACTTGCATGGATTACTTGATATATTCTACCGAACTAATTTGTGAGTCCATTTAGAATTGTAATTAATACATTAAGAATATAATTTGCACATTTTTTATATAATGGGCTATTAAATTATATTAATGTATTAATTTAAGGCATGTGGACTTGTTTCTTTTAGTAAGAATGAGTCTAGTTCACATGTGGACTTTTTACTAAGGTCCAATGTATTTAATAAAATGGAAAAACAATATATTGCACATGTTTTACACTTGGGCGGCAAGGCTAAGATTATTAGCCTAATATATTATTTTATTTTATTATTTAATTAAATGGAAGTTAATTAATTTATTAATTAATTAATTATTTAATTAAAAATCAAAATCTTTTTCTAACTAGGAAATAGGTTTCTTAATGTTATATTATTGTTGGTAGTATAATAAGAATCAAAGACTTTATTTGATAAGTAGATAAATAAAAGGAATTTATTTATCTAGTCAAATTAGAAAGTTTTTGATTAAGTCACAATTTAATTTATATTCAATATATTATTGGATAATACACTAAAGAGTTGGATTAATGTTTGGATTCTAAAGTTGATAGGAATTTTGGTGAAACACAAATCCTCTTTAGGTGAGGATTTCGGCCACTATATATATACTATCATATAGAATTTGGCCAACCCTAGTTTTTTGAATAGAGAATTTTTTATTTTACTTAAAAAAAAAAAATAATAATCCAACTCTATGCATAGTGTGAAAATTTCGGCCAAGAAGAAAAAGATAGGAAGAACGTTTTTGTGTTCAAAAGTGCACTACTAGCTTTTATATCAAAAAGCTTTGTACACATCATCGAATCGTGTTCACGCGAGTTTCGATCAAAAGGATTGGGAATTCACAAGTGACAAAACGTTCTTCGTTTTTCTCTAGGAGGGTTATTGTGACTAACAAAAAGAAAAAGTTTTTGTTTTCCATCCTCAAGTACACAATTCAAAGAAAGGGAGTTCACACTCCTAGGTGATTCACGTTCGTGATTTGATTGGAAGATCTTGCGGATTACTATCGACGCAACATCAATCGTCACGTGGAAAAAGGTATGATATCTTTTATTATATGTTAATTAATCAAGGGTAAGGTTTTTCTTTTAAAGGAAATTTTTTAAAATATACAAATCTATTTTTCGTTTCCGCCGCGTGTATTTTCCCTATAACACAGATGTCTCTCAGAGGTCCTTGATGGTTATTATAAAATTTAACATTAGTTAAATGTATAATTAATAAGAAAATTAAATATGTATATTAATATTGAAGTTGTTTTAAAGATCTCTACTAGATCTTTCCAACGGTATATTTTTTGGAATAATCTAATTTATAAATTTCATTATACATCAAATTTAATAAATAAATAAATAAGTGGTGTTTAGCTATGGTAAAAAATAAAAAAATAAAAAAAAATAATAAATAAATAAATCTTGGGAATAGTAAAATGGTGATTCATCGGAGCACCATTCCATTGGAGATGCTGAGATGTCCTAAGAGCAACTCCAATCAACAAAACTAATTCATTGTAAAATTGGTGTAAAACCAAGTCCGACAAAGGCACCAAATCCCAACTCCACAAAAGAAAACAATTGGTGTGACTCTTACTAAGGGCTCGTTTGTTTTTTGCCTCTTAAGTGTAAAAGAGACTCAAATGTCTTAGTAAGACATTCTTGTTTGTTTTTCAAGTGATCTAAAGTCTGAGAAATCATGAAAAACGTCTGAGAAAAAAAAAAGTAAAAATTTCTAACTTTTGTCTGAAGTCTGTTGAGACTCAAATTAACATTAGTTTTTTTTTTTTTTTTTTTTTTTTTGCCCAAATTGCTCTCTACATAATAGCTTATTTCCAAAATTCGCCTTCAATAGAACTTGTTTGGCCGGTCAAACTGTCTCCCAACGGTCGCCACTGCAGGCAAGTGTGATGTCACCACCCCGACCATAAGCTTCAGGAGGCATCGGAAAACAAAATCCAGGTGCCTAGTGTTCAGATCTGACACTGTTGATGGCGAAAAAAATAAATAAATAAGCAAAATAAATAGCTAAAATCGATGAAAATAAAAAAGCTAAGAACTGAGAATAAGATGAGATCGAAGATATGAACATAAGTCGAAGAGAAAATAAAATTAAAAAGCCTCATTTTTATCTTCTTCTTTATTCTTCTTCGTTTCTCTCTTCTATGTTTCATCTTCTTCTTTCTTCTGAGTTTTGATTTGCTGAGTCTATCTCTCTCACATATCTCTATCTGTCTTTATCTCTTTTCTTATTTTATTCTTTCTTTTTTTTCCCACTAATCACATGAAACCTATCACTTACAGATGTCACATGTCATAACTCATAAGCATCACACATGCTGCCACTAACAAGCAAGGGTATAAATATCCGATTACAGATTTTAAGATGTTTTGGTTTTAAAAAAACAATCGGCTTAACATTTAATTCAGACATCAAAAAACAAAATACAAACATGTCACTTAGACTTCAGATCTCAAACCCAATTCAGATCTCAAACCTAATTCAGAACTTTAAGTCTTTAGATAAAAAAAACAAACGACATCTAACTGTACCACATCCACATGCCACTGTTTCATTGGTCATTTCCTATGGAAGATTTTCTCCCCATCTTCAACGGTGATTAGTTACAAATATTAAATTACTGTAAAATAAAAAATAAAATAAAAAATAAAAAAAATCGCCAAATATTAAAGACGAGTGAACCAAACAATTCCACGAAATAAAGTACGAGTCCAAAGCACATACCAATTACCCATCGAAGTTGAAAAAGTTGAGGCGGCCGGCCCTGTATAAATCGCCCGCTGCCGAATATATTTTGTCATACAAGAATTCCACAAAGGAAACAAATATTCTTCCCTCGTCTTTCATTTTTCACTGCAGAAGCAGATCCAAAGAAAAGATGGGTTGCAGTGATGATGAACACATAGTGATGCTTCCAATGTTGGCACATGGTCATCTCATACCATTCTTGGCTTTAGCAAACCATATCCAACAAACTACCGGATTCACTGTAACCATCGCCAACACTCCTCTCAACATCAACTACCTCCGATCCACCACCGCCAGCTCCGAATCCAAAATCCGCCTAGTTGAGCTCCCCTTCTGCAGCACCGATCACGGCTTACCACCCAACACTGAGAACACCGAGAATCTTTCTTTGGATCGAATCATCGACTTTTTCGACGCAACCAAAAGCCTTAAAGCCCCATTTTACAATCTCTTGGTAGACATCACTCAAAAACAAGGCAAGCCTCCACTTTGTGTAATCACAGATATTTTCTGCGGATGGGCTGTGGATGTTGCAAAAAGTGCAGGTACTCAGTTGTTCCAATATTTCCTCTTTAGTCCTCGGTAGTTTTTTTTATTTATTTATTTTATTTGCTTTCTATAATTTTTTATTTTGTTTCTCCTCTGCAGGTACTGTTAATGTTACTTTCACTACAGGGGGTGCTTATGGCACCTTGGCTTACATGTCTTTATGGCTCAATCTTCCTCATCGCAATCCAGATTGCGATGAGTTCAATTTGCCTGGCTTTCCCGATCGATGCCGATTTCACATCACCCAACTTCATAGGTTTTTAAGAATGGCTGATGGGACTGATTCCTGGTCAAGGTTTTTTCAGCCACAGATATCAGAGTCATTGCAATCGTATGGGATGTTATGCAATACAGATGAACAAGTTGAGGCACAAGCACTTGAATGGTTGAGAAAATTTGTTAAAATTCCTGTTTGGAGTGTCGGTCCTCTTCTCCCTCCATCTTTGCTCAACAAATCAAACACCTCCAAGCAACATTCAGGCAAAGTTCCAGGACTATCCGCCGAGAAATGCCTTGAGTGGCTTGATTTACAAGAACCTGATACGGTTCTTTACATATCTTTCGGATCACAAAACACTATCAGCGCATCCCAAATGATGGGATTGGCAGTTGGTTTGGAAGAAAGCAAAATACCATTCATCTGGGTGACAAGGCCACCCATCGGTTTCGACTTAAAAGGCGGATTCAGATCAGAATGGTTGCCTGAAGGTTACGAGGAAAGAATCGCTACAGCAAAACAGGGGTTGTTGGTGAAAAATTGGGCACCCCAGTTGGACATTTTGTCACACAAGTCAACCGGAGCGTTTCTGAGCCACTGTGGGTGGAATTCGGTGATGGAGAGCCTTTCTCAGGGGGTGCCGATAATCGGATGGCCGATGGCGGCGGAGCAGGGGTATAATTCAAAGATGCTGGTGGAGGAGATGGGGGTGGCTGTGGAGTTGACAAGAGGAGTGCAAACTAGTGTTGAAGGGAAGGATGTGAAGATGGTAATAGAATTGGTTAAGGACAAGAGAGGGAAGGGAAGGGAAATCAAGGAAAATGCTGCAAAGATTGGTCAACAAATTAGGGCATCAGCTAAGGTGGAAGAACAAGGTCAAGGAAGTGGCTCATTTTTAAAATCATTAAATGATTTTGTTACCTCCTTGATAAACGCAAGAGAAGAACAATTCAAATGACTCGTAGATTTTTTGCTTTTTGTTTTTCTTTGAGAAATTATTATTATTTTTTTCGAAATATTTGAGGAATTAATAAATGTTATTCACAATATGTTATACTTTTGACAAAGTGACAGAAAAGTACCGTTAACTAATCTCTTGGCCGGTGGTGTTAATAAATGTTATTCGCAATTATGTTATACTCTTGCCAAAGTGACTAATTATTCGGTTTTTATTCGGTTTATAATAAATTATTTAAATAGTTATATTTCTTTAGATTTTAAAAGAGAGTTTCTTTTTACAATCCAATGTTTTTTTTTCATATATATTTTTTTAAAGATATTTCATTATAAAAATTTAGAGGTAATTATCTTGGTGGCCATCAACTTTTACCACTACTATTAAAATAGTCATCAAATGATAAATTGATTTTAAAATGGCTATTTTTGACAAACATTTTTATACTAATGGTCATTCCATCAATTTCCATTCAATTTCATCCAATGAGTGGCACTTTGACAAATAATGGAATGAAATTAATTTATTTTAAATATTTTTTGGAAATCAATTTTTTTTTTGAAAAAAATAATTATATTTAGTGTGTATATACATATAGCATATCTCAAATAAATATATATATTTATATATTATTTTATTTAATTCTAAAAAATATATTTGAGATAAGTTGAAAATAAATATATATATATATATATTCCTTTTTTAGAAGATTAAAGCTATAAAATCTAAAAATTCTAAAAAAACATATTTGAGATAAGTTGAAAAGAAATATATATATATATATATATATTCCTTTTTTAGAAGATTAAAGCTATAAAATCTAAAAATTCTAAAAAAACATATTTGAGATAAGTTGAAAAGAAATATATATATATATATTCTTTTTTTATAAGATTAAGGTTTACAATATCTAAAAATTCTAAAATATATATTTGAGATAAGTTGAAAAGATATATATATATACATATAATATGTTTGAGATATGCTATATGTATATACAAACACTAAATAAAATTATTTGTTTCAAAAAACAAAAAAAAAAAAATTGATTTCCAAAAAATATCTAAATAAAGTAATGTCATCCTCATATTTATCAAAATGGCACTTATTTGATGGAATTGAATGGAATTGGAAGGAATGACCATTAGTATAACAATGTTTGCCAAAAATTGTTATTTTGAAACCAATTCCTCATATGGTGGCTATTTTGATAGTGGTGGCATAAGTTGATGGCCACATGAGTAATTACCCCTTGAGAAGTGCTAGAATCACTCTCTCAATCCACTCTCTCAACTTACTATCTCTTTATAATATGACATGTGGATAATATTTACTTCTGTACATCAAATTTGAAACCATTACATATTAAACCAACAAATAACTTCCTAAATGACCCATTTTTTTTTTTTTTTTTTTTACCAAATTACAATTTAATATTGTATTAAGTTTGTTTTTTTAAAATAAACTTTTTTTTTTTCTACGGTTCCAAATTATCAGTCCTGATCAACCATTGAAATTCTGTTTTTTTTAATAGTTTTTTTTATTAAATAATTTAATTTTATTGTATTAAATTTCTATATTGAACTTTTTTTTTCCTTATATCACTGTGTAGATGAAGAACTAAATGTTTTTGTTATTTTCTTTTAAAAAAAATGCCTTTGTTATTATTATATATTTCTTTTCATAAAAATAATAATAATTTGATATTATATGGCAATTTGGTAAATAAATAAATGGCTATTTAGGAAGTTAGTGATTTGTTTGATTTGTAAATAGATAGAAAAAGCAGACCATTTATAATGGCTCTAAGTTTGATGCAGAGAAATAAATGTTGTCCACATGTCACAATTTAAAAAGAGAGTGAGATAAGAGAGTGGGTTAGGAAAGTGATTCTAACACTCCTCTTATCCTTTTTAAATACTAAGCTCAAATCATCGAATCTGAGCTGGACTAGAACCGAGCCGGACTTTTCCGACACTTTTCTAGACTTTCCTTTCTTAATTAAAAAAAATAAAAAAAAATAAAAAGTTTTCTCTGGCTCATCAGAAAATGAGAAAACCTAACAACTTCACGTCTTCACCTTTAATAGCCCCAATTTTCAATTTTCTCGGCGTCACTGGAACCGTGCTTTGTCGTTCTTCGACTTCTCATCGAGTTAGTCTTCAAATTTACCATCTCCCTTTTCAGATCTAGGAAAACTCCTAAGTTTCAGGAATGGCAGAAGAAGTCGTTGTTTCCGCGTATACAAATATTGATATCCTTGCATCACTTGCATAAAGAATCCGGTCAAACTACTAGAAAATTCAAACTTGTTTTATAACATGTAGGAAAAATCCATTCAATTTTATGGTACGAATTTCCACTAAAACTGAAAAATATGTCATTTGATAAAAGTTGACTTGACTAATAGATTAAAAAATGGAACCATTCCCACCCATTCACAATTTCTCAAATAGTCTGCCATCCACGGTCATCCTATGAGTTTGAATTGATGCAAAACTTTATTTGACTTGAAATTTTGTTTAGTTATATAGAGAGAGAGAGAGAGAGAGATTTGATAAAAGTTGACTTGACTAATAGATTAAAAAATGGAACCATTCCCACCCATTTACAATTTCTCAAATCGTCGGTCATCCTATGAGTTTGAATTGATGCAAAACTTTATTTATCTTGAAATTTTGTTTGTTATATATATATATATTAATTTCTTTAAGCACTTTTGATGAAATTGTATGAAATATATTAAATCTTGATTTGATTTTTTGTATGTATCTTAAAAAAATTAAAATACACATTTGATAAAAATATGTAAATTTTTTGGATTTTAGAACTATTTTTTCTTATATTTCCCTATTTTTAAATGTTTTATCTTTAAAAAAACTAGAAAAAATTAGTTCTTGCACCCGAATTTTTTTTTTAAAATTTTTTTTCATAAATGTATTTCAATGTTTTCACCATCCATATAAAAAATCAAATCAAGATTCAATATATTGCATACAATTTCATTAAAGTTGCTTAAATTGTGCATTGTAAAAAGTCTTCATTGAAAAATTACTTATATATATATTGGTGGAAATTGCTAAAAATGACCACATCTAACATAGGAAATTTGTTTTTAA
Organism: Acer campestre; assembly: GCA_954870605.1. Lineage (NCBI taxonomy): Eukaryota > Viridiplantae > Streptophyta > Magnoliopsida > Sapindales > Sapindaceae > Acer > Acer campestre. The sequence goes on along the minus strand of OX940800.1, from coordinate 24,854,613 downwards.
CCACATACGAAATTTTAATTATTAATAACCACTTTCTTTTAAAAAAAATTCAATGTATATCTATGGATTACCAAAATACCCCCAAATTAAATTTTCTATTTAATTTTCTTATTATTATTTTTTTTTACTTTGTCTTTTCTTTTCTTCTCTGTTCATTCTTCATCAACGATTTCTCTATTCCTTCTTCTCTGTTCATTCTTCATTCTTCATAAAAATAGGTCAAAAGGCCAAAAAGATACAAGAGCCAACAACCTAACCAAAAAACAGAGCACCGAAGCTCAAAGCAAGCAAAAAAACAACCACAAACTAGAGAACAAACCAGAAACAAGCATACCAGACAACACAACCCAGAAAACATAGAAAACAACGCAAAACAACACAACCCAACCCCTATCTGCAACAAAAAGGATGTTATTCCTGCAAATCGACTAAGGATGGTTTGATTTCGGAATCGCGTTGAAGATTTAAAGATGTGAAAACTTGAAAAAAAAAATCAATTTTCTCTAAATCGGTATTTGGTGTGTAAATATCTTTCATGTGTTCATTAATTGAGTTGCAAACAGTGACTTTAACATGAGTTTAGCATTATTGCATCACTTTTGTGTGTTTTTGTGAATAATTGAATTAAATAAAGTTTTGGGACTTGAGAAGAACGACGTGCAACAGCGACTGATATGGAGGATGGATCAATTCACGTCCTCTTAAGGAGTGACATTTGTTCAGAGGCCTCGTCATCACTTAACAAACTGGGCCCTATCGAGATCACCCTCTTCTTTCTCTTATCCCCCCTCCTCTTATCGGCACCAACCTTGCTTTTGTCAACCATCCTCTCCTTAGCTGTTTCGGTGAGCTTCCTTGTTCTTAGAAGAAAAATGATTCGATGTTAAACGAAACCTAAGAAAAAAACTCTTGAAACAAATAACTCGAGGTTTGTTCAAATATTAATATTCAATCTAGAGGGGGGGGGGGGGGTGAATAGATTTTAACGATATTACCCAATTTTCGCGTTAAGTCAATATTACGAAAATACCCCAATCTAGTCAAAACAATAACAAGTGTAATATGGTGCGGAATTATAAATGACACTTGATATTTACGTGGAAACCCTCACGGGAAAAACCATGGGCTGTATAGTGCGCCACACTCGAACCTCGAATCCACTAAATGTGTTAAACGATTACAACCTACTCCCGGTATATAATCACACACCTACCTAATCCCGATATGAGTGAACCTAGTCCAATTGCTTGTGTGACCACCTAATCCCGGTGTCCGACCTAATCCCGGTCTATCACAACAAGACTCCAATTGCTTGCGATCTAAGCAACCTAATCCCGGAAGCTACACGCAAGACTTACTTCTCAATGAAGAGATTACAACCTATGTGAATATATAATGATATTCAATGAGCAAATAAAGATAGGTAACCTTAGATGCTTATCTAGGATGATTAGATAACAATGAATGCAATCCTAGATGTCAATAGCTAAATGACATGTCATAAAGCTTAGCAAATCATAGATAAGGTAACCTAGATGTTGCTATCAAAATACAACACACAAACATGTCAACACAACAATCTCTATTTTGTATCTAGAATATATTCTAAGAGCATACAAATAATATAAGAGATTTCTTTGATAAATAAAACACTAAACTTAGATGAGATTAGTGAAGAACATACCAAAGGATGTGTGTTGACCAAAACCCATGCAAGCAAGCATCCTAACTATGCTAGAAAATGCTAGATGATATTTAGATGCATATGAGAAAGGTTTTGAGTGTGTAAAAATGAGTTCTTGATTTGATTTTCTCTCAAATATCTCTCTTTGAAGTTTAGGGTTCTTTTGAGTTAGAGAACTGAGTTAGAGATATGAGAAAGTATGATATTTATAGGCATCAAGAACAGGGCAAGTGAAAAGACAATTTTGCCATTGAAATCACCGATCGGCGGTTTCATTCTGCGGTCGTGGCCGCAGAATGTAACCGCCGAATTGAACCCGAGAAGCAGGGGATCATTCGGTGACCAGATTCGGCGGTCAAGCGAAACTGCCGATCAAAACCCAAAAAGAAACCGACCTTAAAATATCTGATTCGGCGGTTTCAATTTGGCGGCCTGGCCGCCGATTAAACCGCAGAATCACACCCGAGAATAATAAATGCATCAGGTCTAATTCGGCGGTTTCGATTCGGCGGCCTGACCGCCGATCGTAACCGCAGATTCAGTCCAGAGCTTTCTGGAATCAAACGGCGGTTTCATTCGGCGGTCAATGGCCGCCGATCAAACCGCTGTTTCACCAATGATGGTGAAACCAAAGGAGAAGCCAAGGGCATTCTCCGAAGGTGATCTTCGCGCAAAACCAAGCACATTATCGTGCAAGCGCGGACGTTTCCGAACATATTCGGGAAAAGAATTACATGACACAAACAAACACACAACAAGATATAATCAAACAAAGTGCTAGTGTGTAATGTGACATGTGAAGAGAATGCACACATATGCAAGTATGCTAAGTGTGTGTGTGCTTCTAAATCTCTTCAAAGAAAACTAAGCACAAGAAATATACCTTTGAGTGCTTGTCACCTTGAGGTCTTGAATAGGGCCTTTGATGTTGGTCTTCCATCACCTAATCTACCCTTACAATTCAAACCCCAACTTGTGGTTTGTTCACGAAATAAGCCAATCAATAATGGGAATCCTTACAACTCTTATAATGGACACCGATAATATCATGACCGAATGAACTCTTACTTTTCTTCGATAGAGTTGTCTTGACTTTCTACCTCCTATCCTTCGTAAGATTGACAATGAAACCAAGCTCATGTAGCCTTCGGTCGTCCAAGAGGTATTCTACGTGCCTTCTCTCCGGAGAGACTAGCCAAGCATCCGATATGTGCTTTCACTCCGTTTTAGATAGCTCCTCCAACGGAAAATGCTCTGACGTAGCTGCCGAAAAAGCACACTCAGATAGTAAACATAACAATAAACGAAAACAACAAATATAAATACCGATAAAACCTAAGGAGGCTCCAAACACCTAGGATATTGAACACTGAATGAACCTTATGTGGACGACCATCGAGCTGTAAATCCTTGTCACAGTCGCCTTTTGCGATAAGCAATGTCTTCTTCCACTCTTTGTTTGAAGACGGTAGCTCGGTGATTAGAGGTTCGTCGTCTTGCTTATCCCGACAAGCAAGAGCCCACCAGTCATCACCCCATGATTTATAGGAGTAAAGGCAGTAGCAGTGTCTAATCTCCGCAAATGTTAGAGGCAGATACTTCATACTCCGGCACAAGGAGAACATCCCGATCACTATTCTCTAAGCATTTGGGTTTAACTGAGCTAGCACAATCCCAATCTCCCTTAACACCCTTCTAATATATGGCTATAATGGTAACCTAGATCCGATTTCCATGAACGCTGGATGAAAGGCCACCGAAGTACTCACGGGATTGTTCACTCTTTCCCCTTCTCTAGAAACCCTCATACCCACTAATCTCAGTATCAAGAACTCTGTCACAATCCGAACCAGCTTCGTCTTATCCACCCTATTATCCCTCATATGGTGTATAGCAAACCTTGTATGGTCTATCTCATCCCTAATGAATTCTTCAGAGTTGTAACCCTCCTAGCATTCGCCAGGACCAGACCCTACGGCACGCCCCTAAATAACTTAGTGCACTTGTTGGACCTCTGAACTTCCAGCATCTAACCTTGCTCCCCAAAAACACTCCTGCTACTACTACCTACGGAACACCTACCCAAAGTAGAATCTGAGGATTCAGATCTCAAACTCGACGACTTTACCAGACTCGACGCCCCAGCCTTGCGAACCATCGGAGGACAATGACTGGACACATAATATAATGGAAAGAGAGAAGGGCTCACTCGGAGACTAACTTGTTTTTCTCTATTGTTATTTCACCTCAGACTCCAAAAACGCTCTGATCAATTGAAAAAAAAAAATGCAAATAAGGAGTTGAAAACCCCACACCACTATTTATAGAGGCCAACCGCACGGGATACGAAACGACGCAATCAAGGCCTCCCTGAGGTGACACCTATCCACCGCCTCACCTAGACAGCCACATGTCATCCATTTACTACCTATAGTGTGGGCCAACACGAACCAAATGGGCCCAACCGACCCCAACCGACCCCAGCACCATGAACTCGTTTGTCAAGCCCAAAACCGATCACCTTCCAGAAACCTCCGACTGAAGGGCTTGAAGGGGAATTGTTGGATATATTTGTGAGTCTACATGGCCCCTGGTATGGACCGAACCCCGATTATGCTCGATGTTTCGATTATAGCCTCGGAGTCAAAAACCGAAACTGTACATCGTTCACTGGGACAACATCCTGTTAGGATTATGCTTAATAGCAAGAGTGTAATATTGTAATTAACAATCTTTTTCATATTAATAAAGTGATTTCTGGTTTAAACAAATCTTATAGCATTTATAGTTTAATAATTGTCAAAGTAAATAATCATAAGGTCTAAAGACTATGAGAAAAGAAGAATTGTTTGTACATCTGGATATGTATGTGGTATACACAATTCTTTAGTTAGTCTTGAATATTGTTCACAACTTAAGTTAAAGGTTCGGCACCTTTATCTTGTTAAAGTTGTAGAATTCTTTTGCTAGCATTTGAGTGAGATCAAATGAGATATGATGAGTCTAAAATCATCGGAGTGTCTTCGAGCAAAAGAATCTAGTGCACTGGGTGCATTGAACTGGATCACAATGAAATACTTTATCTATAACCGTCAGTAGATAAAAGTAATTTCATTATCAGGACAATCGGAGAGTCTATCTTAATCCTGAGATAAATGATGGACTTATGGTTGCAAGTGATATCATTTGAGTTATCAATGAGTACGATTATATCGCATAGTCTATCCTCGATAGTTTGGTGATATTCATTTGTTAATCGATAGAGGACTTCATTTATAGATATGGACATCGTGGCTCCATTTATCGAATGAGAGTATAATATCATCATATGGATGTTTTGAGGTAATTGGATATTAAATCTCAACGTTGAGTTTTCGATAGTGTCTATTGAAAACATGGCTTCTGGACAAGTCAAAATATCCAAGTTCAAAACGTGGTCATATGACTAAATATGGTAACTTGGAGAGTTATAGGCGGTTTATGAACTCTTGGAGATTACTGATATTAATCACGTGGATACACTATCTCCAACATGATTGTCTAGGGTATGAATGAGGAAACATCTTCCTTTTCTATCTTTATTTAAGAGTTCAATTTTAGCTCTTTAGTGGAATGAGTTAAAATTAATGGATCGGACCTAAGTGAATCATTTGTTGATTGTGATTAGGTTATGTCTATTGAAGCTTAAATTTAGATAGCCCGCCAAGACCCCAATCCACACGGACTTGCATGGATCACTTGATATATTCTACCGGACCAATTTATGGTCCATCTAGAATTGCATTTAATATATTAAGAATATAATTTGCACATTATTTATGTAATGGGCTGCTCAATTATATTTATATATTAATGAATGACATGTGGGCTTGTTTCTTTTAGTAAGAATGGGTCTAGTTCACATTTGAGCTTTTTATTTAAAGTCCTATGGATTAAATGAAATAAGAAAATAATATTTGGCCCAATATTTTTATATGGGGCGGCAAGGTGATTAATTAAACCTTATATATTATTTTGTTTTCATTGTTTAATTAAATAAGAATTAATTAATTTATTAATTAATTGTTTAATTAAGAAACAAATCTTTTCTGATTAGGAAATATGATTCCTAAAGGTATACTATTGGTAGTAGTATATTTAAATTAAAAGACTTGTTTGACAAGGAAATAAATAATTAATTTTATTTATTTAATCAAATAAGAAGTCTTTTTTATTTTAGTCAAATAAAAGAATAAAAAATTTATGAGTTTGATTAGGGTTTGGAAGTCTTAAACTAAATAGGAATTAGGGTGCAATACAAACTCCTTTTGGTTTGAGGATTGCGGCAACCCTAGTCCCTTTTGGCTAGAGAATTCGGCCACCCTAGTAAAAAGGAAGAAAGAAAATTTTGCCACATATATAAGTGGACTTATAATTTTCGGCCACTTAGGGTTTTGGTGTGTATAATTCTATTTTCTTCTTCTTCTCAACTCATAGAAAGATAACTTTTATTCTACTAAAACAAAAAGAGACATAGATTATTCTTTGATGGTATACTATTTGCTTATTCATCAATAAGCTTGTGTATACTACATCGATCAAGGTTCACGCGAGTTTCGATCATAAGATTGAGAACTCAAAAGTGACCGAAATAATCTTAGGTTTTTTTTTATTGTTTTTGTGACTAACGAATAAGAGAAAAGTTTGTTTTATCCAATCACAGGCTTGCAATTCAAAGAAAAGGGAGACCACGCTCCTAGGTGATCCACGTTCGTGCTAGGATTGAAGATCTTGGGAATTACCATCGACGTAAGTCAATCGGATCACGCGACAAAAGGTATTCTTCTTTTGTTATATATTATATATCTTTAATTGATTAAAAGGGTTAAGGTTCGTAAAAGGAAAAAATTTAAAAGCTACTAAAACCTATTTTTTTAGTCTCGCTTCCGTTGCGTGTACTTTTTCGGTATATTTTTCCCTACACATCCTCTAAGACCCTAACACCAGAGCACCTTCGAAGGGTAATATTGTCAGACCCGACAACAACTGAGCACATAAAGATAGCTGTTGCGGCCAGCTTATGAGCTTTCGACACGCGTTCCGTGACGTCAGAACCAAGACTATATAAAGCCCATTTCTACCTTGAAAAGGGGACTGGTTTATTTTACTTTCTAAGAAATCACTATGTACTTGTAATCTATCAGCAGTGTGAACTTAATTCCATCATATATATATATATATATAAGAAAAGAGCACGATTCTACTGTGTTTAACCTCATATATCTAGCCTCATTTAACATCATACTCTGAAGGCTCATTTTTACCCCAAACAATTAATAAAAAAGATTAAAATGGAGTGTAAACATATAATTAATGGATTGTCAATGGTATTTCTCTTTTAAAAAGCCAATTAACAATTAATTAAGGGCAAATGGGTTTTTATAAATTGTTCAAATTAAAGGGTTTAATTTGGTAATTTAACAAAAGGCAGAGAGTTATTTACGTTTATCTTTAAAAATTATACTTAATTTTTCAAGATACACCCCTAATCAATGTGACTAGACGGTAATAAATGCTCATTCAATTTGATAATGAGTCGTACCACTACCATATTTTTAGAATTCTTTTTGGGCTAATTACCCTGGTGACCATTGAGTTATGCCACCATTATCAAAATGGCCACCAGATGGGGAATTGGTTTAGAAATGGCCATTTTTGGCAAACAATGTTATACTAATGGTCATTCTGTTATAACACCTTTAACTTTTTCTAAGAATGTTACACTAATGGCCATCAATTTGTTCACTTGGTATCAAAATGGCCATTATAGTCATTTTTCTCCAAAATTGCTCTATTGGCCATCCATTTGGTCAATTGGTATCAAAATGGCCGTTATAATTGTCCCACTTTTTCTAGAACATGTGTAGTGACAATCCATTTGGTTAATTGGTATCAAACCAATCATTATATGTACAACTATATTCTATTAGAAAAATAGAGTAAGCAATCATTAAAAATAAAATTTCATTCAATAGAGAAAATGAAGATTTCATTTGATTCAATATAATTTCAGTCTCATACACATCAAATACTACTAGTCAAACTGCATAAGTATACCAAAACCCCCTACACAAGTATACCAACTTGTTCCTTTTAATCTGAAAACTGTTCAAAAACCATACCCTATTGCACCATAATCAAAACCACACAAAAGTTTGCCAACCAAATTTCATGGTACCTAAAATAACTACCAACCTTAACAAAAGGCAATGCACTTTCAGTTAAACAAAAAACATTGTCAATTTTATTTCAGCTTAAAAAAAAAAAAAAAAAAAAAAAAAGCAATAAGTGTCTTCATTTCAATTAACCAAATGGATGGTCAATACACATGTTCTAGAAAAAGTGGGACAATTATAATGGTCATTTTGTTACCAATTGACGACATGGATGGCCACTAAAGTACTTTTGGAGAAAAATGATTATAATGACCATTTTGATACCAAGTGAACAAATTGATGGCCATTAGTGTAACATTCTTATAAAAAGTTAACGGTGTTATAACGGAATGACCATTAGTATAACACTGTTTGCCAAAAATGGCCATTTCCAAACCAATTTCCCATCTAGTGGCCATTTTGATAGTGGTGGCATAAGTCGATGGCCAACGGAATAATTGCATACACTTTGAGTCAAAGTATGCAAATATAGTGGTTCACATTTTTCGTCCTGATATATTTATTGTCAGGATGAACTGACAATAGAAAATCTGTATATATATATATACATATACAGTTTTTCTATTGTCAAGTTTGAACTAATATAAAATATATCAGTTCCTTGCATGTGAGTCATTGGATTTAAATGCTTTGAATTGGATGCATGCACTTGTTGCTATGATTTCATTTGATTTCATTACGTTAAATAAAAAATATATTTACTTACTTCACACCATATTTTATTTTTTCTATTATGTTTAGCTTCACAGAGAAGAGAAAATTTTCTTCACCTTCCCTTTTTGTTGCTATGATTTTCGGCCTCACTATAGTTTACACACACAAATTCCATTTACTCTTTTCACACACATGTACTTGATATTGGCTTTTAAACTCCATGCACTACTTAATTCACACTTTTTGTTTTTGTTTTTTGTTTTTTTTGAACAACATATATTAAAAAAGCCAGTAAATGGCAAGCAAGGAACACCACCAAAACATAGCAAAGGCTCAGGCAAGCAAAACAACCAGGCAAACAAAAACCCATACAAAGAACAGATCAAAGGCCAAAAACAAAGGCTAGAACAACAATAACAAAAGCGCCACAGACAGCTCCGCAGCACCCAACAAACACCTAGCAAAAAAGGACCAAAGACAACCCAATTCACACTTGTACCGGATCATATTTAAACAATAAATCAAACACTTGGAGTGCATTAGATAGATGAGATATGATTATTATTTAATCTCATTACTCTTTTAGAATATATAAATTTGTTCATGGGAGGTGAGAAAAAGACAAGACCAAAGATAAAGAGATCTAAGAAGAGATTAGAGATAAGGTGTATTAAATTTGAAAAATAAGTAAAAAGGGTAGTTTTGAAAATAAATTAACAAAATGATTTAACTTTATTTAATTAAATCAAAATTTAAAAAAGTGAAGCATAAATAGACCAACAAAGAGTGTGCCAATAGCACCACTCTTGCGTTAAATAATATTGGAGACTTAATTGTCAATCATTGATGAACTAATAATGATACTGATATCTAACATTATCTATCTATTGAAGAAATAACAATCTTGAGAAATTTGAACATTGAAACAAAGTTTTACTTGAATACCATTAAATTACCAATGCCACGTACTTTTGATTTCTATTATTATTATTTTCTAAAAATTACTGCAAATGAACAAAAACTCACTTTCGGAGACGGTCGTTCTACTAAATCAGCTTGAACATTGAATGGTACGTAATACATGCGTATCTGACATGTTCGTTGCTGGTTCATAGTCAGATTATTATATTATAATTAACAATTTTAAAATATCTACTAGCTAATCACATTTGAAAGATCTAGAGGAGGATCAATGAATGAAGACTGGAGTTTTTCATATATATATATATTCTTTGATCGAAATCTAAGTAATTTCTAATTGGATAATATTAAAACTAAGTAAATATGTGATTTATAATAATATTTGAATTTAATTACCAGTTGATGAGTTCAGCTTGGTAGTAATTGTTGCTTGAATGAAAAAAAAGGTAGGCAGTTCGAAGCCCAAACTTGGTTGAGCCTAAATCTGATCCAGCCCAGCCCTCAAGACATTGATCTTGGGACTGGACTTAACAGCCTATTTGAAACTTTAGATCCGGCCAAGTTTGATCTGTAGAGTAATTGGGCCCAATCTAAGTTTGAATTCGAAATTCGATAGTTGATGGGCTTAAAAATTTCAGATCGGGCTGGTCTGGCCCGACCCTTTTGACAACTCTAAGGAAAGGGCCTTAAAGAGTATTTTTGACCTTTCTCCCGATTTCTGGCACAAGAAACAAAAGACCTCTTTAAGGGTATTTGGTCCTATTTTTTATACTTACAAATCAAGTTTGACCCTAAACAATCTTTTTAAAATGTGTAGCTTTTTTTTTTTTTTTTTTTTTTTTTTTACACAAATCAAGTTTGTCTATTATTTTTTTTACTCTATCATAATTATTTTTAATTCCTTTTAAATAAACTAAAAATAATCATAATCTATATTATTGGTCGCATCAACAAAACAGCAGAAGACTATAAAAAATACAATTGGGATTAAAGATATTAAATCCATGGGGAAATTAGTGAAATTTCCCCTAAATCCATCTACTTATATCAGAATTAGGGGTGGGTAGGAGTTGAATTGGTTTGGTTTTCGGTTGAAACCGTCTATTTGTTGATTCAAGTCGGTTCAGTTTTGGGTCTAATGGGCCTAATGAAAAATTTAGATACTTTTTTAAGTGTATGAGTCTTTTGGACCATAATTCGATGACCATATTGAGAAAATATTCACATATTATAACTTTTTTGTAATTATTACAATATGTTTTTTTTTTATAAGAAAAAAAGGTGACGCGATGGCACTATTCACGACATTGTAGCGGGTGGTGATGTGACGGCACTGTTCATGGCATTATAGTGGGTGTGACGCGATGGCATTGTTCACGACACTGTAGTGGCACTGTTCACAAATGATGCGATGACATTGTTCACGGCACTGTTCACGGAATAAAAAATATGTATTAAAAAAATAATTCGTGATTTTGTCTTGGTTGGGGTGATTTTCTTAGGTGTTTTGCTGGTCGTGGCATTCACATCCATGCATGGTATGCATGGCTCAGTAGATGATCTCATGTTTATGGAGGCTGTAATTTGCTCGCTTTCGATGAAGGTGAAGTGTTTGGTGTTGTCTCCTCCTTAGGATGGTCTGGTTTCGGTTAGTTCTTCGTTGTTGGAAAGGCTCATTGCCACCAGTGGTTCGAGTAAACCTCCGCACTCTGTTTCGTTAACCACAGTGGGTTCATCTAGTGGGGTGCATTTGTTGGTGAAGGAGCCACTTTCGTCTCATGCTCTGGATGGGGATCCGGTGAGTGTTGGGGATTTAGCTCAAAGGCCAGTTTCGGGTTCAAGATTGTTGGTTTAGGGTAGTAAGTCTTATGAAGATCTCTTGAGGTATTCTAAAGCTTCAGTTGAGCCTTTCCAAAGCCTTCATCTCCATCTATGAAGGGGGGTTTTGTTTCTATTCGGGTTGATCCTGTTGCTTATCAGTCCCGCATTGAGGTGTGTAAAAATGCTCTAATTGAGCGTGTTGTGCTCTCTAGTGGTGAGCAACCATGGAAACTTGTTGATCTTAAGGCAAAACTTAGCAAACATTAGATGTTGAGTTCTGATTGGCGTATCATATCTCTAGGGAAGGGCAATTTTTAGATTAATTTGAAATCTTCAACTGATAAAAATATTGTTTATTAGGCTCGGTTCATCTTAAACCAGGTATTCTTCGACTTCAACCATGGGTTCCAAATTTCAACCCATCCTTGTAGAAATCCACTAATGATCAAGTATGGGTTAGATTCTACGATCTTTCTTGGGAATACTGGCATCCGAAGATTATTTCTGATTTGCCTAGAGGTATTAGGATGCCGTTAAGGTTTGACAGGGCCACTATTGTTGGGGTTTTGGTCATTATGTTATAGTTTTAGTTGATGTTGGTATGTCTTCTCTGCTACCGTCATCTTTGCTTTTAGAGAGGGATGAACTTCATAGTTCTTTTATATATGTTAAGTACGAAAATCTTCCTGCTTTTTGTACCACTTGCTCTTTTATTGGTCACTTGCCCAGTGATTGTGGTAGGAACAATTCTGGCAAGATACCTTCGACTAGTTCTATGCATCCGGTTCAAGTTACGATGGGGAATTCTAAAATTTCTTGGGAGGATGGTTTCCAACCCGCTAGGACTCAGTCCTCAACTTTCGTTTATCACCTAGTTGTGAAGTGAGCCAAAGATGACCCAGTTTCCAATGCTTGCTGCTATTCAGCAGGATTTAAAGCTTTTAGATTCTGTTGTGGTTCATTCTACGATTGGTTCGGACTCGGTTGTTCACTCTATGGTTGATTCGGATCTGGTTTCAGGACAAACTCCTTTGGTTTCTAGGTTAGTCATCTTGGGTTTGACTTCTTCAGATTCAGCAGTGTTGGTTTTTGGTTCTCCAGTTATGGCTTTTGTTTCGGTCTCCCTTATTGATTAAGGTAGTTCTGGTTCAATTCTTTCCGCCTCTATTGGTTCATTTGTAGTGGATGAAAATATAAATTATGTGTCTAATACAACCTAGAGATGGATTGAATGGGTTGTTAATCCAATTAGTTACCAATTTTTTGGATTAGTCAATATTATAAAAAATAACCCAATACAATCAAATACGATCAACGTAATTAGAGTGTGGAAAACAATAAATAACACGATGATTGATTTACGTGAGAAACCTGGGAAAAAACTCACGAGCTATCCATCTAGTCACACACGATCCTCAAATCAACTATATGTAATGATGTTTACAACCTAAGTTGACATCTAGTCACACCATTCTCGGTCACTAACCTACCACGACTACCTTGCGGGCCTTTCATAGTGATTCTAAACCAATTGTTTGTGCATTAAACCACTTAGCCACGCGACTTAACTCTTAATGAAGAGATTAAACAACATATGTGAATATATGAAAATATTCTAAATGCAATTAATGTTAGGCAACACTAAATGCTTATCTAGAGATTAAATTATGGCAATAAAAGCAATCCTAGATATCAAAATCTATATGAATGCTTATAAAGACCTAACTAGATATAGATATGAGAATCTAAAATCTAGTCATTAAACAATAAACCAATCAGCACAAGTTGTCAGAAAACATGGCAAGGATAATAAATGCAATCAAGGAATGCAATCAATGAGTCCTAAATAACAATGTCTAGATGCAAGGCATAGAGACTTAGCTAGAAGGGCAATATTGTCCTAGATGCAAGCTATCAACAAAAAACACAACTCAACCAACAAACAAAGACTCAAGCATGTTAGAAACAACATTAAGAAAAGAGTCAAGCATTTAATCACAAAATAAAAGCTAATTGATCGAACCAAAATAGAAATGTTTTTAGCCCCCATTTCCTAGTCTTTTTGCTTAATTCTCAGGCAATTTCGAGTGATATAACAATGTTAATCGAGTGTTTCGGGATTATTTGTGCCACAAAAGGTATTTTGTGAAGAAGGAGGAATATTTGGTGCAAAAAGAGCAAAAAAGGTGAAAACAGACCAATTGTCGCGGATATGTCCCGTGAAGGCAAACAATGACTCAACAAAGAGAATTGTCACTGTTTAAGTGTCGCTACAAGGATCCCACGACAAAGAACCAGTTACAGCAAAGACAATGGCCAAGGCATTGCCGCGATTTAACTATCTCGTTTCAGGACACCGCAACAGTGAGGAATTAAGTCGAAGAAGCAAATCAGGTCTAATGTCGTAGCCTATTGTCGCTATCAGAACAACAGCGACATTTCATTGAAGAAACAATCAGGTCTAATGTCGCAACCTATTGTTGCTGTCAGAACAACAGCGACATTTCATTGAAGAAACAAGGCAAAAAGGGACAAATGTGAAGCCCACCACTATTTCCTACCGCTGGCTAGCTTGAACTAGCGGTACGATCCAACGCTACAAACTCTAATAGCCACTGCTACTTACCACCGCTACTTACCACCGCTAGCATGAACAAAAGGTACAAACCAGCATTACAACTCCAGTAGCCACCGCTACTTCACAACGCTGGATTGAATCGGTGGCTGATCCGGCACTACTCCCGTCAGGTCTGAAAACACACGAATGTTAGCCCATTTAGGAGGGGTATTCGTATCCTTTCACTCCCATTTCATACCCTAGCCTTCACCACATATAAATACACCAACTTTTACAGAGAATTGCCATCCTAAAATCCCTTATTCAGCCATTCCTAATCTCTCCATTTTTCCTCTCCAATCTCATCAACAACAAATCTAGATTACTTCACCTAAATCATTCCTATCTTCCCATCTTCTCCACACATCTCCTTTGTCACTACCCATTTGACATCCACCTATCTAAACATATCCTCATCCACCACTCTTTGCACAAGGATCAATAAGGAAGCTCAATGAAGGATCAAGCTTACAAGAGAGACTCATGGGTTATTTCTCTACAATTTACTTCCTTTCTTTATTTGTGATTATGTGTAATTAAACCCCTATTCTAGGGGAATGATTTGAGACATTATTGGACAATGGGTATTTGTTAAAGCTTTGAATATTATATTTACACAATTATAGTTCTAATCACTTTTTAACTAGATCTTGCTCTTATGTGATTGATTAAGTTATTGACACACTTGTTAATTGCAATATGTTGTAGGATTTACTTGTGATAAAATTGGTTGAGTTATCGACACACTTAATTGATTGTAGCACATAATGAATATGATAGGTTATTGGTGGGTATATCAATACCAATTGCCTAGGCCTTTGATTGTCATAAACGATCCCACATTGACACCCTCTCCTTAATCGGTTAGGTATTTTGGTGGGAAGTTGTTTGGTTTAGTACCCATGGCCAAGCACACTTTTGAATTAGATCGGTCCTTGAATGTGTGGACCGTACGTTAATGAAGCTATGTATGAATTGCCCAAAGTCCATTAGCTACTCTATCAATCCCTTAGACTTCTAATTAATTGTTTATTACATTATCTTATCTAGACTTGTTGAGCATTCTATTTTCTCTATCATTTTAGTTACATTTACTTTACATGTTATGTTTGATGGTTTCTCAAACCATACACTATCCAAACTACCATGATTTACTTTATTGCATTTTAGACTAGTTAATTAATCCAACTAATTACCCTAATTCCATGTGGAACGAATCCTTGCTTACCATTTTATTAATCTTTACATCCTAAGTGGATTTTCAAGTGGTGAAAATTGGTTTTCAAGTGAACATATAAATAAATTGTTTGTTTTAGTACAAAACGGCTTCATCACAAATCCTATTCAAACATGAACAAAATATGAAACAAGAAGTTCTAGAATATGTTCAAATTACCTAGTCAAATAAACAAGGAAGACCCATGCTTGGATAATGCTACAATGATGCTAGATGCTCATGGGAATGTGTTTGGTTGAGTAAAGGTGAGTTCTTGGGAGTTTTTCTTTCTTGGGAAACACTCTATCTTTCAAAAATGTGATTTTGAAATCTTAAAAACATACAAGAGAGAAAACAACATATATATATACAGGAGCCCTAAATGAAGCTACGACATTTTGGATAAGAAAAAATTGATTTCTGGTGGCAAAAAGCGACTTGAAGGTGACTTGGAGGTTAGGTCGCTTCAAGGTTGCTTTTCTATCAGGAAAATGACTAGAAAAAGTGACTTGAAGGTCATGTCGCTTTAAGGTCGCACCAAGGCTGCCTTGTTCTCGGGAAAACAAGATAGCACAACAACTCGAGTTTCAAGCAACCCAAAAGATGACCAAACAATATTGAAACCTTTCGTATGATATACCATTGGAAAGGTATGAAAGTCTACTTTCTTCTCCTTTTTACATAATAAGGTTTCAATGTCTATAAAATAAGATATGGTCATTTGAGTGACTTAAGGTCAGATTTGGGCAGCAACAAGATTGCCTAAACTCGTGGTACAATACCATGCAACCTAAGACCAATCCAAGATAGAGTAAAAAGACATCTCTAGTGGACACATAACGTACTATGACTAGCACACTATCGTGCAAGCGTAGATGTTTCCAAACATACTTCAAGAAACGAAATGCATAATACACAACCACACCTAAGTCTAATAATAAGGTGCAAGTATGAGATATGTAATGGATGCACACATATAAGCAATGAACACAAATGCAAGATGAATAAAACATGCATGAGTAGTGTGTATGTGCAACTAATCTCTTCAAAGAGTTAAGCACAAGTGATATACCTTTGAAGTGCTCTTGAGTGTGCCTTTGAAGCTTGATCAAGCACAATGAAGGCCTAGTCTACCCTTACACATTTAAATCCCAAATATGCTTTATCAACGAAATAAGCCAATCAAAATATGAGGAACTTACAATGGATGATGGTGCAATTCCTCATGGTTGTTCATCTTCTTTTGTTAAGGTTTTGTCTTGTCCAGTGGTTTTGATTTCCATAGTGGATGTTCACGGGTCAAGGGTACGAGCGTGTTACTCCATGGATTGCTTCTATAAGTTCCTCAAGTTTGATTGGCTTATTTTGGTGACAAACCACATGTGGGGTTTGATGTAAGGGTAGCTTAGGCATTTGATGGTTGGTGCTTTGCACAACCAAGGCCCTCTCAAGTCCTCAAGAGAAGAAGCACCAAAGGTAAAATTCTTGTGCTTACTTGCAATGAAGAGACTTAATTCCACACACACACACACAACTCATGCATATCTCTACTTCCTTATATGTTGTGTGTTTTATTTGAGTGCATTCATGTTCATTGATATCTCTTCATGTATGTTTAAATGATTGCATCTTGTGTGTTACTTGCCTTGACATGATTAGGCTTAGGTTGCATGCATTTTGTGAAGGTGCTGTTGAGAGCGTTGTTCGAATAGCGCCCATTTGAGACCTAATGGGGCTTGGGTTAGGCGCTGTACAAACCTGTCGATTTATTTCGATTGTTTTACGGTTGCTATACAAAGTGTTGTATGTACAGCGCTATGTACAAGGACACTCTGTTTCCCGAGAAGAACAGAGCTTTGGCGTTGTTGGGTCGCTCTACATAAGCGATGTTCGTTGAGCGACAATGAAGATTGTTCTTCATTTTTCTAGGTAGGCACTGTACAAGTCGCTCTACGTACAGCGACTCGTACAGCGGCCAAGGGAAATTTTGTGTCACTTATCAAAACGCTGCAGTTTCATTTTGGGACCCTATATATATGCCTCTTTGTCATTAGGTTGAAGAAGAAAGTCAAAAATCATAGTTTTCACTTAGGATATTTTTCAAGTGAGAAAAATTCACAAAGAACTCTCCTTTAATCATTCAAAGTAATTTCCTTTTGCATCAAAGTTCATCTTGCATCATCTATGACCATATAGGATGCATCCATGTATGGATTTTATACAACACATCTTGTTTGGTAAGGTTTTCACTAATTTCATCTAATCTTAGTGTTTTTTCTTAACAAGTCATCTCTTTTATTACTTGTATGTTCTTAGATCATATTCTATTATACAAGATAGAAATTGTTGTGTTGTCTTGATTGAGTGATGTATTGTGATAACTATACCTAGGATTGTTTAATCTAAGTTAGCTATGTTGATGTCTAGGATTGATTTAATTGACATCTTTTAAATCCTAGATAAGCATTTAGTGTAACCTAGCATTAATTGCATGTTGGATATCATTGCATATTCACATAGGTTTTTATTGATCTCTTCATTGTGAAGTAAGTCTTGTGTGACTAAGGTGGCTTAGTGCTCAAGCAATTGGTCAAGTGCCATTGTAAAAGGCCTGCAGGTAGATTAAGGGGTGCTCACGCCAAAAGTAATGTATCAAGGGATATCACTACGGATTGAACCAAGAGTGGCAAGTGGTAGTGTCCATAGCATGAGGTTATCTAGTGTAAGAGTCCGAGAATCACTTGAGGGTGTAACCATCTTTTCATATAATGGATTTATGTGACCGTGTGTGGTGCACATAATAGCTTGTGGTTTTTCCCTGTTAAAGTTTCCACGTAAAAATCAAGTGTTCTTTAAATTCTGCATTTAATACTTGATTTTGTTGTTTGGTGAATTGGGGTTATATTTGTAATGTTGACTAATCCGAAAAATTTGTTAATAACGGATTAACAACCCATTCTCCCCCCTAGGTTGTATTAGACACGCACGTATAATATTTGTTTTAGTTTCTTAGGTTTTGTTAAAGTCAACTTCTCGTGTGGGTCCTGCGGCTCGCAAGATGTTAGAGCTCAACAGATCTCGTCTGTTTCGATTGAGAGGGTTGATAAGGGAGTTTTGAGGGATACATCAAGTGCCTCTCATGTCTCTTCCGTCAATTATGTTGTGCAATTTTGGGGTTCTAAGCCCTCCTGTCTTATTCTCAGGCTGAGCTTCGTCTCATTGCTTACTCTTCATGGGCTGATCAAATTGAAGATGAGGAGTTAGATGATGTTGACATTTCACAGAGATTAAGGATGGTTGAGCATAGGCTCAAGTCCTATAAGTCTGAGTTTCGGGCTCCTTCGAGAGTTTCTAATGATTAGTGTCCTCTACTGTAATTGTCGGGGTTTTGAGAATGGCTTTACAAGGTGAGTTCTTAGAGATTTATGTTGTTCGCATCGACCTTCTTTGGTTTGTCTTGCCAAGCCTATGGTGTCTTTTGCCTCACTTTCGCCGGTTTCTAGTCTGCTTTTGGTGGGAATGAATGATATGGGTGGGTTATATCCATCTATTTGGTTTTTTGCTTATGAATCTATCGGTGATGCCTAAGTAGTTCTTTCTCAAGACCAGTAGATTACCATTTCTTTTTCTATTGGCTCTCATGTTCATTGGTACACGTTTGTTTATGCGAGTACTTCCGCAGTTATTCATCGTTTGCTTTGGAGTTCTCTTCAGGACATTGTTCATTCAGTTTCTTCTTCTTGGTTAGTGGTTGGGGATTTCAATGTGGTTCTGGGTGCTCACAAGTCTTTGGGTTCTCGTTCTCCTGCTCGTAGCTCTTATGAGGATTTCAAGAATATGATTGATGACCATGAGTTTATTGGTATTCCTGCCTAAGGTGCTCGTTTCACTTAGGCTAGGGGTTGTTCCGTCCGCACTAGAGTTAAGAGGAGATTAGATAGAGTTTTGGTCTCAAAGGGTTGTATTTCATGTGTGGCTCTCCCTCGTTGGTCTTCGGATCATTACCCATTGTTGACTCGGTTATCAGATATTAAGGTCTCCATTCCTAGGCCTTTTCGGTTTCGAAGTATGTGGTTGGATCACCCTGATTTTATGGATTTGATTTGTAGTGTTTGGAATTCTCCTTGTGTGGGAAGACCTTCTCATGTGGTTGTTAGTAAGCTTAAGAAATTGAAAAAGGCTCTCAAAACTTGGAATTATAAGGTCTTTGGTGATCTGAATGCTGACATCTCTAAGAAATCATCGGATTTTTAGTCTATTCAGCGTTAGTTATCTGATCTGGGTTTCTCAGAGGAGTTGTTTTTGGCTGAGTCATGTGTTCATCATAAGCTTTTATATGTTGTTACATGGACATGAGTGCTATTTTCGGAATAGATCCAGAGTGAGATGGCTTTGTGATGGAGACCGAAATTCATCTTACTTCCACGCTTCTATTAGACTTAGATAGTATCGTAATGCTTTATCTATTTTCTCGATTGATGAGGTGCTCTCAGATGATCATCTTATTATCAAGGATCATGTCATCAGTTTTTATTATGGTCTTTTTTCCTCGGATGATCCTCAATTGGAGAGGGATTTCGCGATTGTGGATGATGTGATTCCTTCCTTGGTGACTGATGTGGAGAATGATTTTTTAATTAGTGTTCCTTCTGCGGTTGTTATTCATGATGCGGTTTTTGCTATGGATGCCGCTTCTGCTCTTAGTCCGGATGGATTTTCTGGTCGATTTTATCAAAGATGTTGGGACGTGGTAGGTGGAGATGTGGTTCATGATATTTGGGATTTTTTCCTCACTAAAGCTATTTTTCATCAAATCAATTCCAGTTTCATTATTCTTCTTCCGAAGCTGAGGGATTCTTTTTTTATTGACTAGTTCCACCCGATTGTGCTTAGTAACTTTCTGTTCAAAATCTCTTCTAAGATTTTAGCGGATCGGTTGGCTCAGATTGCAGCCAAGGTTGTTTCTTCTCAGTAATTTGGTTTCATTTGCGATCGCCACCTTGAGGATTGCATTGTTTTGGCTTCCGATTGTGTGAATGTGTTGCATAAGAAGTGTTATGGGGGCAATTTGGCAATGAAGATCGACTTCTACAAGGCCTTTGATACTCTTGAGTGGGTTTTCCTTCGTAAAGTTCTTCAAGCTATTGGGTTTTCCCGTGTGTTTATGGACTGGATTGACTGCATTCTTTGTTCGTCTAGGTTCTCGATCTATAGGGGTTCATCAGGGGGATCCTCTTTCTCCAGTGTTGTTTGGTATTGGTGAGGATTTCCTTAGTAAATTATTGACAAGGATGGTGGATTATTCTCAGATTTTGTCGATTTCTTCCCCGAGGGGATTTTCAGTTCCAACTCATTTACTTTATGCAGATGATGTTCTGATTTTTTACAGAGGCACAATTAAGAATCTTAAGAATATCATGCATGCTTCTGAGGTCTATGGCAGCATTTTTGGTCAGTTGGTGAAATGGGGTAAGTCTTCCATCTATTTCAGCCCTTTTGTTTATCTGTCTCGGATTGTTAAGCTGCAGTCTTTGGTGGTATGTAGATAAAGCAGATTCATTTCTCTTATTTGCGGTTTCATTGTTTCGGGGCAAGCCTAGGAAGCATGTGTTATATAGCCTATTACGGATAAGATTTTGTCTAAGTTTGCTAAGTGGAAGGGTAAAGCCCTTTCCATGGCCGGTTGATTGGTCATTTATTGTATATATTTTTTATCCCTATTCCTCTAATCAATTGCTTGCTTCTTGAGTCTTTTAGCGCTTTAATGGGTGTGTTTGAGTGTTTTCAGGTTATTGGACCAGATTGATTTATTTGAAGTATTTCATATAAAAAGTGCTATTTTGAAGAAGTCAAAGGTCTTTTCTGAAATTGAGCAAAAAGCGCTCTCACACCGCTGCTATTTTCAGAGAGAGAGGCGTCGCAGCGTTTATCGGGCAGAGGAGACCGCTGTACAAAACGTTCCCTAACCGCTGCCAAAGTGGCAGCGTTCCCAATTGTGGGCAAACCGCTGCCACACCGCTGCCAAAGTGGCAGCGGTCCGGCACCGGTCCGGCATATATTCCGCGATTTAATAGGTTTTCTCCACTGAAGCCCGAGCAGATATAAATAGAGGAGTTTTCTATTCATAAGGGGGTTCGGCTGGAGACAGTTCGACAGCCATCATTCATAACCTAAATCACTCAACAAACTTTCGTTCACCTAGCATATAGAAGATTTGAAGATGAAGGATAAGATTTCAACATCATAGATTGGAAGAGTGTCTACTATTTCCATGGATTCTATCAATTACTTCTCTCTTCTTTTTATTTCATCTATGTGTAACTAAATCCATACGGTCATGCTAATCTGATCAATTCGGTCATCACGAGTTCTTTTGTGCACTCTTTCATGATTTATAAGTGGCCTTCTTCGTTGTTGCGGGTGATTAGGTTCAAATTGAAGAATATTTTTTGGACCGGTTCCTATAAGGTGACCAAGTTGGTCCGGGTTGCTTGGAATTGTTGTTGTATACCTTACTCTCAAGGTGGCTTTGGTTTGAAGGATTTAGGGTTACTGAATGATTTGGTTTTACAGAAGTTCACTTTGAGTTCATGACTTCTGATGGTTTTTCTTTCTCTTTTCTTCGGGAAAGGTATCTCAGGCAGTTGTAGAAATCTCAGGGGGAGTATGAGACTTCCTCGATTTGGTCCTCCTTTTGGACTAGTTATTCTTCTCTTCTCAAAGGGGGTATTTGGCTTATTGGCGAGAACTCCCAGCAAGATTTCTAGTGTGATAATTGGATTGGGGTTCCCATTTTGGACCTTTTGGGTATTTCGGATTATTTGGCTAATCCTCTTTGGGCGAGAATTTTTTATTTCATTCAGGATGGTAAATGGTGGCTGGATGATCATTTTCGTTTACGCTTCCCGAACCTTTGTTTTCGGAATGATTGGATTGTTATCTCTCATGTGGTAGATTCTCTAGTGTAGAATCATTCTAGGGATGGTCAAGTTATGTGCAAGGCAGCTTATTCTCGATTTATTTGTGATTCTCCTCAAGTTCTTTGGTGAAGAGATGTTTGGTTTCGTCTCATTTAATTCCTCTTTCTCATTCAGATTTGACTTGAAGTCTCATGTTGAATAGGCTTCCCACGAAGGATCGTCTATGTAGGTCTGGGTTTCAGTTGGCATTCCAATGTAATGTGTGTGGGGTTAGTAGTGAGTTGGTTGATCATCTCTTTCTCCTTTGCCCTCTGGCGGATGCTTTTTAAGAAGCTGTTTTCACGGCTTTTCAGTGACGCGTTTCTACAGACACTTAGCAGGCTTTTTTCTTGCAAGCTATGTCAGTTTTGTTTAGTGATCAAGTCAGGGTTTTATGGAAGACGACTATATATGCGGTGGTTTGGAGTGTGTGGTTGGCTCGTAATCAGTGGATTTTTGAAGGTAAGGTTGTGGATTTTAGGTCTGCTCTTGCTCTAGTCTAGTGTACAGTTTCAGATTCTAACCGCCTAGAGATTGGGTGTATGCGTAATGGTGTAGATGATCTGTTGATTCTTAGGAGGTTTGGCCTTCTTGGTCATCATGCTAAGGCTTTGGTAATCTAGAGTGTGATTTGGTCACCTCTGACTCCTAGTTGGATCAAAATTAATACGGTTGATGCTACTTAGGGTTCTCTGGGTGTTGGTGGTTGTGAGAGATGTGTTGATTTTAGGGTTTGGTCAAATTAGTATTACACTATTTATAATATTATTATATTATATTTTTTTTGAAGTATTATACTATTTCATAAATTTGAAGTTTTTCGAGGAGGGGGAGGACTCGAACCTGTAACCTCACGATGCAGGCGTAAAGGTTTACCACCGGACCAACCTTATCTCGTCTTCTATTTATATTATTGTTAATATATATATATATATATAAACTTTCAAGTCAGTGTGCACTTATATAACTTACATCAGTGTGTTGCATTTGGACTACAAGATTTACATGCTTCGATTCAGTACGTATGCACTTGTCAATACTTCCCCATATCAGTGGCCCATATACAACGTATTGATATGAGTTATATCAGTGCACACTGACCAGAACCGGACTGTATATATATATATAGTTTTTCTCTTCTGAAATTCCCTTAAAGCAATAGTGTTTTATACCTAGAGGGGGGGGGGGGGGTGAATAGGTATAGTCCCAAATTCTTCCAATATTCAAAAATGCGGAATATAAAAATGAAATGAATACTTGAAATGATATAACAATTGTATAATATGAATCAATTCATGTAAGCATCAATATACAAAAGAATCAATACAAGTGATCATATGGAAGATAAGGAAATATAAAGCGAAAATGAGACACAATATTTTTACGTGGTAAAACCTCAAAGAGAAAACATCTATGGGTTGAATCCACTACCACCGGCAAAGAAAATCCACTATATGAAAAGGATTTACACACTCAAAGCTATCAACACTATGATATCCACTTCAAGCTATCAAATCATAAACAACCCTCGGGCTAGTGATTCACAAAGCCTACTCTCTATCCAAGATGTGTCCTACACCTCTAGAGAGCAACTCCCTATCCAAGGCTCTCAAGCCTCTAGGAAGATTTCCTCGCTTAGCAATCTAGATCACTAGGATCCTAGTCAAGCTACCCAAGCTCAACCATCCAGAGTACGCAACTCCTTGTTAAGACTTTTGCTTAGTTATCCGGATCCTCTTGATCCTAACTAAGGCTTCTTGCTTGGCTATCCGGAATCCTTTCCTATCCAAGTCTTCTTGCTCAAGACAAAGATTCACTCACTTTACAAGAGACTTCAACCTATTACAAGGCAATGATCTAGGTGATGCAAATAATGCAAACACACATAAATAGAGTAAGTAGATCAAACACACTCTATGAACATGCTTAATGATAATCTAGAATATACTATCAACACACAATCACAAATCTATCTAGAAATCAAAGCATGCCAAAAAAATAAGAACAAGATTAGAATATTAAATATATGTCACAAAAACCTTAGTTCTTATATCATGAAATTGAATCTAGAAGATAACATGAAGCACATCATACAATCAATTTCTAGAAGCAATTTCAAGCAAAATCAAGTCTAGCAAAAATATGTTCAAGAGAGATCACAAAGCTAAACTCAATTAATTAATCAATCATACAACCCTAGCATATGATATAACATACTTCTCAACATATTTCAACAATCAATTAGAAAGAATCAAAGAGATGATCAAGAGAAATTGAAAGAGAAGAAGTTTCACATACAACACTTGAGTCTCGGACTGAAATCTGCCAACTGTGAAAAATTAAAAACTCAAATGACTCTGAAAATGTTGGGGTTTGTAGCTCTCTTCAAGACCAACAATTTTGGCTTTTGGATCACTCAATTTCGAGTTCGTATGAGAGAGTTATGATCGAAATAAGAAAATGAAAATGTTGAAGAATTCTGCAGAAATTTCTTCGAGTTATTGGAAATGGAGGGAAGAGAAGGCATTTAAAGGAAGGAGAAAAGGGGCAAAATTGTCCAAACAAAAGAGGCCAGTCCAGCCATGCCCACGTGTGGGGCGCGTGTGCCACAAGTGACCAGAGGGCTGGTTGGGCCGTGTGGCACACGTGGTCCTCCTTGCTTGGCCTTTGGCCGAGCAAGCTCCCTTGCGCACCTCTCGCGTTCTTCAGCCGTATAATGGCATCCGAACTCCGAATTCGAATCTGTTTTTGGATTACAAACCGTGACTCACTCACGCACAACAAAGACTATGAAACTTTGATAAATGGTTGAGAATTCATCTCAGAAAACGATGACAAACACAACTCAACGAATGAGAACGAAAAGTAGCGTAGCTACATTGTTTGGACTCGAAACTAAACGAATGAGTAACCGAAATGACCGGAACTCAATAAGGAATCAAATAAGATCATGTTCAAGGCCAAAACATAAGAAACACAAACAAATAAACACTATGCAACACAAGCATGCCATATCTAAGCGATAGTGAGAAATCATGCAATTCTACAAGATTGTCAACAATGAGATAAATGCATGTGCATACTAAATATGTGTGAAAGTGTTATACCACATGTTTGAACTACGATGCAGGGACACACTGAAATTCCCTTTAAAGTGATAGTGTTTTATACCTAGAGGGGGGGTGAATAGGTATAGTTCCAAATTCTTCCAATATTCAAAAATGCGGAATATAAGAATGAAATGAATACTTGAAATGATATAACAATTGTATAATATGAATCAATTCATGTAAGCATCAATATACAATAGAATCAATACAAGTGAACATATGGAAGATAAGGAAATATAAAGCGAAAATGAGACACAATGTTTTTACGTGGTAAAACCTCAAAGAGGAAACATCCACGGGTTGAATCCACAACCACCGGCAAAGCAAATCCACTATACGAAAAGGCCTTACACACTCAAAGCTATCAACACTATGATATTCACTTCAAGCTATCAAAACCTAATCAACCCTCGGGCTAGTGATTCACAAAGCCTACTCTCTATCCAAGATGTGTCCTACACCTCTAGAGAGCAACTTCCTATCCAAGACTAAAAAGCCTCTAGGAAGATTTCCTTGCTTAGCAATCTAGATCACTAGGATCCTAGTTAAGCTACCCTAGCTCAACCATCCGGAGTACGCAACTCCTTGCTAAGACTTTTGCTTAGTTATCCGGATCCTCTTGATCCTAACTAAGACTTCTTGCTTGGCTATCCGGAATCCTTTCCTAGCCAAGTCTTCTTGCTCAAGACAAAGCTTCACTCACTTTGCAAGAGACTTCAACCTTTCACAAGGCAATGATCTAAGTGAAGTGCACACAAGCAATATGATGCAATCACAAACAAATAGAGCAAGTTGATCAAACACACTCCATGAACATGCAATTAGAGAATCTAGAATAAAGCTATCACAACTCAATCACAAAATGTATCTAGAAACCTAAGCATGTGAATTAACATCATTCATATTACTTTTCATCAATCAAATAAGACAATTAAAGAGATGATCAATAATGAAAGTAAGAAGAAGATGAATCACTTACAAACAAATAAAGCTAGATAATCAATCAAGCTCTATGAACATGCTTACATACATTATAGGATATGCTTTCAACAATCAATCACAAAAATACCTAGAAATCAAAGCATGTATATCAATAAGAACAAGGTATGAATATTCAATATATCACACTAAAAACCTAGTTCTTAGATCATGAAATTAAACCTAGAAAATGTCATAAAGCACATCACATATATCATTTCTAGAATCAATTTCAAGATTAATCAAGTTTAGCAAATATATGTTCAAGTAAAATCACAAAGCTAAAACTCAATTACCAAATGATCAACCACCCCTAGAATATGTTCTAACATCATTCTAAACACAAATCATCTATCAAATAGAAAGATTAAAGTGCAGATCAAAAGATGAAGTGAGAAGAAGAAGTTTAACATACAACAATGAAACTCGGACTGAAGAACAGCATGCTGTGACCAATCACGAATTCAAATGACTCTGAAAATGCTTGGGGTTTGTAGCTCTCTTCAAGACCAACAATTTTGGTTTTTGAATCACTCAATTTCGAGTTCGTATGAGAGAGTTATGATCAAAATAAGAAATTAAAAATCAAGAACAATTCTTCAGATTTTCCGATTTGGTGTTGTTCAAGTTATGGAAATGGAGGGAAGAGAGGTCATTTGAATGAAAAGGAAGAGGGGCATTTTTGTCCAAAAATTAGAGGAGCTTCAGCCATTCCACGTGTGGTCAGCGTGTGCCACACGTGGCCAGAGAGCTGGCTGGGCCGTGTGGCACACGTGGTGGCCTTTGGCCAGCTTGCTCCTCTCGCGCACCTCGCACGTTCTTCGACCGTATTCGGTCATCCGAACTCCGAATTCGAATCCGTTTTCAGATTACGAACCGTTACTCCCTCACGCACGATGACGACTATGAACCTTTGACAAATGGTTGAGAATTCATCTCGGAAAATGACGACGAACACAACTCAACGAATGAGAATGCAAAGTAGCATAACTACGTTGTATGGACTCGAAACTTAACGAATGAGTAACCGAAATGACCGGAACTCAATAAGGAATCAAATAAGATCATTTTCAAGTCCAAAACACAAGAAACACAAACAAATAAACACTATGCAACACAAGCATGCCATATCTAAGCGATAGTGAGAAAACATGCAATTCTACAAGATTGTCAACAATGAGATAAATGCATGTGCATGCTAAATGTGTGTGAAAGTGTTATACCAAATGTTTGAACTATGATGCAGGGACACACATGTATGAATTGTGTGTGTGTGCGCCTATGCCTTGCAAGAGGAAGAAGAATCTTGATACCTTAGCATCCAAGTATGCGATGTTCCCCTTGAAGACGATATTTGCACAAGATGTTGCTTCTTCACCTTTGAGGCTCCTTTCTTCCAAGAAACACTTAAGCAACTACTAATACAAATATAGAGCGTTTTGCAATGGAATCAAGCCAATACAAATAACGGATCTTACACACACATATATGAATTGTGTGTGTGTGCCTTATGCCTTGCAAGAGGAAGAAGAATCTTGATACCTTAGCATCCAAGTATGCAATGTTCCCCTTGAGACGATATTTGCACAAGATGTTGCTTCTTCACCTTTGATGCTCCTTTCTTCCAAGAAACACCTAAGCAACTACTAATACAAATACAGAGAGTTTTGCAATGGAATCAACCCAATACAAATAAAGGATCTTACAATCTCCCCCTTTGGCTATTCCATGGAAAAACCTCATCCTCACCATACATTGATCACTCCAATAAACTCAATGTTGATAGCATTCTCTCACCTCACATTACAAAGAGATCCCTAGACTAAAAGGTCTTCAAGTGTTCTTGAGTCTTCAAGAATCCCTTCTTTAAACTTCAAAGTACCTATGTGAAAAGAAACAACAAACAAGAGAACTTCTTCCAAAGAAGAATGGTGAGAAATTATCACATAAACAAAATAACAAAACTTCCCTTATCTCATACAAAAATGCATTATCTCAAGTGAATAAATGTTATCACATAAAGCTCTCCCTTAGACCCTTAACACAATAAGGCAAGAATTCTTTTCTCCCCTTTAGGACAAGAATTCTCCCCCTTAAGACAAAGTCTCCAATAAGCACAAAGAGGTACAAAACTCACTCTCCATATTGAACATGGTGAAGTTTTCTCCCCATGGTGAGATTTCTCCCCTTATATGATCCCCAAGGTGAGATTTCTCCCCTTATAAAGATGGTGAGGTTTCTCCCCCTTTTTGTCAAGGAATAGACAAAGGACACAAGAGATAAAGAACAAGATATTAAGCAAACAAAACGTATATAAAACGTAGTTGAATAAACTAAAGCTCCCCCTTAACATATGCTCCACATATTATCACAAGTAAATTTGTTCACAAGGGACTCAAACATTCACACATTCACACATTCAAGCAATAAGAGAAAATATTTCGTCACTTTTCAAAGTCCAAGAGAGAATCATAGATTTTCATTAATCTCTCAAAAATATTCTCACATTGTTAATGAATCAAGGACATAAGCAAAATATGTGTGTGTGTGAATGCTTCTCACATATATGGAAGGAGTAATTGTGATATCAACATGCAAACAATTTCCACACCTATCCAACTAAAGCTTTTCCAAAAATAAGTCAAACCGATATTCATCCATATTTTCGCTTTAAAAGAATAGTTATCAACATGTGAGCGTGTGTGTACATGTGGCTCATTTTCCCATTTCTGTTTGTCAACCCGAGCTTTTCACAATTCTCAACTATACACCATTAAGCCTTTTGTTTTTCATTTCTTTTAGGCTTAGAATCAAAGATTTTTTTATATATTTTTTTTAATGATTTTTTTCAACTCTTCTTTGATTTTTCTAACAAAAACATATACACCTCTTGGTGGCTTTCACTCAACACAAAGGCGTAGCCCTTTCCAACATTGGGCGGCTTCACAACCAATGCGTATAGCCCTTTCCAAGAGGGTGCTCGTTGAATACTATGTAGTGCCGAAGCAAAATGGATACATATCATAGGTCATTTATCATGTACTAAGCAATAGGCTTCTAGATGCATCCATTATCTACACATATTCAATCACATATACTCAAAACTAAAACATATAAGAGAAGCTTTAGTGCACTTTTCAAAAAACAAGTTTTTCAAGCTCAAGTGCATGATCTAGAAACAATAAGAGTTATTAGCTTAAGATCATTACTTCTCAAGTGATTAGCTCTCAAAGATATTGATATACAAATAAAGTTTTACTCATCAAGCCACTCACAATCACACATAGACAATAATCAACACAAATCATGCCAATGGATCTTTAAAGAGTTTTAAACCTCTTATGTCCAAAGGCTTAGTGAACAAACCCGCAAGTTGATTATTTAGTAGGCATTGCTTTAGAGTAACAATAGAACATTCAACAAATTCTCTAATGAAATGATGCCTAATAACTATGTGCAATTGATCTCATGCAAACATAGAGTAAACAAGATGAAATAGAAAGCAAGCTTTTAGAATAGAGAAATACCTTAGCAAGCTTTTTCATCAATGAAAAGTCTCCGCTCTTTTTATGAGCTCTCTTAGCTTGTTTGTCCTCATGACAACAAGTTATTGGTGTGTCATCCCAAGAAAATAAAGACCAAACACTTTCAACTCAAACAATTTCATGAAAATGACTTTCTCTAAAAGTCTTAACAAAAAATTTCACCAAATAGATTTCAAAATTCAACTTCTTTAAAGTTAATCAACAAATTTTGACTATCATAGTGATTATGAGAATATTAAGTTCATGAATTGATTAGAGACACCAAGTTTGAATACTAGACCTAGCACATTACAAATAGCTTAGCCAAACATCAAACTTAGAACTCTTATCAATCAAAAACAAAAATATTCTCATATGTGCTACTCAATCAAGCATGAGAGCACTCACCTTTGACCATATTGGTCTTAGGTGAACCAATACAAATAACATCATGATCATTACGCATGGCAATATGAAATCCAGAAGATAAATCATCAACTATCTTCTTTATGAAAATATCACTCATATCAAACTCATCATTGTTGCCACGCACAAATATATCATCAAGACTCTTCAAATGATCATGGTTAACACTCTTCTTAACCAATTTCTTCTCAACATTTTTCTTAACATGATTATCATTAACATGCATGTTATTCTTTTCAACCCAAATCTTTGTAGTAGGTTTCTTCACATGAATATGATCAATATGCACATTTCTCAAAGCATCAAAGCTATTAACATGTTTAGAAACTTTCAAAGAAGATTTATCTATTTCACAAGTATGCACATTATTCTTTTCAACCCAAACTTTCCTTGTTGATTTCTTTTCATTAACATGTTTATCATGCATAGTCTCTAATGCCCTAACATGTTTAGAAACAACTAAAGGAAGTCTTTTCACCTCACTAGCATGCATCTCATTCCCTAGTTTGCATTGTCTAATATACTTGTAGCATTTAGGTTTGATATGCTCTACAACATTGCAAAAATGACAAACCGGGATAAACTTAGAGATGTTATGTCTAGCTCTAGACTTAAACTCATGCTTATGAGAATGATTAGGTAACTTTTTCACATTTTTATCTTGTTCCACATAGTTTGCATTGCCCAACATATTCATAACACTTAGGCCTAATGTGACTAAACACATTACAATAATGACAAACCGGAATGAATTTAGAAAAGTTACCTTTTGGGTGTGCATGCTTTGGTTGAGAAGTCGGTTGAGAAGTTCCATAGCTCTTCTTGTTTTTGTCTTTGATGTTAGAAGGAATAGTAGTTGAGTCTTTCTTCTCCTTGGAATCTCTTGACTTATTCTTGGTTGTAGGAGTCTTCTTCACTTCTTCTATGAAACCCAAGCCACTCTTATCTCCATGATACTTTCCAAGTTTTATCACTTCATCAAGCTTAATGGCTCCAATCTTCATGCCATTAATAGACTCTTTGAGGGTTTTGACTTCATCTTTAAGCTCACACTCCTTTAACTTCATAATAGTCAAAGGGTTCTCTTTTTGCTTATTCTCTCCTTCCATGGCAAACAACTTCATAGTAAAGTCTTCATTTAGATCATCTATCTCTTGAGCACTTTCCTTTACCTTTGAAAAATACTTTTCAATGGTATTTTCATGCTCCTTGATGACTTCACTTTGCTTGCTCATCTTCTCTAAAGACATTCTATTTTCATTGTCAAGAGCTTTAATTATCACCACTAAATTGGCATTTATCAACTTCAACTTGTTGTTCTCTTCATTCTTTTGTTGAAGGATATTGTCATTGAAGCTTAAAAAATCTTGATTTGAGGAGGCTTCTAACTCTTCATCATAGGAGGAGATTTCAATATCTTCACTACTAGAAAAGTTTTCACTTTCCTCATTACTTGAGGTGTCTTCACTACTATCCTCAAATCTTCCTTCATATATAGTCGAGTGAGCAATGTAATTGCTAGTATAATCTTGTTCATTCAAGGACTCCTTTTCCTCTTCTACACCACCACACTCACATCACTCCAAGAAGCCGCCATTGATAAGCCTTTCTTAGACTCTTTCTTCCCATTAGCACCCCATTGCATCCATGGCATCGAATTAGCTTATTCTTAGATTTATCCTTGCAATCTACCACTTCTTTTGGAGTGATCTTCTTTTTGACTTCCTCTCTCTTAGAACATATGTTCTTTACAAATTTCTTGAGAGTTCTCACCATACTAGCCACATCATCTTCACTCTTCTCATTGGTTACCTTGAATGTTATACCTTTACCCTCAATCTTCGGCTTGAACCCAAGCTCATAAGTTTGTAGAGACCCCAAGAAGCTCATCAACCCTCATAAGATCTACATTCTTGCTTTCTTCAATAGCGGTCACCTTTGCATTAAATCTCTTAGGCAAGGATCTCAAGATCTTCCAATTAATTCTCTCTTGTGGATATGGCTCTCCCAAAGTTTGACTTTTGTTGGTGATACTCAAGAGTCTAGTTTGGAAGTCTACTAACTTCTCATCCTCATTCATAACAAGACTTTCAAATTGAGAAGTAAGCATTTGTACTCTAGACCTTCAAACCGATAATGTACCCTCATTAGTAGTTTGCAAAGTATCCCATACTTCCTTTGCCGATTCAAGGTTTTGGATGTAGATAAATTGAGTACTATCTACACCTCCAAAAATAGCATTCACCGCCCGATGATGCCACTTAGCATTATCAAAATCAATGGCCATCCATTTGACTCTAGGCTTCGATATCATAGTGTCATCTTCAATCCTTTTGGTAGGTAGCTGATAACCTTCCTCAACACACATCCATGTTTTTCATTAATGGATCTAATGTAAGCTCCCATCCTTATTTTCCAAAAGGAGTAGTTACCACTATTCAATAGTGGAGGTCTACTACTTAAAGCACCTTTTGGCATCGAATCACCCATAGCTACAAAAATGGAAAATACATAAAGTACAATAAAACAAAAACAAAAACACAATAATATGGATCTATCTAATTACTTCTAGACACCCGCTCTGATACCAATTTGAAATTCCCTTAAAGCAATAGTGTTTTATACCTAGGGGGGTGAATAGGTATAGTCCCAAATTCTTCCAATATTCAAAAATGCGGAATATAAGAATGAAATGAATACTTGAAATGATATAACAATTGTATAATATGAATCAATTCATGTAAGCATCAATATAAAAAAGAATCAATACAAGTGAACATATGGAAGATAAGGAAATATAAAGCGAAAATGAGACACAATGTTTTTACGTGGTAAAACCTCAAAGAGGAAACATCCACGGGTTGAATCCACAACCACCGGTAAAGCAAATCCACTATATGAAAAGGACTTACACACTCAAAGCTATCAACACTATGATATCCACTTCAAGCTATCAAATCCTAAACAACCCTCGGGCTAGTGATTCACAAAGCCTACTCTCTATCCAAGATGTGTCCTACACCTCTAGAGAGCAACTCCCTATCCAAGGCTCTCAAGCCTCTAGGAAGATTTCCTTGCTTAGCAATCTAGATCACTAGGATCCTAGTCAAGCTACCCAAACTCAACCATCCAGAGTACACAACTCCTTGCTAAGACTTTTGCTTAGTTATCCGGATCCTCTTGATCCTAACTAAGGCTTCTTGCTTGGCTATCCGGAATCCTTTCCTATCCAAGTCTTCTTGCTCAAGACAAAGCTTCACTCACTTTGCAAGAAACTTCAACCTATTACAAGGCAATGATCTAGGAGATGCAAATGATGCAAACACACACAAATAGAGTAAGTAGATCAAACACACTCTATGAACATGCTTAATGATAATCTAGAATATACTATCAACACACAATCACAAATCTATCTAGAAATCAAAGCATGCCAAAACAATAAGAACAAGATTAGAATATTCAATATATGTCACAAAAACCTTAGTTCTTATATCATGAAATTGAATCTAGAAGATAACATGAAGCACATCATACAATCAATTTCTAGAAGCAATTTCAAGCAAAATCAAGTCTAGCAAAAATATGTTCAAGAGAGATCACAAAGCTAAACTCAATTAATTAATCAATCATACAACCCTAGCATATGATCTAA
Organism: Acer campestre; assembly: GCA_954870605.1. NCBI lineage: Eukaryota > Viridiplantae > Streptophyta > Magnoliopsida > Sapindales > Sapindaceae > Acer > Acer campestre. The sequence continues at coordinate 24,820,833 of OX940800.1, read as the reverse complement.
CATACTTCTCAACATATTTCAACAATCAATTAGAAAGAATCAAAGAGATGATCAAGAGAAATTGAAAGAGAAGAAGTTTCACATACAACACTTGAGTCTCTGACTGAAATCTGCCAACTGTGAAAAATAAAGAACTCAAATGACTCTGAAAATGTTTGAGATTTGTAGCTCCCTTCAAGACCAACAATTTTGGCTTTTGGATCACTCAATTTCGAGTTCATATGAGAGAGTTATGATCGAAATAAGAAAATGAAAATGTTGAAGAATTCTGCAGAAATTTCTTAAAGTTATTGGAAATGGAGGGAAGAGAAGGCATTTAAAGGAAGGAGAAGAGGGGCAAAATTGTCCAAAAAAAAGAGGCCAGACCAGCCATGCCCACGTGTGGGGCGCATGTGCCACACGTGACCAGAGGGCTGGTTGGGCCGTGTGGCACACGTGGTCCTCCTTGCTTGGCCTTTGGCCAAGCAAGCTCCCTCGCGCACCTCTCGCGTTCTTCAGCCGTATACGGGCATCCGAACTCCGAATTCAAATCCGTTTTCGGATTATGAACCATAACTCTCTCACACACAACGAAGACTATGAAAATTTGACAAATGGTTGAGAATTCATCTCAGAAAATGACGACAAACACTACTCAACGAATGAGAACGAAAAGTAGCGTAGCTACATCGTTTGGACTCGAAACTAAACGAATGAGTAACCGAAATGACCGGAACTCAATAAGGAATCAAATAAGATCATGTTCAAGTCCAAAACATATGAAACACAAACAAATAAATACTATGCAACACAAGCATGCCATATCTAAGCGATAGTGAGAAATCATGCAATTCTACAAGATTGTCAACAATGAGATAAATGCATGTGAATACTAAATGTGTGTGAAAGTGTTATACCACATGTTTGAACTAAGATTCAGGGACACACATATATGAATTGTGTGTGTGTGCCTTATGCCTTGCAAGAGGAAGAAGAATCTTGTAGAATTGCGCGTTCTTCAGCCGTATACGGGCATCCGAACTCCGAATTCAAATCCGTTTTCGGATTATGAACCATGACTCTCTCACACACAACGAAGACTATGAAACTTTGACAAATGGTTGAGAATTCATCTCAGAAAATGACGACAAACACTACTCAACGAATGAGAACGAAAAGTAGCGTAGCTACATCGTTTGGACTCGAAACTAAACGAATGAGTAACCGAAATGACCGGAACTCAATAAGGAATCAAATAAGATCATGTTCAAGTCCAAAACATAAGAAACACAAACAAATAAATACTATGCAACACAAGCATGCCATATCTAAGCGATAGTGAGAAATCATGCAATTCTACAAGATTGTCAACAATGAGATAAATGCATGTGCATACTAAATGTGTGTGAAAGTGTTATACCACATGTTTGAACTACGATGCAGGGACACACATATATGAATTGTGTGTGTGTGCCTTATGCCTTGCAAGAGGAAGAAGAATCTTGATACCTTAGCATCCAAGTATGCAATGTTCCCTTTGAGATGATATTTACGCAAGATGTTGCTTCTTCACCTTTGAGGCTCCTTTGTTCCAAGAAACACCTAAGCAACTACTAATACAAATATAGAGAGTTTTGCAATGGAATCAAGCCAATACAAATAAAGGATCTTACATCTTCTTAGGATGTACAGATTTTATTTACTTCAGTTCCACAACTATCAACCATTAGATTCACATACTTTAGTTTAGTCAAAGTCTTCTTAAACTTAATCAATGACTCACAAGTCTCGTCCTAATCTTAAGAGTTCAATTCGGTCCTAAGAAGAAAAAAACTGTATATATATATAGAGGGATTAGGGAACACAATTTTTGAAACAAAATTTGACACAATATTTCAACCATTAGATATATGAGATTTGGATGGTTTAGATTTAATATATTGATTTTTATTTATTTATTTATTTACTTCTCATTTATCTTTTTATTAATTTATTTTATTTTCTCTCTCCTCCCTCCTATTTCATAGTTTCACCTTCCTAATTAATATCTAATTAATATTTTCTATTCCAATTTATATGTCCTCATTGTCTTGCATGTTTTTACTCTTCCATATTAATTTTCCTTTCTCTTGCACAAGTAAATCAATGAAAGTGGGAGAGAAAAGTATCATGAAAAATTGCTAATATTACAACATAATGATTACTTTCGGGTACAAATTTGTAACAAAAAAAAAAAAAAAAAAAACCGAGTTTCATGGGACCAACTTAATTAACCTAATGAATGAATATTGATACTTGAAATCTGTCCCCATTGTTAGCGTGTAAAAGAGAAAATTAGAAGTTTAATAAAATTTAATTAAAGCAACTTAAAACATCATTATTTATTTATCTTGAATATCAAAATGTTATATTGATTCATGGCTGCAACTACATGTTCTGAGAATCATAACTAAAAGACAAATAAATGCTATAAAATGTACTTCTTCCGGTTAACTGATTTTCAATTGGTATACTCTTAAATCAATTTGTCTATCATTGTAAAATCGTAATTTTTTGCATTCGTGAATCAATATAACATTTTGATAATCAAGATAAATAAATAATGATGTTTTAATTAGTGGAAGTTGATTTAATTAAATTTTATCTAAACTTCTATTTTTTTTTCTTTCACAGGCTAACAATGGGGACAGATTTCAACTATCAATATTCATTTATTACATTAATTAAGTAGGTCCCACAAAACTCCTTCTTCTTTTTTTGGTTAAATTCATTTTAGTCCCTTGATGAGGTCATTTGCGTGCTCAACAAAATAATGTTTTAAATGTGATCGTTTAGAAAACCGATTTTTCACCACTTAGATATTAAATTAGTAAACTGGCAAGTAGGATTCATTCCACATGGAATTAGAGTGATTAGTTGAATAAATTAACTAATCTAAAAATGCAAATAAAGTAAATCATAAAAATACGGATGAGTGAATGGGTTGTCAAGCCACCAACCATACATGAAAAATAAACCTAATAAACCAATAAAAGAATACTTAACAAATCTAGATAAGATAAATGGAATTAACAATTAAGAGAATAGCTAGGGAATTAATGCGATCACAAGTGGATTACCGGGAAATTCTTATCAAGCTACTTTAGTGAACGGATCTCATAAATGTTAACCAATTGATTCCTAGAATGTGTTTAGGCTATTACTATGCACCCTAAACAACTTCCCACCGCAATGCCTAACCGATTAAGGAGAGGAGGTCATGGCGGGATCGGTTTGTTACAATTAACGGTTTAGATTATCGTGGTTAATATACCCTCCGACAATCTATCCTAGTCACTATGTTCTCAATCCATCAAGGTTGTCAATCCAATCAAGATTATATAACAAATTATCCTAAGCAAGATTATAATCAACTAGTGGGTATACATGTCAATTATATAATGCAAAGAATCTAATTATAAAATGAATAGAACACAAATAGAAATTAAAATATATTAAAGTTTAAGCAAATCCCAATCCAAATATTCTCACATCAAAACCCTAGAAAGGGGATTTAATTACACATATTACAAACAAAGGGAAGGCAAGTAAAAGATTAGGAAATCACCCATGGGTCTCCTTTTGTAAGCTTGATCATTTCCTTGCCTTTGATTGCTCCTTGTGTAAAGAGTGGATGATGAGGATATGTCTAGATAGGTGGAGTCAAATGGGAAGTGACTAAGGAGATTTGTGAAAAAGATGGGAAGAAAAGGAATGATTAGGGGAAGTAATCTAGATGTTAAGTTTAGGTAGAAGAGAAAATGGAGAGAAAATGAATGGTGGAGAAAGGAGGTTTCTTAGTGGTCAAGAAGATGTCTAAAAGAGGAAAAATGTGATGAATTTATAGGATTTTCAAATTAGGTCTCAGGTGGCAAATTACCAAAACACCCCTGACCATGGCAAATTACCATTTAGTCCAACAGAGGGGGTCATTTTGTAATTTTCTTGACCAATCAGATTTCACAGAGAAGGTTTCGTAGCTTGTTCAAATGGTGACCTTGGAGCAACCCTAAATGGCAACGATTCTGGAGCCAAAACAACTCCATTTCGCCATGGTGACCTTGGAATGCAAACCGCGACCTCGATTTACGTGGTTTCGTCGCGATTTGGGCTTGGGGGTGATAAAGGCTATTTAGGCGTGATTGGGGGCTATCGGATTCCGATCGATTGGAGGGCTGAAATTATTACGACTGGGCAGCCGGTCAGTTTGTCGTAATTTTGGACCGAAAACCGACCGGAGATAGCTCGGTTTCCGACGAGAATGAACGGTGGCGTGATAGGGTTTTGGAGTGCCATGGCTATCCGCTTGCTGAAGAAGAAGATGAATAGTTGAAGAGGGGACACTTAGTAGATCAATGGGGTGTAGATAGGCTGCTGTCTAAAAAGAAGGGTGTAATTAGAAGGCAAGTGGGCTGCACAGAGCTGACTATCTTTTTTTCTTTAAATGGCTACAATTAGTAAGAGGAAGGGGTGCGTTTAAGGGCCCATACCCTTAAACACACTGTTTCATTAAACGGTGGCATGGCTGCTGACTTCTCTTAAGGGGGGTGCATTTAGATGGCAGCTGGGGTGCATTTAGGCTGTACCTTGAGGGTCTTGGGCTGCAATTGGGCCACGCCTATTGGGCTGCACTACATCATTGAAACGCACTGTTTCAATAAGTGGTGTGAGGTTGGGCTGCATTCATCTTGGGCCTAGCATTTGGGGCGCGCACAGACTTGGACGTGGGTGCGCTTAGAACCCACAATCAACCACACACCAAAACGCACTGTTTGCTTTGCACCTTCTCTTCTTTGCTTGGTCTTTTACGAAATGACCCCTGATTTCTCATAAAATCACAATATCTTTATTCTTCATTCAATAATTATATTTTTGCCCCTTTTTCACCAAAATTACTCCAATGCCCTTGAACTCTATAAATTCCTAAAAACACTTAATTTACACCATTAAATCATGGGATAATGCCCAAGAATCAAGCAAAAGGAGAAGCAAATGGGGGCCAAAATCATACCAATTTTGGTTCGATCATCTCTCTAGTTTGATCTAATTGCCAAACTGGTCTCTCGGTTTTGAGAATTATCTCGTTTAGTCCTTCTGTGAGGATTTCCATTAATAAAGTTGATTCTGACCATTGCACATGCAACGATTACGACACAAATCCCTTATAAATCCAAGCACCTGCACACATACAAATATACAAACCTCTTCCTACAAACCTTTCTTCACACCTCCACACTTCAAACAACTGCCTACAAACCTTTCTTCACACCTCCACACATACAAAGACCTGCATACATTTCTGTAATTATTTTCCAACCATACAAACACTCGCCTACAAACCTTCCTTCACACCTCCACACATACAAACACCTACATACATTTCTATAATTATTTTCCAACCATATAAACACTAGCCTACAAACCTTCCTTCACACCTACATACATTTCTTTATATATTTTCATGTCTTGAATAATGTTCCTACCATACAAACCACTAAAACATTCATATCAATTCAAATATTAAGCAAGCAACATCAAGCAAGTTTATTTCCAAGAACCAATATCCTAGAAACACAACCAGGCAACATCAAGCACACTAATGGAGGCTACATCAAGCTCAACGTCAAAACAAAACATCAACGGAGGGATAATAAAGTTCAAGAACTGGAAATGCTCATGCGGGATTAAAATCGGCGTAAGAATATCAGAATCTGTAAACAACCAAAACAAATTGTATTTTTTTTTTTTTGGCAATTTCTATAGGTTTTGGGAACCTAATAATGAAGAATTCAACCTATCCAAATACACTGAAAACATAACACAAAGGTATGATGGTAGAAACAGGTATGATGGTAGAGATAATCTTCTGCTCAAACAAGAAATGGAAGATGTAAAGGCAAGGTTGCAGAAGCTAGAAAGGTGTTATGCAAGAATGCAAATTCAAGATACAAGAGATCATGGTAGAATGCATCAACTAGAGTCTATGCAAGGAGGGTCAAGAGTGATGTGTGTTGTTAACATGCTTGTGCTTGGTGTAACCATGGTTGTACTTGTACTTATCATGACCAGCAATTGTTGATTGTACACATTCATCATATATAATAAACTTTTAGCATAACATAATCAATAAAAATACTTATTGTTCATCATTCCATTACATATTAAGGCTAACAACATTCATATCATAAGCAACATATGTAAAAACATTCACAATCTAAGCATGGTTGTTGTCTAGTATTTTCAAAAACATATTAAGCATAAGTTTCCATAACCAAAAAAAAAACCCATACTTAATGAAAGTACTTAGATATAACAAAAGTGCACTGCCACCTTAAAAACGAGTTTTAAAGTACTTAATGTTGTTGTCTTATCCCATCATTCGAACAGCTGCTGTGTGACTTGCGATTGAGGAGGTGGAGTCTGGTTTGGTTGATGTGAAGATAAGGCTCCAACTAACCCACCTTCGGTCTGTTGAAATAAAAAAGCCATATGAATTAGAAGTTGATGGTAGAAAATTACAGATGGATTACAAGTTGATGGTAGAAAATTAAAAATAAAAATATATAAAAAAAACAAATGAAGCAGTATATAATAGGAATACTTGGTTATCATTTCTACGTTGACAAGACCTTTTATAGTGCCCAACTTGAAGACAGAGTTTGTATATTACAGTGCTAGACCTCCTAACTTTAGGTGCCTCATCTGGTTCCCTCTTTCTCAGCTTCTTAGGCCTACTAGGTTAGGCAGTGCGAGGTGGTGGATTCATAAGCTCTACAATTCCTGGATTCATTATACAAGCTGGAACTTCTGGCCAACTTTTTTGATCTTGAATGGGATGAAGCATGCCTACATATGTCTGCAAGTAGGCACTCTTGATAAGGCTGCTATGGACAAACTCAGCCACCTTATCCTTCACTGCTGCTCTACCACAATAATGGCTTATTGTAGCCATAGCATGACAACAAGGAATCTCACTCACTTGCCAACTGCCACATTGACAATTGTACTCTCTCAGTTTCATAGCATAACCTCCAGTTTGACCTAGAAACTTATATTCCATGTTCTTTGCTGCTATCATTGTCAAACTCCTACTTTCCTTACTATGCTTCAAGATTTTTGCATGAACCCTTGGTGGTAAAACTGAAGTCCAACCTCTACACTCCTCCTTTCTCTTATTGAATTTCCTTATGACCATCCTTCTAATGAACTCAAGCAAATCTAAGTATGATGCAGCTCTATGGGAACCTAGTATACTATTAAAAGCCTCGGTCATATTGTTGGTGACATGGCCACACCTAATGACCGGGTCATATGCCAACCTAGACCAATGTTGTGAATCTATCTCTTCTAACCATTTCTTGGCAGCAGGGTTAATAATACCTATCTCTTCCATTGCCGCTTTGAAGTCATATACATTGAAGCTTCTAGCAGCTCTCCAAAACATTTTTTTGTAGTGGTCACCTTTGTAAGTTAGTTTGAAATTGACATAGATATGCCTTGCACAATACCTACCAAAAGAAAAGACAAGGGTTAATTACATTTTAAAATAAAATAAAAACTATAATAGCAAAACTAAATATGTTATGAAACTACCTTCTATGAGCAAAAGGAAAATAGAGCTGCAACACAACAATGACACCCTTTTGCCTATCAGACATGAAGGTCAAATTTTTGCCTACGGGATAGTTTAGATAAATCTTGAGGTTGTTAAGAAATCACTCCCAGCTATCCTGAGTTTCCTTCTCACATATGCAAACAGCCAATGGGAATAACCCACTGTTTGCATCCAAGGACACAGCTGAGAGCAGTACTCCTCCAAATGGGCCTTTCAGGTGACACCCATCCACTCCAATAAAGGGTCTGCAACCCTCCAAAAAGCCAGCTTTCTAAGGTTCAAAGCTTAAAAACATCCTTTGAAAGGTTGGTTGTGGATCTTCGGTGTAGATATGAACTAATACATCAGGGTTGCTCAGGTTCAACATATATGCATACCTCCTTAAATACCCAAAACAGTTAGCATGCTCCTTTTTTAACTCCTTCAATGCTCTATGCTTGGCCTTATAAAGTCTTTGAATTTCAACTGACACCTTATAGTTCTCCCTCAATAAATCATCTATCACATTCACATCAACATTAGGATTGCTCTTCATTAGCTTTTCAAACTTAGAGGTAATCCACTTAACATTAGCCTCTTTGTTGTCATCAACCCTATGACAGTCATGCTGGTCCTTTAAGGTTTTAAACATGAAAGTCACACCATCGATCATGCACGAACCATATGCCCTCCATTCATAACCATCTCCTGTACACCTATAAGTCTGCCTCACTCTATCATCTTTCACTCTTTTTAACTCTATCCCTTCTTGAATGGCATACTCCTTAAATATCTCTCTCATGTGCTCCTTAATGTTGACGATTTGACCTATATGAAAACTAATTAAACCATCCACCATTCTCTTGAAAGGGTTACCTTTAACTAACTTAGCTATCCTAACCTATCCTGGCTCAAGCTTTGAGTCAGTAAAATACTCGTTATCAGACTTGGACTAATACCCCTCAAACCCATCCATACACTCTTCTATGATACCATCATCCCCACCAACAGATTCTTCCTCAACAACTGGGACCTCCCTATACTGTGGATAATCTTCATCACAATCCTCATCAGCCTCATCATCCTTCTCACTATCACCTTCGTAATTCAGTTGTTCAGCATCCATGTCACACCAACCTAGTGGTTCGTATCCTCCTTCCACGTCCAACACTTGAGGCTATTCAGGAGGAGTTGGAATGTAACATAAATCCTCTGATTCAAACACTATACTATCCAAACTACAGTTCTCAAACCGGCTAAATAATTCAAGTAATTGACTATCATTTGCCAGCCCATATTTTTCACCAGACTAAGGTATTTGTGCCCACGCGTGGTATTCTCCAATAGGTACATCAGAGCATCCCAGACTAAGCTTCTCACAGATTGTACGAATTAGGGTGATGAGGCTAATGTGATCAATATCACACTCACCTACCTCAACCACATTAATCTCAGACCGCACAAAAACTTTGAAGGTTTCCATTGCACCTGTCAAAAGCAATAACAAAACATGAGTAAACTTATAGTTATGAGAATGAATCAATGTTGAATAAACCTATCTGATGCTTAAAGGATACATATCATAAAAAGACTACAATAAGTAATACTTCAAAAAACAATAACAACCCAATAAAAAACAACAACAAAGAAGAATTTTTTTTTTTTTTCAAAAATTGCACTTAAAACACTTCAAACAACTTTTACAACACCTAGTTACACTTAAATGATTGACCTGACTCCATCTCAACTCTAACCCGATAGAAAACAACAACAAAGAAGAATTTTTTTCAAAAATTGCATTGTTTTCGTTCACAAAACACTTTACACAACTTGATCAACACCCAATTACACTTAAATGGCTTTCAATCAAAAAACCCCCAAATTCTATCTATCACACAAACCTTAACATTTCAAAATCTTTGCAAAAAAAAACAACACAATGCAACAAATATCAAGCAAACATGCAAAAGTTACTTAATCGAAACAAAATAAACTAACATTTATCAACTTTGCTTCAGAACTCCTTTGAAAACACCATTTGTGCAGCTCTTGGTTCACCACGACTGTCAGCAATAACACCAACACTTCAGAATTGTTAAAACAACTCTGAATAGTAAAAAAAATATCGATATATTATTGTGGTTTTGTAGAGTTTTTTGGCGCGAAAGATTTTTGGTTGTTTGTTTGTGTAGAAAACGAAGGAAAATGCTTTGGGTGGAAAGTTTGGGACCACAATCGTCTTTTATCAATGGTGTGGGACAAATGTTGTCATTTGAGTGGGTCTTATTAGTTTTTAATTTTTTAATTGTTTTCTTTCATAATCAAATTACTTATTCACCCTTCATGAAAATTGTTTCTAGAAGTTCAGAGGGTCAGTTTACCATTTTACCCTTCACACTTGGACAGAATTTTGACAAACCTTAACAGAATTGAAAGGTAGGGATAGTAAAACACATTTTTGGAAACTACAGGGACCTGTCAGTAGGGATAGCAAAACTACATTTTTAGGGACCATTTTAGCTATTAGGTCAAATTAGAGGGACTAAAATAAATTTAACCCTTTTTTTTTTTTTTTGGTTTGTTACAAATCTGTAGCCGAAAGTAATCATTTTGTTGTAACATTAGCAATTTTTCATGATTCTTTTCTCTCCCATTTCACTTATTTACTTGTGCAAGAGAAAGGAAAATTAACATGGAAGAGTAAAAACATGCAAGACAAAGACATATAAATTGGAATATAAAATATTAATTAGATATTAATTAGGAAAGTGAATCTCAGAAATAGGAGGGAGGAGAGAGAAAATAAAATAAAATAATAAAAAGATAAATGAGAAATAAATAAATAAAAATCAATATATTAAATCTAAAGACACTTATTTTCGATTCGATTTATCTCAAATTGAAAAAACCGTGCCCACCCCTAGTCGGAATAATAAGATCGGTAGATTTTAGGTCAACCTTTATTGACTTGAATTTATGATTTCAATACTCATCTATCAATTTCTTTGTAATCAAAAGGTTGAAATCTACTTTATTTACTTCTTTTTTTCATCTTTGGACTGCAGGGAAATTAATACTTAGATATTAAAATCATAAATTAAAATCAAAATTTTAAATTAACTTTTTAAATACAGCTTTTACAATTAAAAGAGATAAACTTGAATCAACTTTCTATCTTTTATTGATTAGGTTGGCCAGACAAAAAAAGAAAAGTAAAGTTATCAGAAATTCACAACCCGTGATAACACAGTACGGAGCATTACTTTAATGGGAAGGAACAACAATAATGTTCATTCACGGGTCACTCATTCCATTGTCTATATAATCCAACATGAAAACAGATGCATATAAGAGACACAGCGACATGAAGATCAACAACAACCCAAAGCTCTTACTAGCTTTAACGGCCTTGTTGGTGGTGGTGGTAGCTATTGATCAGGCTGAGGCACAAAGCAATATATGCAACATATCTGTTTCAGATTTAATGAAATGCAAGCCATCAGTGACACCACCCAACCCGACTCAGCCAACCGCTGATTGCTGTTCCGCGCTGTCTCATGCCGATATGCACTGCCTTTGTGGCTACAAGAACTCCAAGCTCTTGCCTTCTTTTGGAATTGACCCAAACCTTGCCATTCAGCTCCCTCGCAAGTGCAACCTTCCTCATCCCCCCAACTGCTAGACTTCAATTAATCTTACGTGTCTAGCTATGTCACTATGTGTGTTTGTCTTTCTATCATGCTTAGCTCTTGCTTATCTATTAAACTCTTGTATGATCATGTGATGCTCCCACATATGTCAAGCTAACTGCTTTTCTATCTATGTTGGGCCAATGTATGAATTATGAATAACTTCTTGTTGCCAATTTTTCATTGCATTCAATTATTATCGCGATATAGTTTTCATCCATACCTCAATCTTACATACAAACATATCCACAACTTTTCATTAGGTTAGAAGTGCTTTTAAGTTTTAACGTCCCTGAAAGCACTTTTGAACTTTTAATTGAAAGACGAAATGATAAAATCTATCGCCACCCAAAAAGGATTTTCATTCGCACATCATTAAAATTTTAAGGGTAAATTGCAATAAACTACCTTAACGTTTGGTGAAAGTGCAACAAGACTGTACTTTTACTGAAATACAGAAAAGTACCCTTAACGGTTAGACTTAACTCCATAGTTAACTTCATAAGGGTAAGATGGCCATTTTATATGTAAAAGAAATTACAAAAATAATAATCTTTTAAACAAAATTAAAAAAGAGAGAAATTAATTAATTATTTAAAAAAAAAAAAAAAGGTTGCAATCATTTTACTAGAGTCGTACCATAGAAGATCTGGGCGATTTCTATGGAGATGAGATTGCAATCATTCCATCATATCTTCCAACGGAGGAGATCTCCTTGTTATGAACTAATTGGGACACAATTAGAACTGATGGAATTAATTAGAACTGATAGAATTTTGGAAGAAAAAGAACACAGAAGATAAGAGATGAAGAAAGGATTCAGAAGAGAGTTCAAGAGAGAAAAGATACTGGAGATATAATATTCGATATATTTTATTCAATTCAAGTGAGCCTTTTATAGGCCAACGGTTACCAGATAAGTAAACAATTAAATAAAATAACAAATAAAAAGAAGATAAGCGTGTGCTGAAGATGTGGAGTGATTCAAGCACCCATTCAACCTACAACTAATTATTTGACTTGATCAATAACAAACTAAACAACTAATACAACTAATCAGATATCAATAACCATTGAAAATGCTAGCAAACCATGCACCCACTTGCTTGCTTCACATACCACACAAGCCATGCAATGAGTGTTCATATCATTCCACCCCCCCCTAAAATTCATCCTTGTCCGCAAGAATGAAATTGGGCCGATGCAAACTCGAGTTCCATATCTACGTCTTCGGTTCCGCTGTCAATTTGTACATTCTCTATCATGAAGAATTATGGTCGGGAGCAGCGGTGACCTAGTACGAACCTTTCGTCGCAATAAAAACAGAGCCCCTTTTCACGCCTTACCCACGCCTCCTGACCTGTGATTCAGTAAACTGGTCCTTGTAAATTTTCGGCTCCCTGGTAAGCTTGTTGTGGTGGAGGTCCAAGGACACCAACGGTGGAGTTCGGTTAGGGTCTCGGTTGGGCCGTGAATGCTGGTACAATTTTAAAGGGTGGCACTTGCTTACTCTGAAGTTGGTTTCATTCCTCAATCAAATGAGAAACACCGATCGCCTCCGACAGACTTTTTGGTTGTTTGACACGGACATCCAATCGGATTTCATCTTTCAATCCTGCAATAAAATTTCCCACCAAAAATTTTTCAGGCAAATGATCCACTTTGTGTGACAAACCTTTGAACACCTCCTGATAGGCCGAAACTGTGGTGGTTTGTTTGAGCCGTGATAATGCCTCCGAAGGATCTTCATAGTCTGTCGGTCCAAACTGAAGCAACAAAGCCTTGGTGAATTCGGTCCAGCTCAAGGGCCCTTTGAATTTGGTGAACCAATGGTACCATTGCAACGTGACACGCTCCAAGTGAAAGGAGGCCAGCTGAACTTGTTGATGGGGAGCAATACTTTTAAAATCGAAGTATTGTTCGGCCTTAAAAATCCACCCCGTTGGATCCTCCGGTCCATCGTACATTGGGAAGTTCAATTTCAAGTTTGTGTTTTGTCTGTCATATGTGGAATAGTTGTGAGCAGCAAAATTGTTGTGTGATGCGTCTCCTGTGTCAAAGAAATGGGGTTATTTGTTGGTGACAGGTGGATTTTGTTGAAGGCGCAGGCCTTGCATATTGTTCATGAGATGCTCGAAGCGACTTTCATTCCTGGCAACGATTTCAACAAGCTCATTGAAACGGGAATCGTTTTTGGCAATGATATCATCGATCCGGGTTTCTTGGCTGGCCAGTAGTTCGTGAATTTCGCTGTGAAATTCCGTCGTTGATTTTGCACGAGTCTCCATGGACAGAAGGCTCTGATACCAATTTGTTATGAACTAATTGGGACACAATTAGAACTGATGGAATTAATTAGAACTGATAGAATTTTGGATGAAAAAGAACATAGAAGATAAGAGATGAAGAAAGGATTCAGAAGAGAGTTCACGAGAGAAAAGATACTGGAGATATAATATTCGATATATTTTATTCAATTCAAGTGAGCCTTTTATAGGCCAATGGTTACAAGATAAGTAAACAATTAAATAAAATAACAAGAAGATAAACGTGTGCTAAAGATGTGGAGTGATTCAAGCACCCACTCAACCTACAACTGATTATTTGACTTGATCAATAACAAACTAAACAACTAATACAACTAATCAGATATCAATAACCATTGAAAATGCTAGCAAACCATGCACCCACTTGCTTGCTTCACGTACCACACAAGCCATGCAATGAGTGTTCATAGCATTCCACCCCCCCTAAAATTCATCATTGTCCGCAAGGATGAAATTGGGCCGATGCAGACTCGAGTTCCATATCTACGTCTTCGGTTCCGCTGTCAATTTGTACATTCTCTATCATGAAGAATTATGGTCGGGAGCAGCGGTGACCTGGTACGAACCTTTCGTTGCAATAAAAACAGAGCCCCTTTTGATGCCTTACCCGCGCCTCCTGACCTGTGATTCAGTAAACTGGTCCTTGTAAATTTTCGGCTCCCTGGTAAGCTTGTTGTGGTGGAGGTCCAAGGACACCAACGGTGGAGTTCGGTTAGGGTCTCGGTTGGGCCGTGAATGCTGGTACAATTTGAAAGGGTGGCACTTGCTTACTCTGAAGTTGGTTTCGTTCCTCAATCAAATGAGAAACAATAAAATTTCCCACCAAAAATTTTTCAGGCAAATGATCCACTTTGTGTGACAAACCTTCGAACACCTCCTGATAGGCCGAAACTGTGATGGTTTGTTTGAGCCGTGATAATGCCTCTGAAGGATCTTCATAGTCTGTCGGTCCAAACTGAAGCAACAAAGCCTTGGTGAATTCGGTCCAGCTCAAGGGCCCTTTGAATTTGGTGAACCAATGGTACCATTGCAACGTGACACGCTCCAAGTGAAAGGAGGCCAGCTGAACTTGTTGATGGGGAGCAATACTTTTAAAATCGAAGTATTGTTCGGCCTTAAAAATCCACCCCGTTGGATCCTCCGGTCCACCGTACATTGGGAAGTTCAATTTCAAGTTTGTGTTTTGTCTATCATAGGTGGAATAGTTGTGAGCAGCAAAATTGCTGTGTGATGCGTCTCTTGTGTCAAACAAATGGGGTTATTTATTGGTGACAGGTGGATTTTGTTGAAGGCGCAGGCCTTGCATATTGTTCATGAGATGCTCGAAGCGACTTTCATTCCTGGCAACGATTTCAACAAGCTCATTGAAACGGGAATCGTTTTTGGCAACGATATCATCGATCCGGGTTTCTTGGCTGGCCAGTAGTTCGTGAATTTCACTGTGAAATTCTGTCGTTGATTTTGCACGAGTCTCCACGGACAGAAGTCTCTGATACCAATTTGTTATGAACTAATTGGGACATAATTAGAACTTATGGAATTAATTAGAACTGATAGAATTTTGGATGAAAAAGAACATAGAAGATAAGAGATGAAGAAAGGATTCATAAGAGAGTTCACGAGAGAAAAGATACTGGAGATATAATATTCGATATATTTTATTCAATTCAAGTGAGCCTTTTATAGGCCAATGGTTACAAGATAAGTAAACAATTAAATAAAATAACAAATAACAAGAAGATAAATGTGTGCTAAAGATGTGGAGTGATTCAAGCACCCACTCAACCTACAACTGATTATTTGACTTGATCAATAACAAACTAAACAACTAATACAACTAATCAGATATCAATAACCATTGAAAATGCTAGCAAACCATGCACCCACTTGCTTGCTTCACGTACCACACAAGCCATGCAATGAGTGTTCATATCATTCCACCCCCCTAAAATTCATCCTTGTTCACAAGGATGAAATTGGGCCGATGCAGACTCGAGTTCCATATCTACGTCTTCGGTTCCGCTGTCAATTTGTACATTCTCTATCATGAAGAATTATGGTCGGGTGCAGTGGTGACCTAGTACAAACCTTTCGTCGCAATAAAAATAGAGCCCCTTTTCACGCCTTACCCGCGCCTCCTGACCTGTGATTCAATAAACTGGTCCTTGAAAATTTTCAGCTCCCTAGTAAGCTTGTTGTGGTAGAGGTCCAAGGACACCAATGGTGGAGTTCGGTTAGGGTCTCGGTTGGGCCGTGAATGCTGGTACAATTTTAAAGGGTGGCACTTGCTTACTCTAAAGTTGGTTTCGTTCCTCAATCAAATGAGAAACACTGATCACCTCCGACAGACTTTTTGGTTGTTTGACACGGACATCCAATCGGATTTCATCTTTCAATCCTGCAATAAAATTTCCCACCAAAAATTTTTCAGGCAAATGATCCACTTTCTGTGACAAACCTTCGAACACCTCCTGATAGGCCGAAACTGTGGTGGTTTGTTTGAGCCGTGATAATGCCTCCGAAGGATCTTCATAGTCTGTCGGTCCAAACTGAAGCAACAAAGCCTTGGTGAATTCGGTCCAGCTCAAGGGCCCTTTGAATTTGGTGAACCAATGGTACCATTGCAACGTGACACGCTCCAAGTGAAAGGAGGCCAGCTGAACTTGTTAATGGGGAGCAATACTTTTAAAATCGAAGTATTGTTCGGCCTTAAAAATCCACCCTGTTGGATCCTCCGGTCCACCGTACATTGGGAAGTTCAATTTCAAGTTTGTGTTTTGTCTGTCATAGGTGGAATAGTTGTGAGCAGCAAAATTGTTGTGTGATGCGTCTCCTGTGTCAAACAAATGGGGTTATTTGTTGGTGACAGGTGGATTTTGTTGAAGGCGTGATCAAGCCAAAATTGGTATGATCCTGGCCCTCATTTCCGTTTCTTTTCGCTTGATTCTCGGGCATTTCCCGGTATTTAATGTTATTAAAATGAGTGTTTCAGGTTTTATCAGGTTTCAAGAGCAATGGAGATGAAGTGGAGGACTTGTGTGAAAAATGCCTCACAAATGGGAAGGAACAGGGCATTTTCACCACTTAGGCATGAGAGGTCGCTACATGGGCGCCATGGCGACAGAAAGTCTCCAAATGAACCAGGTGGGGTCGTCATGGCGACCACCCTTGCAAGTGGCGACCTTTTTCAATCAAGGCATGGTCGCCGTCGCCATGCCGACCTTGATGTTGCAAGTGGCAACCCCTTTACATTTTGCAGGGTCGCCACATATGGTCGCCATGGCGACCTAGAGGTGCAAGTGGCGACCTCTACACAAATTGGTCATGGTCACCACTTGCTAAATGGCGAAAAAGATGGTTCTCATAGCGACCCTTGCCTGTAACCGTTTTACGCACCATGGTCGCCATAGCGACGAAATAGCGAACAAGGCGCCACATCAGCGAATCAAGCGGTTATCAGTACATGTCCAAGAGTGTGTATAAATAGGACGACCATTCTTCTTCAAAGGATCGAAAAATCTGAGAAGAGATCAGAGAACACATTTTGAGATCTAGCTCTTCATCCATGGCACACTATTCCTCATCCTCCATTTCTCTCCTTGAACTCATCTAATTCATCCAACCCTCAACACAAAACCTTGATTACTTCACTACATCATTCCTCATCCCACTATTTCTCCACTAAAATCCTTAGTCACTTCCCACCAAAACACCCACATTCCAAGACATATCCTCTACTTCCATTCCTTGGAGCATAGAGGAGAAGAAGGATCAAGCTTAAAGAAGGTGACCCAAGGGTTATTTCCTTACTATTTACTTCTTTTCATTTATTACAAATATGTGTAACTAAACCCCTAATCTAGGGGATAGATTTGAGGATCAATTGGTTGTGGGTTTAGCTTAGCTTGTAATGAATCTCTTATGTGTTCTATTCATTCAAATTAATTAGATTTCATTCATTATAATTGACTTGTATATCACTTGTTGATTGCTATCTTGAGTGGAGTAATTTGTTATATATTCATATGTGGATTGACAATCCTTGTGTGATTAAGAACCCATTGGATAGGATAGATTAGTGGTGGGTATATCAACCCCACTAATCTAAGCCTCTAAGTGGTTAACATAATGAGATTGGTATATTAAAGTAGCTAGTTAGCTTACCCACATTCAATTGTTAATCGATCTATTCTCTAGCTATCTCATTAATTGATTTTATCACAATTCTTATCAAGGTGTTGAGTATTCTATTTTTCATAACATTTTTGTGTATTTTCATTTGAGTAGTTAGCATTGGTGGTTTTAGAAACCACACATCTATCAAACACTATGATTTACCTTATTGTTCAAAGATTAGTCAATTTATCTAATTAGCACTCCATTCCCTGTGGAACAAACTTGCTCACTATTTTGCTATCAAATCACATTTTAAAAAAGGATTAAGTGGCTTAAAAAAGTTTTCAAGAGTCAACCAAAAACTATATTATTTTGTTGAGTACACAAACGACCTCATCAAGGCGCAGGCCTTGCATATTGTTCATGAGATGCTCGAAGCGACTTTCATTCCTGGCAACGATTTCAACAAGCTCATTGAAACGGGAATCGTTTTTGGCAACGATATCATCGATCCGGGTTTCTTGGCTGGCCAGTAGTTCGTGAATTTCGCTGTGAAATTCCATCGTTGATTTTGCACGAGTCTCCATGGACAGAAGGCTCTGATACCAATTTGTTATGAACTAATTGGGACACAATTAGAACTGATAGAATTTTGGATGAAAAAGAACATAGAAGATAAGAGATGAAGAAAGGATTTAGAAGAGAGTTCACGAGAGAAAAGATACTGGAGATATAATATTCGATATATTTTATTCAATTCAAGTGAGCCTTTTATAGGCCAATGGTTACAAGATAAGTAAACAATTAAATAAAATAACAAATAACAAGAAGATAAACGTGTGCTAAAGATGTGGAGTGATTCAAGTACCCACTCAACCTACAACTGATTATTTGACTTGATCAATAACAAACTAAACAACTAATACAACTATTCAGATATCAATAACCATTGAAAATGCTAGCAAACCATGCACCCACTTGCTTGCTTCACATACCACACAAGCCATGCAATAAGTGTTCATATCACCATTTAAAGTTTTCTTTTTTAACTATGATTCATTATTTCAAGAGATCTTTAAATAAACATTTAATTAAAAATAATATTATTATAATAATTGATAAAAAAAAAAAAAATCTAACTTAAAGGGTAATTTAGACATTTAATAGTATTTGACCGGTCAATACAACGGTCAAGAGTACTTTTATATAATTTTAATAAGTAGTCTTGTTACACTTTATTGCAGCATGGCTTTGATAGGCATTTATCAATAATGTATATAAGAAGGCAAATTAATGTCGATAAACAAAACAGACAAGATATTACAGCATTAACCATTTAATAGATACAAACAAAGGACTATAAACATGGTAATAAATCAAATCCTAAACCATAAGTTACCTAAGAAACTAACATCACCTATTACCCCTTTTTTAATAACTGTACTCTGTACCCGAAATTATTTAGAAGATATTCAGCCAGCCAACCAACTTCATTAAACCCTTCGGTTTGGCAAATCAGTGTGGGCATCTACTTTCTGTGAGATCAAACCAATCTAATTCTTCACGCTACTCCAGAATTATTCACCATTGGGGATGACTCCATGCCGTACTCCCAAAGAGCTTTCAGCTCCCCTCTCACCAGTCCCAATAAAACAATAAGCCCTGGTAACGTAACAACAATGTACGCAGAATAAGTTTTACTACCAAAGAAGAAAAAATAGAAAGAAACTAAAAAACAAAGGGTCAACCTAAAGACAAATATTTTCATTAATTTAACAAATCCGAAGAACTGGTCACCTGAATCACACACTTTCTTACCTAGTGTACAAGGAACAAGATATAGAAGTGCTGGTTGACCATGCCCATCCATTAAATACAACCCTAGGTACGTAAGGAAGAGACCTACAATAGAAAATCTCTATCATTATTAACCGGACAATAAGATGAATCCATTTAGTGAATTCTAATGCTTCCCATGCGTAATAGGCTCATGAAGAAGAACAAAAAGGATGGAAGTATACTCACCAACACCGTAGCCTATTACCAACCACATAAAATATCCTTTTGCTACACCCTTCTTGTTGGCTTTGTCATATCTGAGACAACCCAACACAATAACAAAATAGGAGAAAACTGCAAGTCAAAACAAAGCCAAAATCCTTCCAAGACAAGCCTAATCACGAACCCAATGACCAAGCAATACAAAAGCAATCGATTATGTACCTAGCAATCAACTTCCAATCCATCGATGAACACGGACATTTTGACAAATGTCATTGTTTGGTTAATTAGGTCAAACTAGAAACAAAATAATTTACAGAAATGTCATGCACAATTAGAGACCATTTAAGTCACTTTGTGACCTTTCTATTTTATCAATGTTATTGAATCTACACAGTTTTATATAAAAAGTAAACCTATTAAAATGTCTTTGTAACAATCCTTTCAGAGTGGATTTTCAATGGTACTACGGTTTTTCCCTATTGAAGGTTTTCCACGGAAGAAGTTCTATGTGTTCCTTATTTTTATTGCACTTAATTTTGATTTGTGTGGTGGTTGCGTACTGCCTATTCAATTCCCTCTAGGCTTAGATTATTGGTGATTTAGTTTCTTTCACAATGAAACTCTATTAAGAGAGGTATGGCTAATTCAGAGAACAAACCTCCAAGAGATCCATAGTCCAACATATCATAACCACTAAAATTTCAAGCTATTACGAACTTGGGAAATAAACTAAAATTTCAACTCTCTCTCTCTCTCTCTCTCTCTCTCACAAACACATTGCTCCTTTTTTTGGGTGAAAGGAAATAAAATTTTGGTACCTCCAACAGCCCTAAAAACTTTACTTGATGTTTGATTCTATTATGATGAATAACTAGATTACCTGAATGAAAAAGAAACTAGCAAACCAGGAAAGAGAATATCCCCAAAGCCAATCATATCATAACCACCCCAAGGATCAGCAAGTCGAGGGATTCTCAAGAGCATGGGAATAGATTCTCCACCACTGTTGTCACCTCGAGCAACCTATATCATAAGAAAACACTCATTAAGAAAATTTCCTTCAGACATATCTACCGACCCAAAAATTTAGTCTTCCCCTTTCGATAATTAACCAAAAAAAAACAAAAAAAAAAAACCCAACTTATCTGATTTATTATTACAGATTCCCCAAATAAATTGAGATTAAAACTTACCGCAATCATAACACTCTCATGGAATATTAGCGGTGATAGGAAGACCCAAAAGATGTCATAAACAAATGCACAGCAAAGAAGTACAGATGCAACCTGAGTTACAATAACAGCATCAGTGTACATTCGGGACAAGTCATAATTACATAACAAAACCAAGTTACCTTGATATTAGGTAATCGAGCCAGCTGCAAAACTGTTATCATCAAACAGATACCCTGTCAACGGAAATGTGATATTTCAGCATAAGTGTAAACTTTCAACAGGAGGGAACTGAGAGAAAGATGGACTATAGAAACATAATGAAAAATTACTTAACATTTTGTGTCTTTTGACCTACTAAATTTCTAGTCAAGATAATCTTTGTTCTTTTAGATAATGAGGTAACCTTTAAAAGAAAATAAATGGAACTAAAAACAAGTACTTGCATTAAACTGCCGTATCCCTCTAACTTATTTCTAGGAACAAATTTTGTTCCGTTTCTTTCCAAAAGGAAGAAAAAGAGAATAAAAGACAAAAGTTTTAGAAAATCCAAAAGGGGTGTAGAAAAATCCCTCTACAGATCCAAAAAGACCATTATAAGTTCAGGGAGGTACTTTGCTTTTTCATTCTATGCAAAAACCCCTTTTAGTGTCAACTACCTCACAATGCATATATAGAAATAGACTCACATTCCACTCCAACACAATAGTGAGTATGACTGCTAACCATTTTAGATGATAAACTAACAAAGCATTGAGAATATGCCAACTCCAATCACATAAATTTACAGACATCATTAAAATTAATGCACAAGCTACAGAATTTTTTATGAGCACTATAATAATCTTGAACTCCACCCCCCACCCTCCACCCCTTGGCCAGAACAGCTTAAGGAAGGTTTTTGCACAAAAAGGAAATACTTTCATATGCCCTTAATCAACTTCAGCATAGAGTATGGTCCCCAAAGATACCACTGCTAGGTTAAGGGACAGAAAATGTGTGAAACAGACACACTAGAAGATATATTACAGCTACGACTCACACAAGACCACTAATGGGTTTAGGACACGTTTTCACCTTCCTGTTCCCTGACACGTCGACAAAGATACAGAAGAGAAAAAGAGATCTCTGCATAAAGATATTCAATAAATATATCACAAGTAATCTCAGCATTCTGCAGTCATAAATAAGACAAAAACAAAAAACAGATAATGAATCTAGGGCATTGCTAAGAGTCTAAGACTTACAAGAATATCTTGACCAATCCAAGAATATGATGCCTGCCTGTGTACAGCCCATACAACAGCAAATACCATGCAGAATAGTAACACCACAAGCGAGAGAACAGAAACCTCCCCCAAGAGAGGCAAATTTAATGTCTTCCGACCACAGTTTCTACAATTTCTGATAAAAAAAATAATAATGTATAAATTTATAACAAATGACAAGAAATCCTTTTTTTCCTTTATAGTGGTTGAGAAGGAATAACATGGAATCGTTGAACAGCTAATGTAAACCAGCAACTTGATATATTTCAAAGGAATATTAACAAAATTGAGCATACCTTAAGATCAATGTTACTATACAATTATGCATCCCCTGAAAACAAAAATAACTTGATAAGCTTAAGATGTTGAGTATTACATTACAATACCATTAAATATTTAAATATAATTAAATTACAATAAAATAAAAAAGAATTAGGGTACTTCAACTCTCATTGTATGCATGCAATGACTAGACATTGCATGCATACAGCAACTTGTTCATGCACTTTTACAATCATAATTGTTCTGTTAAAACAATAATTACATCTCTTGAATACAGTTCAAAATATTAAAGCTGCTCCCATTTTTTATAGTTTGAATTAAATAATATTATTACAATCATATTCTACTTTCAAAGGAGAATTATAAATACTATTATTAGATGAGTAAGCTAACTAGCAAGAGAATTACTGTCTGCTCCATTTTTATGGGAAGAAGAAATGCTATCAGGTCCTTAAGCCACTAGTAAGAATCAAATATCAATTTTCAAAACCAAATCACATGAGAAACTAAAGGGCCTATTCGATAGCGTTTTATATTTTCGTTTTCTTTTTTTATCAATTTTTATTTGAAAATGAGAAATTGATTTTCGTATTTTTAATATATGAAAACATGTATAGTAGCAATAATTGAAAATTTTTTTGAAAAAATATATATATTAAATAATATATGCATTCGCTGTAATTGTTTTTAAAACTATATTTTTAACATATTGTAAAAGTAATATATAATAATTATTATTATTATTAGGTGCGGGATCCCGTACAAAAAAAGTGTCGGATTGTTTTTGTGTGTGTGTGTATAAAAGGATCGGGGAACACAAGTTTTGAGTCTTTTGACACAATTTTTTACTCGATTTTATCGGCGCTAGGCGCTAGTCAGGCGGTGACCTGGCACCTAGCGCCTAGGCGAAGCCGTAGCCGCCGTTGTGGAGAAGAAGAGAGAAGAGAGGAGAAAAGAAAAGAAGGCTAGGGTTTTTTTTTTTTTTTAAAAAGAAAAGAAACCCAATTTCAGAAGGAAAAAAATAATAAAAAATAGCTGCCTCCTTTTTCAAAAAAAAAATAAAATACCCAGCTGACGCTGACAAGGCTCCCAACCCCCTAGGAAGGCCAATTTGGCCTTATTTGCCAAGGGCCACCTAGTGCCTAGGCGGCCTACGAGTCCGACTTTTCGAACACTGGATTTTATAGTCATTGGATACCTTAGTGCGAATGGCTAGGATATAATGATTTTATTTATTTTTTTCTCTATCATCTCTTCATAATTAATTTATTTAATTTCCTCTCTCTCCTCAAGATTTTCTTTCCTAAATTTGAGGGGAAAAATGTGAATAACATGAAACCTTATTTTTTTAACAGTAAATTACTGAAACCCCCTCCAAAGACCTTGTTTTTAATTATTTTTTACAAGAAACCTCCTCTAGAAGGGTGTTTCAGTAATTTAACGTGTAGGGTTTACCTTTTCTTTTTTTTCTTCTTCATCTCCAAACTAACAGCAGCCAGGAAGAATAAAATCATGTTATCTTGAAAGGACCATACAAGCACTTTAGCAATGAAGAAAGTCATCATTTTCTATTAATACGCAAAAATTTTAAGTACCTTTTCATTTTCAATAGAATTTCTAATGACTGTTCAAGAACCAAAAACATTTTTAACCTTAAGACCATAAACTGTGATTATAACATCAAGTGAAGCTGCAAGGCCAGAATCATATTCTTCATTTCCTAGAAAAAGCTATTCCACATACCATAAAACAACGTGTGCAATTTTGTGGACCTCTATCCTCATCCACAAACTTCCCCCAACCCGTCAAATTCGCATGCTCTAAAGATGAGATCAAGCATTTAATTTTGTTCATTCAAACTACCATGCAAGTATTATTTCATTTCAGTAACAAAATGTGATTAGAGTATAACCAGAAGAATATGTTACCTCAACACCGCCAATGCAGAAGAGCACAATCAGGATCCAGACAAACCAAGATGACATGAAAAAGTAAAGTAGAACAAGAAAACTAGATGCTGTTATGACAAAAACTACAGCACTCTTTGCATTGATATCAATGATATCCGCCTCAGAACCATCTTTGGCTGTTTCAACATTGGAAGATTCCTGGCCAGTGAAAAAATGACACTTAACTAAAACAGACTTCCTCTGGTTAAGGCATGATACAATAATTAAGGAATCAAAATAAAAATCAATAAAAAAATCATACATAATAAGATTAAAGAAAGATAATCAACATGAGGAGTGTCTGAGAAAAATTAAAAGCATATTGAATTGACATATAAAAATGACTATATGTAATTTTTCAGATTACAAACAAACATTCATATTTGACTATAATTCTTATTACACCAACGTGCTTTGTTCACCATTCCACTTACAAATGGGGACCTATGAAGTTACAGACATGAAACATTAAACACATAGATGGAATTTGAGTTTAAAGTTCTGTAACTTCTGTTATGCACAATCAAGGTCGATGGCTTACAGCAAGATCAACTAAATACTTAATCTGACAAAATCTAAAATGCAAGCACACCATCCAGCCCATGCCTAAAATAATTCAAGGAGCAACTAGCAAGGGGCAGAGAGGTCGAGGAGAGATACAGATTCTACATCATAGGTACAGTCCCTGTCAACCTGATATAAATTCCTCAGACAGCTCATTTCTAATAAGGGAAGTCTATCCTTTAATTTCAACAATCCTCTTCAAGGTCAGAAACTTTGATTCATAATGTAAGAGAACCAAAGTAGAATCAATTCAGAAAACATCAAATCAATTAATTGTGGATGATGCTTGAGCAATTTTCAGTGCATACTAAAGCCTTACATACTAGATATCTGTTAGAAGGTGCAAACACGAAATACTTTTAAATCACCAAGTGAATTGACACTATGATAATGCTCCCCATCAAAGATTCTTAAAGATTAATTCATTTATAAAACGATCAAGGGAATTAAAAACATAAAAATTCTAAACTTCTAAAATAAATTACAAGGGGTAAAATCCTCTATCATCTACAAGAAAAGACTTTGAAGAAAGCAAATTCCAAATCCACCAATAAACACTGCCCCCTCTCCCCGTTCTTTTCTTCACTGTTAGAAGGTGCAAACACAAAATACTTTTAAATCACTAAGTGAATTCACACTATGATAATGCTCGCCCCATCAAAGATTCTTATAGATTAATTCATTAATAGAACGATCAAAGGAATTAATAACATAAAAATTCAAAAACTTCTAAAATAAATTACAATGGATAAAATCCTCTATCATCTGCAAGAAAAGACTTTGAAGAAAGCCAATTCCAAATCTACCAATGGACACTTCCCCCTCTCCCCGTTCTTTTCTTCCATCCCTCTTTCCCTACAATTTCATACTGTTCCCCACCAACCAGACAAGCAGTACAGTCCTCCAAATTAAACTCTAATGCTTCATTACCAAAACTGCTATGTCAAAGTCCCAAAACCATATCATTGTAAATCCCACACATCCCCAATCAAGACAAACCAAAACACTAAAGCTCCAATGGAACAGAAGATGACTCATTCTCCAATTCGTTGCATATGCAACACCAATCAACCAAAACAAACTTTCTATTCGTAAGGTTGTGAATAGTCAATTTTTTTTTAGTGTGGCAAGCCAAGAATAAGGAACACAACTGTAGTAAGAAATATGAGAAAATAAGATATGTAATTGATTAGAGCAATAGTTAGGAACTATTTCAGGGATTACAAGGACTGTTTGTTTGAAAAGAAATCGGTTTAATTGTTTGAGGTAGATAATAGATTAGGTTACCTTTTGAGAAATTAAAGAGAAATTTCATTAAAAGAAAGAAGGTAAGGGCGAACAAGCTATCCACAGACCAGGAACTTCCTAGCAAGAATCTGACCCTATACAAAGAGAGTTGAAAATACAATATTTCTATCACAAAAAGTCAAAACCCCTCTCTCTACAAATTAGTGATATCAACAAAGGCACACAAAAAATTTATTAGGTCGTAGCCCTTTCCCAGTGTAAGTGGACAAAAAATAAAGAGGTGTCTTCAAATTCTTTTGTAAGAGAGGCCCACAAGGATTCTAAAAATTGAACTCTATCCCATAAGCAAACTCTTCTTCTCTTGAATCTTCAAAATTTCTTTTATTTTTTTCCTTCTTAGATTAGGTTACTAATTTGAAATAAATTTAGTATACTAAATTCAGTTGGTTTTCGGCCACCATAAATAGACCTAGATGTGTTTCTTTTATTAGAGAGCATATGGTTAAATAAATTGGCAATTTCAGAAACTATTTTTTCTCCTCACTATTACTTTAGTTCTTCCCACCACTTTTTGTTACTTTCTCTCCACTCTCCTTTGTATTTCTCTTAATTTCTCCCCTACTTTAGTTCTTTTGCTTGTAGTCTATGTCTTATCCTACATCCATTCAGACTAATGCTTATCTTATCTTGCACCAGTTCATAAAAAGGGCCCTAATCTGTAGTCGTCAGTGTTGTGCGTGCTAAAATATGCTGCCAGTAGCCACTACACTTGAGCTGTCGCTGGCAGCACTAGAAAATTCGCTAGCATTTGGTTAGTTCCCACCATCGTTGATCCTGAAAAAAGCTTCTATTGACTAAAGGCACCACCAGCCACACATGGATTTGGCTTCTTCCCAATCCTTAACTTGTTTCATAGCTTTTAGCTCTGTAGCTCGTTTTTCTTTGTTTATTGAACTGTGAGCTAATCATTGACACTCCTGTTTTCATATTTTCAAGAGATTTTAAAAAGTACTATCCCTTTGTGTATTT
The DNA here is from genome assembly GCA_954870605.1 of Acer campestre. NCBI lineage: Eukaryota > Viridiplantae > Streptophyta > Magnoliopsida > Sapindales > Sapindaceae > Acer > Acer campestre. Next base: position 24,793,573 of record OX940800.1, on the reverse strand, counting down.
GATAAATCTACCAAAATGGCACAATTACATGAAAGTAGAAATAGCCATTCTGAAAAGGAATCTAACTATCATTATGAAACGATGTAATTACCTTGAAAATTGATGTGAAGAGCATTACAGTGCACTTGCACAATATGCTAGGCTATTTATAATCCCTGTTCACAAGACTTCAAGTCTATCCCCAAAAATAAAATCTAAAAATCCAACATAACAACCTTTTGGGTGAGTTCACAGATGTCAAAACTCCAAACGTCTAGTCCCTTGTTTGCATCTAATGATTTTTGGGCACTAGTTGTTTTAAGTTACTTATCTGTAGTAGATTTAGTATCCTTATTTGAGTTTTGTGTCTGCCCTCTATAATTAGGCCTTGATGTATTTCTTGATTCTTGGTACAAGTCCCCTTCGTTTTGTCATTAAAGTAAGACTGTTGATTTTAACTGAAAAAAGGCTATCTAAATTTGTAATTATACAAACTTTTAAGAAATTAAAGAATATTAATTTTCAAAAAAAGTGAGAATTGTCAAAAAAAAAAAAAAATACATATAAAGTATGTAAATTTGTTTTTAACCAAATACAAAAGTTTAACTGCTAATAACCACATTTTAAAATTTATTTTCAGTCCATAACCAAATTACGAAAATATCCCTACAACTTTGTCTTATTTGATTTATTTATTTTTTCGAAATATTTGAAACCTAGGAGAAATATGTGAAACCTTAGGAAAAAACATAAAACTGCTTTTTTCAAACAGAAAATTACTGAAACGTCCCTCCAAAAACCTTGTTTTTAATTTATTTTTTTTACATGAAAATTACTGAAACATCCCCTCTATGAGGGTGTTTCGGTAATTTCACACCTAGGGATTACTTTTGTTTTCTTCTTCATCTCCAAACGAACAGCACTGCCCAGGCGGCACTGTTTTCGAGCCTGGGCAGTGCTGCTTCTGGCGGTGCACGCCCAAGCGGCACAAAGGCGCCGCCGGTGTGAGATAAAAAGTGACAAGAGGGAAGGGAGGAGAGATAAAAAAAGGAGAGAGAAAAGAGGAGAGAGGGTTTGGGGAGTGTTTTTATATGTGGCCATGTGGGTATTTAGGTAATTGCTCAAAAACATGGTTATAAACCTTTAAATTTTTGTGCATGATTAAAAACAAATCCCTAATGTTTCTAGGGACTAGTTTTGATTTTTTTTCCCAAAAAAATAATAATAGAAATAATAATAAAAATTAAGAAAAAAAGAGGCCACTGCCCTCCTCCATCTGCCATGGATGAGGCAATGGTCACCTGCTTCAAGGAAGAGGCCTCCTCAATGAAGGAGGCCAGTAACAATTTATATTGCATAGACACAAGTTCCCTATCACACATATGAAGAGTCAAAGAGCTAAATTATAAACAACTTAAAGAAGGATAGATGGCTGTATAATAAACCTTTGGGGACAATTCATTATAGCGCTCATCAGTTCGCTCGCTAGTAAACTCTGACCACAGTGAAGCAGCAACAATTGTTCCGACGGCCATTAGCCATAATAATATCACTGAGAAGTCAACAACGGGACGATTTGGTGCATATAATAAAAGTTCCACTGCATTGGAAAATTATATACCGAGTTGAATACGATCATCAAATAAAAATAATACAACAGTTTATTTACATTCACACAGCACATAAATGCAAATATAGATGAAAAGCAAAATCTTTATCACATAAACATATGTACAATACTACAATTATATATACATGTGCACGCACACATACACAAGGATTATCAACCAGAATAGTTATTTACCACCAGTTCCCTACCCATCTAAAGTTTTAATATACAAATTATCTTTGAAAAAAAAAATGAGGATAAAATGGATTCTATGAGAACTCAAGGGTGTCACCTTTCTTTTCGTTCACCATAGATTTGTTAAGAGCATCTCCTCTCGACTTTGGAATCATTACAACAGGAATTGAGATATTTAGAGAAGTGTCATTTTTAGAGCAAACCATCTTGTAAAGATCTGAAGCAGAGAAATAATAGTAAGATAAGAAATTCAGTGTAAACAAAAATGATTAACCATCATGCTACATGATGAACTATCTAATATTTCAGTTAAACATCACAAAAATAAAACTTTAACCTTCTTGGTCATTTATCACAACCAGCGCTGTAGCACCTCCTGATTGTGCTACTTCTGCTTTAGTAGTGAAAGCACAATCACCACGTACAGACAAGGCAATCAAACCATTTAGCTACAAAACAGCAGGAGAAGAATCATATTTACCTAGATGCTACATATATAAATTTAAAATTTATTTAGTACAATGATTATTATCTGGACTATTCTCTTTCTTAACCATTTCTTGAAACAAACTCAAGGTACAAGGTTTCTCCATAGTTCTAAAAATTCTCAAAATAACCCGACAACTTTGGGAAGTTAAAAAGGACAAGATCTGTAAACTGCGCTGAATTAAATAAAAAATAAATAAATAAAAAAAAGAGTTTGCAAACCAAATTCCATAGAAAAAACATATATATCTAAGATAAACTACTTAAAGCAATATTTTGCAGCTGTGGGATAAGTAGATTTGACAAGTTCAATCAAGTAAAACTAATCCAAAACCTTTGAAGAAGAACTAGAACAGCTGTTTAAGGGATTTGAGAAGACAGAAGGCAGTCTAAGCGCCTTGTCAGATTTAGAAGGCAATGATGACCCAAATCTCGCAGTTAATCCAGAAAAACTTTCACCTTCAACTCCATTAACCCAGCTCTTGACCTTGACCTGGAAAATTGAAAAGAATTTGTTTGTTTGTAACATATTGTCTTATTCCAAAAAACAACAGTGGAAATGATTATCTACCAAAGTAAGAGTTTACATGTTAAATGCATAACATAAGTTACATAACAACAAATATATACGTAAAAGCATAAATATAAACAATAATCTTATGACTTCAAACATGTGCATAATTCCCTTACAAATGACGAGCAACATGCTGTCAGGATTTTTTTTTTTTTTTCAGTATGCAACAATTAAACACATGCCCCGCCACATGATTGAACCTCACATCTTGTAATTTGTGCCCATACTTGCAGTAGTAACTTTCCATTTGTGCCTGACATATAGTGACTTTATGTCCGTGCTCTATTCTACTACTGCTGTATTTAATCTGTAGACTGTAGTATGGAAACAATTTTGCACTCCTTTTTTATCCCACAGGAAAAAAAAATCAAAAACTCCATCTGCAGTTTTCAATTTGATTTCTTCTTCTCATAATAAATGTTTATTAGCTTGCATTTATCATCCTTGCAACATTAAAGGATGATAAATGAAATCTAATAAGACAATGCCCCTTATGATCTCCAATGGATACAGATATCCTATAGCTAAATAAATTAATTTCTCTCACTATTTAAATTCTTGATCTGAAAGCAGTAATATGACCTTCCATGTAATCAAAAGAATCCCATGTCCAGAATATAAAAGGTATCCCCTATACGAACAAAGAAAAATAACCAAATATTGCCACCATCAAACAAAAATTAAATAAAGATAAATTTGGAAACACGACAAGCGATCCTCAAAACAGTTCAAATGTCTAAAGCATGAATCAGCTTCTACTGACCTGTATACTCCGTTCTAGATCAACATAATAGTTTCAATTTTCTACAGAGCACTATAAACATATCCATCTAACTAAAACAGCCTCAGTCCAAAAATTAAAACACTTTGATAAATTAGACACACGTTTCCACAACCCTAGAAAGTGAATTTTCTCCAATTACTATAAATAACTCATTATGCTCAATATTTCTTCAAGCAATATAGATTATCAGCATACACCCAACTTTTAACAAATAATTGCATCACTACAAATTAAGAAGAAATAAAAAGAAAATAAAATTAAGCAGCTTCTCCACTTCATATCTCTATGAATGTCTCCAATATCAAAACAATAAACACTAAATCAAAAGAAAAGAAGTAATTTTTCATAAAATAATTACAAACAATGCATATATAAATTATTTGGAGATTAACATAGGATTAATTCAATCCAAATAAAAGAAAGAATCAAGGTTCTAGCTATCCTATAATGGAAAATAAATGAAAGAAGCAATCAAAATGAAGATTATGCACATATGAATATAAATATTAAAAAATATATAAATAAATGTAAATGCAATTGAAGGAGATTTGAAAAGATTACCAATTGCAATTTATTATTACAGCCAGGAATTTTGGAAGTGGAATCATCTTCGTCGAGTGAGACATCGTCGGCGAAAACCAATGACAATCCGATCAGAAACAACCAAATGAGAGTCCCAAAACGGCACGCCATTGCCATCAAAACGAAGAGATATGGAGAGAAGAAGAAGAAGAAAGGATTCAAAATAATAAAGTCGATCCTCGCTCTCGAAGGAAGAAAATGGAGAATAAAAAAATAATTGTTTGTTAGCTGAGACGTTTCTGTGGGTGTAGCAGACCGCTAGGTGGGACGAGACGAGACGAGACGATATGTAACATATCGTATATTCGTATCATCTTCGATATGTTGTCCCATTCTTTTTACTAATTTTTTAAAGGGATAATTGTAAATAACTCCCTATCTTTTGAAGAAAAGCCAAATCAAACCCTCTGGTTTGATAAATCAGTAAATAACCCCCTATTGTTAGCTGACAATTAGTTGATTGTTAGTTGACTTTATTTAAATCTAGACTTAATGGTACGAATGCCCATTGATTGTTCATGAATTGTTGATGTGCCCCCTAAATTCTTAAAATAGTCAATAAACCCCCTAAACTCTCCTTTTATTTGTAGTAGAGCCCAAATCCTAACGACGTCCATTTTTCTGTCATGGTAAATTGCAACAAATTCCCCTGATTATATAGATAATTGCATCATATGACCTAAATACCCCTATGACCAAATTTTAAAAATAAAACTTAGAAATTTGATATTGAAATAATGGTTAAATAATAATAAAATTATGATGAATAATAATAATAATAATAATAATAATAATAAATATTAAAATTTGGTCGGAGGGGTATTTAGGTCATATTATTATATATTTTTTCTAGTTTGATGCAATTATCTATATAATCAATGGAACTTATTGCAATTTGTCATGACAAAAAAATGGACAGCGTTAGGATTTAGGCCTCTATTGTAAAAAAAAGGATAATTTAGGGGGTGTAGTGAGTATTTTAATAATTTAGAGGGCACATCAGTAATTCACAAACAATTCAGGAGGCATTTGTACCATTAAATCAAAAATATAACTATTTATAGATTATTTATTATTTAACTGAATAAAAAAGTGAAAATAATAAAAATAAATAATAATTTTTAACAAAATATAAAATACATTACAATTAAAAAAAAAATCTATAGAATTTAAAAAAGAAAAAAAAAACAAATAATATTTAATATGGGTTAGACTAAATCAACTTAAAATTTTGATTTCAACATTTCAACCACCCATTAGCTCTTAATCTAATAGTTGAGATTTGAATGTATTTATAACTCTTAGATTAAGAGCCAATGGGTGGTTGAGATGTTGGAGTCAAAATTTTAAGTCACAATTTTAAGTTAATTTAGCCTAATCAAAAACTATGGAGAACATGTATATGTATCTCCTTCATACATATATGTATATATGAGGAAATTGCAAGAAATGATCAAAAAATTTATGGGTTTATTGTTTTTATCCATATTTTATTATACTTATCAATTTTAGCCTTGAACTGACAAAATTGCCCTCCATAAAGATAAAAATTTACTTCCAAAAACTTCCCACCTAGAAATTCCCTCTCTCTCGCCAACTCAAAACAAGATATTCTCTCTCTCTCTCTCTCTCTCTCTCTCTCTCTCTCTCTCTCTCTCTCTCTCGGTTAAACCCAGTTACCCAGATACAACATTTCGTCTTCCTCCAACATACAGATCGTGTCTCTCATTCGTCTCTCTCTTCAACTGAAACCCAGCATTCCAGCAACATTTCAGGTTTCTCTTCTCTTCAACCCAGATCTCTTTCCTTCTTTGTGTGTATGTCTCTCTCTCTCTTGAAGTAGATCGGAAACCCATCAACATTTTATCCCGGAATACGTCTCTCTCTCTCTTGAAGTAGATTCGGACCCGATCCAAAAAGTTTTTTTTTTTTTTTTTAGTTCCGGGTCTTGTAACTTTGATTATTTCTTTGTTTGATCTACTAGTTCTTGACATCAGAAAGTCCGAGTTTGATTTGTCTCTTTAACCAAAACCTAGAAGATGGAAAGGCATTTCCTCTCTCACTTTCTTCAATCCCTCTTCGAAGCTGTCTTTGACCTTCGACCGGTGAGTGGTTATTAATTAGGATTTTTTTTTATTCAAAACAGTGAAAATTTGTTAATATTCTGATATTATTGGGTTTAAATGGCGTGATTCTGTACTTCCAATAGTAGTGTAGCAAAATGCTAATAATTGTGAGGTCAATGAAAAATTAGCAAAACCATGTTATAATATTTGGCTTTCACCACTCGTATCTTAACACTTGATAGTCACCACTTGATAGGCCAAACACAAATTTCCACCGCTTGAAGCACTTAACTTAATCACTAAGTTTGTGAGGTGGCAAAGCAATGATTCAACAAATGAAATTACCACAAAGACCCCATGCTTATTTTTCAATATATATGCTTTCAATTGTAATTGTTGGTGTGTTCTTGAAATCAATACTTAAGCTAAAGTATTATCCGTAGGAACCTAGGGTTACAGATTGCGCAGCGGAAAGGTTTTTAAAAATTTTTAATGCAATCATAAACTATAACTCATTTGTACAGTAATAATAAAATGCAATAAGAAAGTAAATTATTCATACCAATGTAGGAGGCTCCTTCACTTTAATACGATTTGCTCCTAATTTGAACCACTCGATCTTCCTCGCTATCTCCCGGAATTGGTAACGGCGTGTGGGCGTGTCACGGTACTTAGGAACAAAATGGAGGTAGATCAGAAGAGCACACAAAAGACAACTCTTGTTCTTTTGTTGGTGAAGTGCGGCAACCAATAAGTCTTAGAAAATAAGAAAGTTTTTTTTTTTTTTTTCCTCTAGCCGCACCCCTTTCTTTCTTCACCTGATTGTTGTGTTTTATGTCAATCAATGCATCAGCTTTCTTACACCATATATATCAAATATATCTATTATAAAACTAACCGATGATCTCTCTTATGTTAATTCGTTTTGTTTGTATCAGATACAACTAACTTCAAAATCAAATTTAAAATAACATATATCATATATATATATATATTAAACTTATATTAATTAATAAAATCTTTTTAGATATCGAATATCTTTTAAAGATATTAATTAATTTATTTGATTTAATTTGAATTCAAAACTCTTTTAAATTCAAATTTAAATATTTAATAAAATGAAAATAAAATAATCAAACTATCTTTTCTTCATTCAAAATTAAATATCAATCAACACCCTCCATCTAATGATTAATTACACAATTAAATAATCTAATTATTTAATTAACATAATCATTAATATTCATTAATTGAATAATCATATTATTCAATTAATTCCCGAATAGACACGTGTCACTTTTGAACACAATTAATTGGACAATCCAATTAATTAACCGTGACCCTTGTTACCTAAATCGATCGAGCTAGTAAGGGGACCTAATGGACCCATAGTATTTTGAGCTCCAATAATCCTTAAAAATAATTAATTAAACTCTTTAATTAATATTTCATGATTATTAACTTCGGTGTTATTCCACTAAAAACCAGAAGTTGCATTCTCTTAACTGTAGACGTTTTTACACAAACCAATAACTCTTGGTGTCCATTGATATAGCTATTACATATGGTATGATCCTCCACAGGTAGTTCATAATTAGAGCTGGGTCATAATGTCCGTTATACCCCTCTAATTATATCTTTCCATTAAGTACCATTGATTTTCTAATGAACAGTAAATCCTACATTCCTTACGGAATTAGGAGAGCGCTCATATTGTTCAAGCCCCGAATCAACCATTAAGGGAACTACTATCTACTTCTCATAAGAAGGAGTGGATTCCACTATTGTGTGCAGATCTTCTCAGTCACAAGCCAAACCGCGATCCCAACATATAAAGCATATTGATCAGGAATGCAACTCCGACCTCACCCATGGTATATCAAAGACCACGATCTAACCTGAAAGAGTCGATAAGACACTCAGGATTGAGATCACCCACATATAGTCATCATTTGTTGATATATATGAATCTCATCATGTAACGGATCTTGGTGAGAGATTCATATAGATCATGACCTAGTCCTATATGATCACATCATACAAGGCGCCTCCATTCTCATATCTCCATATGAATGATCTAGGATAAGATCACTGTACATTACGGAATGAACCGCAGCTATAGATTAACCACAAATAAAGTACCCAACTTTATTTGCTTTCTACGAACTCTTTACATTGCTCGTTTCAAATTGAATCTATCTGTATATGACATTCATATACTCAGTTTGAAAATACATTTGGCAATCTTGGATGTTAAGTACACATGTTATATATAAATGTATGAGACAATTTGAATGAATAAACTAGTTCTTTTATTTCATGTTCAATTCACATTTACAAACTACAAGCTTTAGAGCAAAAACCTCAACATTATCTCCCTCTCGTATATCTCACTCTTCCTCATCTCTCTTCTTTATTTCTCTGATACTCATCTCATGTTTCATTTTATTTAGGGGTTTTTACAATTTGGTCCCAACTTAATTGGGAAACATCACTTTTTACTCATTAATTCAAATTTCATCAATTTAGTCCTTATATAATTGAAGATCAATCAAATTAGTCCTACCATTAGTCAAAACTGTCACTTTGACTAAGGGTAGGACTGATTTGATTGATTTTCTATTATATAAGACACAAATTGATAAAATTTGAATTAAGGAGTTAAAAAATGATGTTTCCCAATTAAGTTGGGACCAAATTGTAAAAACCCCTTATCATTATATGTTATACGAAAAAAAATATATATCATTTATTTAGTAGTAGTAATAATAATAATAATAATAATAATAATAATAAGTATTTGAAAGTCTTGGTTATTTAATCACAACTATTCTAATTCCATCACATTAGTCGGTACATATGTTTTGGGGTTATAGTTAATGTAACACATATGGCGAAGGTTCATAACATATATTAATAACCAATTTCTTTAAATATGGAAATTTTCATATTCTAAGAGATCTAAAAAAATTAAAACAAAAAACAAAAAAAAATTAAAATTATATTTTCAAATTTTCAGAATGAATCTCCACCATCCATTATAATTATAATTATTTATTAGAATATGGAAAAATTAAAATATATATATATATGATTGTTATTATATATATGATTATTATTAATAGTATCATTTAATGTGTGTGTTGATGACTTTGTGAACTCCAAAAGTTCAAACTATTATATATATCATAAATTGGAAATATAAGATTATTATTATTATTTAAAAATAAATATTATTAGTATTATATGTTATGTTGTATAATTAGATATATTAGAATATGAAAAAAAAAAAAAAATCTTAAGAATATAGAATCATTTATTGTATTCCATGTGTCACGGCCACAACAAAAGTAATTATTTTTATGTTATATGAAAAAAAAAATTAAAAATATGGTATCATTTAATATAGGCATATCTAATAATAAAGGGCTTTTACAATTTAGTCACAACTTAATTGGGAAACATCACTTTTTTACTCCTTAATTCAAATTTCATCAATTTGGTGCTTTGACTAACGGTAGGACTAATTGATTGATTTTGAATTATATAAGGACCAAATTGATGAAATTTGAATTAAGGAGTAAAAAAGTGATGTTTCCCAATTAAGTTAGGACCAAATTGTAAAAACCCCTTTTATTTATTATTAACTCATTTACAACACGTTATCATCACAATCGTATGTAAGTAAAAAGTATCTCCAGGTGAGTGATTTACTTACGACTCAATATTCGTGTATGCAAGTAAAAAGGATCCTCGAATGGGTGATTTACTTACATTTCAATATTCTGGATCTATTTATAGTTCCGTATACAAGATGACTTATGTCATCAACGGATCCTCTATATATAGTTCTGGATTTATTTATATTGTTTAAATATTTGCATCCATTTTTATACACATAACAAGTGAGCTCTGCCTCCTGGAATTGTTTAAATATTTAGCATTTATTTTTATGCAATATATGAGACTGACTTATGCTGTGTCTCAGGACTGGCCTACGCCATGTCTCCAAATAAATTGTTTAAATATTTAGCAATTATTTTTATGCAATATATGAGACTGGCTTATGCTGTGTATCAAGACTAGTTTATACTGTGTCTACAGATTGGCTTATGTTGTGTCTTTAGATAAATTGTTTAAATATTCGCATTTAATTATTTGCAATATATAAGACTGGTTGCGGTTGTATCGACGGAGACTGGTTATGGCCATGTCGACAGAACCTATTCTCTTTAAATATTCGTATTATTTATTTATACGCAATATATGAGATTGGCTAGACCGACTAACCCGAACTTAAAGTTTTTAGAATTATGATATTTAAGTCGGCTCGGTTTTGAAAACCGATGAGAACCTGAAGTTCTGGATCCAATGTTATATACATGAATGTCATATGGCACGATTTTGAAAACCGATGAGAACCTGGAGTTCTGGATCCAGTGTTATATTCATGAATGTCATACTTCATTATTTGGAACCAATGGTTTCAAATCCACTTAGAATCTGAAGTTTTCTAGATTTTATATATGAACTTACAGTTCATAGTCGAACCAAATGTTCGAAAAATCATTATGATCCATGATTTTATTTTATCTCATATATATGAAGTGATATGTTTACATATCATTCATTTGAGAAAAATGATTTACACATCCAATAGGATATTATGAGTATCATAAAAATGATTTAAGATCCTAACATATAATGAAATTGGAAATAATAATTTATCTATTTCATACATGCTTGATGCTCATGAAGAGTAATATTCAGAATTGCTGAATATATATATATATATATAATAAATAAAAATAAGAGGGAGAGTCTGGCCATTGGGAAAAAAATATGAGAGTTTAAACATGGCTTGATACTCGCAAAACAAAAATGTATATATTAAATGGCGAGGTCCATGTTGGTTAGTTTACATTATATATATTAAATGGTGGGATCACCACATCCACCTTATAAATGATATGAGAAAAGGTTTATAGAATAAACCTATCAAAAGGCATCATTTCAGATGAAATTAAAAAAAAAAAAAAAAAATGGCATTACACATATGTCCATAAAATTCCCAAAAGGAAAAATGTGTCTTGCCGATAGTACAACGACTTATACAATTCTGCGGAGTCAAATATTTTACAGTTCTATAGAGTCAGAAATATCATACAATTCTGCAGAGTCAGAAATATTTTACAGTTCTGCAGACTCAGAAATATTTACAGTTCTGCGGTGTTAGAAATATCATACAATTCTACGGAGTCAAAAATATCATACAATTATGCGGAGTTAGAAATATTTTATTAATTTGACTTTGCTCAGAGCAAATGTTAATACTGTATCAGGTCCAACGAATATAATAGAAAGCTCTGGAAGAGCCACAATATTGTTATCAAACAATACTAAATTATGTATCAATGATACTTTATACCATTCAAGCAGAATATAAAGAAATATGCTTAGATCAAAGACATATAACTTTATTAATGTCATATTGAGACTATGAATAATAAGAGTGTTGAATATATGTGTATAATTCAGGCCAAAAACTCATTATAGAAAAGTTGTGTGCCTTATCATCTGGATTATATTATACAATTATGAACTATAAGTTCTCGGATCCAAAATTACTTACGTTTTGACATGACAGTTTTGGTCATCAAAGATCTACGATGATGCATGTAATCATCGAAAATTATGGACATTAATTAAAGAGTCAGAAGATTCTTTAATTCCATAATAATATATGCACTGCATATTCACTAATGGAGACTAGTAATAAAATCATCTCATTTTAAAGTTGGTTTTGTATCCCCATCATTTAAGGGGATATATGTGGACATTTTCATCCACCAAATGAACCCTTTCATTGTTTTGATACTGATTTATGCATCTACGTGATGGCCACATGTTTGTCTATCACCAAACGTCTCCAGTCGAGATCGATATTCAACATCCAGTTTTCGCATGTACTCATAATCATAATGGATTAACAAAATCACTTATCAAACGTCTCTAGGTAATTACGAGAACTTTATTATTCCAATACAGTTACCAATTTTTATATAAGACATTCTATATTACATGTTGATTCATTCATCTGTGACTCACTACTTATCATCATTATTTACCATTACAAATTGTAATTGGTCATTGACTTGCTCACATTTTTAAGATATATGATTGTGTAGCATATCTTCTTATTGCATCTCTGGCATGATCTAAGATAAAAATTCTATATTATTATGAGATTAATATTGATTTTGATTAATCTTCCAATTAGATCATTTAAACTTCTAATAGTTTATATTTTTACACACAATCTGTATATTATTATATTGATTAAATTCCAAATGGAAAGTTTCTCTAGAAGAGAAGGGTAAATGAAAAGTTACTCTTACACAAAATAAAGATACCAGTTCGGTTCTCTCTCTATATATAAATGTGTCTCATTTCAATCTTCGTATTGCTCAAATACGAAAGATAAATGATCATCAGATGATTATTAATCTGTTACCTGATATATTGAATGTAACAAGATTTTATAAGTTGCCATCTCATAAACCCCAGCCGGGTGATTGTTCCTAAAGAACGATCGGAGTGAAATGCAACAAATAAATCATCTGATGCCTTTTTGAAAGGTATTGTTATCGGGATTCTAATATAAACAAAAATCAATTTATAAATAAATCCACTTTCTCTAAATCAACTATGTAAGAGTTTGATATATCTAATGAGACACAAGTCTATGAAATGACTAAATCCATTGAAATGGAAGAAAATCTCAACAAAGATAGAGTATAGAAATTGAGAAAATTTATATAAATCTTACAAGTCCATGAAGTGACTAAATCCATTAAAATGGAAGAAATCTCAATAGAGATATAAGAATATTGAAATTGAGAAAATTTCTATAAATCATATAAGAGAAATGTAGAGTCATAAGGAAACAATCATTGATGATGTATTTCTATACACAGTAGCGCTACTGAAATTATAAATGATAATCATGATATTCATAATATCAATGATTGTAGACAAAAGGCATGATTGGCCTAAATGAGAATAAGCAATTCAATAAGGATTGACTTCATAAGCCAAACATAAAGTATTTAGATCAATAGTACTCCAAACACCTGGAGATATCAAACTAGTTAGATACTAATGGGTCTTTATATGAAAATGTAATGAGAAAAATGAGATTGTGAGATATGAGGCACAACTCGTAGTACAAAATTTCTTACAGAAACTTGGTATTCACTAGTGATGAATAAGATTACGTTCCGAATTTTTGATAAATTTGGCTTCCTTTGAAAGGTTTGAAATGTATCTTCAAGACCTAGTAATCATTTATCTATATGATTCAATCAATGCAAATATTTATAATCCCTGAAGGATTTAAAAATGCCAGAAACATGTAAATCGAGACCTCGTAATCTGTATTTGATGAACCTACAAAATCCTTATATGGATTAAAAGCAGTTCGGACGGATGTGGTATAACCGTCTCAGTGAATATCTGATAAAATAAGAGTATAATATTATATTATATACCCATATGTCTTCGTAAAGGAATCATAATCCAGATTTATTATATTCACAACATATGTTGATGATATGAATTTAATTAGAGCTCCAGGAGAGCTCTTGAAAACTCCTGAATATTTGATAAATAAGTTTAAAAATGAAAGGAAATATTGTCCCGACTTGAAGGTTGAGCATAGATCAAATGTAATGTTTGTCCATCAATCAAAATATATTGAAAAGATTCTAAAAACATTCCATATGAATATTACTTTATAAAGCAAGTATTTGCTTATACTCCCTCTAGTAATTTATGATGTTATAGCATTTTACGAAATAAACATCAGTGTGCGTAAGTTCAGCAATCTAGAAGATTGCTTCAAAAGAATTTTTATCAAGGGGAGAATATCAAATGAAGTATATTAATTATTTTGGGGCATATGTGCATTGTACTCTTTTTCCTTTAATCAGGTTTTCGTCCCAATGAGTTTTCCTGATAAAGGTTTTTAATGAGGTAATTTTCTAAGCACACCAAAAAATCATTTGATCCACAAAAATCATCATAAATATTACATTGATTCAGTAGATCATCGTATATATAAAATCTTGATCAAAAATATCATTATAAATATTACTTTGATCTTGCTAATCATCATATATATGTTACTTTGATCCAGAAGATCATCATAAATATTGCTTTGATCCGAAAGATCATGAATATCTTTGCTCAGGTTTTTATCCCACTGGGTTTTCCCTAGCAATAATTCTGGGCATTGTACTATTTTACCTTTCGATCAGGTTTTGTCCCACCAGGTTTCTATGACAAGGTTTTTAACGAGACAGTTTTGAGAATGTTCAACACCACAAGATCCAAAAGATAATTGTATATATTGTTACTGAGGTTTTTGTCCCACTGGATTTTTCTTAGCAAATTAAAATACAAGTGATGGAAATCCAAGAGGGAGTGTTATAATATGTGGCTTTCACCACTTGTATCTTAATACTTGATAGTCACCACTTGATATGCCAAACACAAATTTACACCGCTTGAAGCACTTAACTTAATCACTAAGTCTGTGAGGTGACAAAGCAATGATTCAACAAATAAAATTACCGTAAAGACCCCTATGCTTATTTGCCTATATTTATGGCTTTCAATTATAATTGTTGATGTGTTCTTGAAATCAATACTGAAGCTAAATTATTCTCTGCCTCTTGTGTATCTCACTCTTCCTCATCTCTCTTCTTGATTTCTCTGATACTCGTCTCTCTCTCATCCCATGTTTCATTTTATTTATTATTTACTCATTTACAACAGTTCTGTGTTATTTTGTTTGTTACAATTGTTATTTTCCTTTTATGTATTAATTGTGAACCTTTTGTGTAGGTTAGTTTGTAAATTTCCAAAAATAACTGTGAGAGAACACCTATTAATTTTTATTGATAGATGAATAAATGGAAAAAAAAAAATCAAAATAATACTAGGGTATCAGTTTTTGTTAAGTTTATATACTACCTAATTTTATATGGCAATTGAGTCTTTGAAAGAAAATAACATACTATTCTTTATTTTGCCAATGTAATTTAAGGTTTCCATTTATTTTCTAACTATTCTTGATATATACTTTATAGGTAGCATTAGCAAAGAAGGTTGATACATTAAGCTGATGTTCAACCATTAGTGTAAGTCTTGATGAACCCAATTCTAATTTTATAGTTCTATACTTGTGATTCATTGTAAGAAATTCACAATTTGTCGTTGCCTTTTTTGTATCATAACCACAAATTCACTATAATCTTATCCTACAAATTAACTTTTGTTTGCTTATTGAAACCAATTCATGTTATGAAAATTGTAGCTGTTTCCGTTGTCTCCTTTGTGTGTTATTTGTTTGTGAAGAATTTCATGTTATTTGCACAAATTTGTAGTAGAACCCCATTGAAAAAATCGTACATTGTTAGTTTATTTAATTGGTATAAACTTATTATCTATTGCTCTTGAGCATAGATGAGCAATTATATGTGTAGGCTTTGGACAAGATCAGATTTCAAAGCCTGACAGACAAGAGCACAAGCTCGATGCCCAGCCTGAATTATTCATTCACATTTTTCCAGACAAGACCAACAACTCACTGTCCATCACTATGAGAGAGTGGAGTCGATTTGGTGCGAAATAGTACCGTAATTTTTTGAAGTTAAATGCTAGTTTGATTTGAAGTTACATGCCTGTTATTTTTGAAATTACATGCTAGATATTTTTGAAGTTACATGATAGTTAACAAATTTTAAAGTTATATGCCAGTTTGTAAATTTTAAAGTTACATGCCGGTAGTTTTAAAAGTTACATGTCAATTAGTTTTTAAAATTACATGTCAACTAGTTTTCAAAATTACATGCCAATTAGTTTTCAAATTACATGCTAGTTATTGAGTTACATGTCAATTACTTTCAATGTTTTTATTCTTATTTAACAAGATTGGTTGTTCTACTGCTTCCTTGTTGACCGCTGATGAGGTCGTTTGTGTACTCAACAAAATTAATATTAGTATAGATTTTGGTTGATTCTTGAAAACTCTTTTAAGCCACTTAATCCTTTTAAAATGTGATTTGATAGCAAAATAGTGAGCAAGTTTGTTCCACAGGGAATGTAGTGTTAATTAGATAAATTGATTAATCTTTGAACAATAAAGTAAATCATATTGTTTGATAGATGTGTGGTTTCTAAAACCACCAATGCTAACTACACAAATGAAAATATACAAAATATGTTATGAAAAATAGAATACTCAACACCTTGATAAGAATTGTGATAAAATCAATTAATGAGATAGCTAGGGAATAGATCGATTAACAATTGAATGTGGGTAAGCTAACTAGCTACATTAATGTACCGATCTCATTATGTTAACCACTTAGAGACTTAGATTAGTGGGGTTGATATACCCACCACTAATCTATCCTATCCAATGGGTTCTTAATCACACAAGGATTGTCAATCCACATATGAATATATAACAAATTACTCCACTCAAGATAGCAATCAACAAGTGATATACAAGTCAATTATAATGAATGGAATCTAATTAATTTGAATGAATAGAACACATAAGAGATTCATTACAAGCTAAGCTAAACCCACAACCAATTGATCCTCAAATCTATCCCCTAGATTAGGGGTTTAGTTACACATATTTGCAATAAATGAAAAGAAGTAAATGATAAGGAAATAACCCTTGGGTCACCTTCTTTAAGCTTGATCCTTCTTCTCCTCTATGCTCCTAGATGCAAGGAATGGAGGTTGAGGATATGTCTTGGAATGTGGGTGTTTTGGTGGAAAGTTACTAAGGATTTTGGTGGAGAAATGGTGGGATGAGGAATGATGTAGTGAAGTAATCAAGGTTTTGTGTTAAGGGTTGGATGGATTAGATGAGTTCAAGGAGAGAAATGGAGGATGAGGAATGGTGTGCCATGGATGATAGAGCTAGATCTTAGATTTTGTTCTCTGTATTTTTCTCTGATTTTTCGATGCCTTTGAAGATGGAGGGACGATCTATATATATGCACTCTTGGACATGTACTGATAACTGCTTGATTCGCTGAGGTGGCGCCTTGTTCGCTATTTGGTCGCTATGGCGACCCTGGTGCGTAAAACGGTTAGATGAGAAAGTCACCACGAAAACCATCTTTCTCGCTATTTGGCAAATGGCGACCATGAGTATTTTGTGTAGAGGTCGCCACTTGCACCTCTAGGTCGCCATGGCGACCCTGCAAATGTGAGGAGGTCGCCACTTGCAACATCAAGGTCGCCATGGCGACCCTAAGTGGCGACCATGCCTTGAGTGCACTAGGTCGCCATTTGCAAGGGAGGTCGCCATGGCGACCCCACCTGGTTGATTTGGGGACTTTCTGTCGCCATGGCGCTCAAGTGGCGCCCAAGTGGTGACCTTCTGATGTCTTTGGAGAATCCTCTGTCGCCATGGCACTCATGTAGCGACCTCTCATGTCCAAGTGGCGAAAATGCTCTGTTCCTTCCCATTTGTGAGACATTTTCGCACAAGTCCTCCACTTTCATCTCAATTGCTTCTGAAACCTAATAAAACCTGAAACACTCAATTTAACAACATTAAACACGGGGAAATGCCCGAGAATCAAGCTAAAAGAATCGGAAATGAGGGCCAAAATCATACCAATTTTGGTTTGATCAATCGCAGGCTAGAAGACCAAGAAAAAAAAGATCTGCGGGCTAGAAGACCAAGAAAAAAGAGGTCCGCAGGTTGGAAGACCAAGAAAAAAGAGAATTTGTATTTGTGTTTTATTTATAAGTTACAATTCTAGTTGTCTTCCATTGTTAATTACAATAAATTTTAAAGTTACATGAGTTTCCAGTTACATGTTAGTGGTATTCCAAATTACATGTTACATGTCAGTTGTAGTTGAAGTTATATGCTGGTTGTATTTTGGATACACACATTGAGGAACAAAATATTGGTAAAGTGCATATATCTCTAAGTAACAATTCTTAAATAAGCATAACTATTATATATTGGATATTGAATCAAATAACAATATCAAAGTATTTTTGAGTTTTATGCTTCATTTGAAGAATTCTAAACATAACATCTATCTATTACAAGGCATCTCCTAAAGAACTTTTATGGCAACTATTTAAGTTTCATAAAATGAACAAATTTACAATTCTTCAAGTCAAATGTCATTATTCCCTACTATCAGCCGCTTCATTTCCACTTCTAGAAACATTGGCCTTAAAACTGGCTTCATGCTCAGACCGCCTTTGCTTCTCTAAATATTCATCGAGCATTCGTGCCTCATCAGCAACATTATCTGCCAAACATATATAGATAATCATCATTATTGAACTCTGGCTTATCATTGAAGCAAGGCAAATGAGAAAACAAGTTGCATGCCAGTACAAACAAGTTACATACATGTACAAAGCAAGTTCTAAACATAAAACTAACATGCTAGTACAAACAAGTTGCATGCCAGTTACATGCCTGTACAAAGCGAGTTCTAAACATAAAACTAGCTCTTCATGTATTACACTTTAAACATAAAAGTGTGATTTCAGTAGTTACAGTATCATTCACTTCCTCATAATAAGATATTAAAAATTCAAAACTAGAAAATGCTTACAAAAATGAGCTTTGATTCATTTTCTATTTTCCTATTTCCTTTTTTTTTTTCTCTAGTAGTTACAGAATCATTCACTTCCTCATGAGAAGGAATGATTCGTGGCCTTTCTTCTCACTTGTCAAAATATACACAAACACAAACAGCTTTTGTCACTCAAAGTAAATCAAACAATTCAAAGTAAATCAAACAATTTCACAGCATATACCTTTGACCCTGGCAAGTTGCAAGTGGTATATATTAAAAAAATAATAATAAGAAGAAGAAAAACTTTTATGCCGAGAGGTTTTAAGGGTCATTAACATGACATAATCATTATTAATGGATTGTTTTCCATATGTTCCAATTTATTTTTTTTAAATGAATTTTTTGTTGTTAGATCAACAAAAATAAAATGATTATGTTCATAAGTTTGATGATCACTTACCATAACTAACTCTACAAGCCTGTAATTCCCAGATCATTTAAATTAAGACTAGAAATCAAGGAAATTGCATTAACAAAGTTAATCAAATTTATTCTAAAGTAGTTCAGTTCCACTGTCAGGCTCACAGTTCATTGATACTTTTATTGAGTTTTATCTTTCATAGACTGGAAATGAACCAAATGGTACATCTAGTTTAAATCATTTAACTGTAAGAAATACACACCAATATGGACTATCAACCACAAACATGGGAAGATATCACATTCAATTTATCCAAGTTCAAGATGTCACAAAAAAAATGAGGCAAATACATATGTATTCAACTCAAACATGTTTTGTTTTAGTTTTATCGTCACAAATGTCACAAGTTAAAGATGCCACAAAAATAAAACAATTTACCCAAGAGAAGGGGATTAAATAAAAATCTAATCACTTCTACATTCGTGATGAATCAACAAACAATCAACCATACCCAAGTGTTAACAAAAGCAAAACACATATTTAAGTAGGGTTTAATCCCTCATTTTGAGCAAAACACACATTTGAGCAAAACACAGTTTAATCTCCTCATTTTTCTATCTACATTTCTTCACAAACCAAGGGTTCACAAGAGCAAAACACAAACCCAAGAGCAGGGGATTAAACTTCCGTGAAACTAACCAAATTTGAAGATCGATAAGCAAGGGCGATGGTGACGGTGACGGTGTCGACGACCAAGAGCAGCTAATTCGGCGAGAGGTCCGGCGAAGTCGACGACTTAAAGTGCTGGATTCAACGACTTAGAGCAGTGAATTCGACGATCTGTAGTGGCAGATTTGATGAGAGGTGTAGTGAAGGTGAGAGGTGCGGCGACGACGAGAGGTCCGACGGATTGGATGAGAGCAGCGGCTATAGCCAGGTTTAATGAACTAAACATTTGTTTTCTCTTTTTCTCTTCCTTTCTCTCTCCTTCTTTTGTTTTGCAATTTAACTTAACCCTAAAAATAAAATAAAACAGAACAGTAAAACCCTTATTTTTTTTTTATCAAATTTCAAATTTAGGGGTATTTTTGTCTGAAAGTGGCCAAAAGTGATGAAAACAATAAAAAATAAATTGGTGGCTAAAAACAATAAACCGATAAATTTTTTGACTCTTTATGAATTCACCCCTATATGTATTCTAATTTTTCGTATTTTAATTTTTTTCCTCAATTTTTTAAATCCATTTATACATAAAACCGTTTAAATAGTCATTTTTATTTTTTAAGATTTCAATAAAGTCAACTAACGGTCAACTAACATTAGGGGGTTATTTGTTGATTTCTCAAACCAGAGGGTTGATTTGGCTTTTTTTTTCAAAAGAAAGGGGGCTATTTACATTTCTAATAACAAAACAAAATCAAAAAATATTATTTCGTGGGAATTGCTAAAAATAATCATCCATATTTTATAAAAAATAGTTTGTAGTCTTTTCAACAAAAGTAATTTTCATATTGTGATCTTTTAAAAAATAACAGTAAAATTTTATGGAATTTTAATTTTAAATTTATCAATTCCTAAAAGTTTTATAATTTTTGTTAATTTTTGCATTTTTTGGATAAAAATAACTTCGCAAGACCTCCAATTGAAAGTTTGTTCGAACAAACCTTTAAGGTCTGTGTTTGTGCAAAAAGTTTATTTTAAAAAAAAAAAAAACTAGAAATTCATTAGGGAATTAAAATTGGGAAAAAAAAAAAAACTTAATATGTATAATTGGAAAAAACACTTGGCATGTATATTTGGAAAAAAAATATATATTGAGCATAATTGGGAAAAATTAGCGTGCACAATTTGCAAAAACTTTTTTTTTTTTTTAAATATTACAATAATTCGGGGTTTGGGAAGAGGGGATATAACTTGAACCCACAATTTTATGGTTATGGTGTGAGAGGCTTACCACCAGACCAATCTCATATTGTCTAATTTGAAAAACTTAGCCTGTATAATTGGAAACCTCAGCATGTATGAGAAAAAAAAAATAAAAAATCAATAACATCAACGGTGTAAAATGTATAATTGGAAACCTCAGCATGTATAATTGGAAAAAGTCACCGTGTAAAATCCGAAACAAAGTTTATGGTTTGTGCAAGAAAAAAAAATAAACAGTTGTTTTTTTAGTGAGGTTTGTGTGAATATACCTCCCATTAATAAAATAAAGTAAAATAAAATGACTTTAAATTGAATATAGGGCCAGTTTTGTCACTTTCGATACTAAATATTATAACAATAAAATGTTTTTTTAGAGTTTGATAAAAATAGAAAATCATATATATATATTGGTTATTTCCAACAATTTCCTCTTGTATCATCGTTACTTATATTGCCACCAATAAATATGATTGATGAGAGATTTTTTTGACAATCTAATTTTCTTTTTACACTTCTTTTCTAAAAACACTCCATTCTCAAAATTTAAATTTTAAAAACTTTTAAAGACACTTCAGTTGTTACAAAATTATCCTTTTTATCCTTTTTTGAATTAAATTATTAAAAAAAGAAATTATCTCTCCTAGATCATTAGATTACTTATTACATATTAAATACCCTCTCCTAAATTTTTAATTACCATATTAAACTCTCTCTCCTCCAATATATATCTCTAATTTTCTATTTCTAATCTTTCTCAAGCAAAACTAATAACAGTTAAGGAAAAAAAAAATTACTAATAAGCTTGATTTTTAGGAACCATATGTATATATATATATTAAAAAAAAAACTCAAAAAATAAGTACCTTGTTTTTTTATATAAAAAAAAAATCGAAATATGAAAATGCTTTATGTTATTCTTGTAGGTATATGATTGCCTAGAGAACTTTAATTCTTTCAATAGTCTTATAAATTCTGAGTTTAATCGAATCTAGTTAAAACAATTCAAGCTTTCATATATCTTTTTTTTTTTTTTTTTTTGAAAATTGACTTTTTAATATATATATATATTACTATTAGTAAAAAACTAAAATATTTATAAGTTTTTCTTTCTTTAAAATATTAGGAGTTTCCAGGTCTGGTGCAGGATTCTTGGATATCGGTTGATAGTGGTAATCCTTTGCTTAAGGTTGTAAACCAGTTGTCCAATTGTGCAAGTATCTTTCAAAGATGGAATCAGTTAATCAAAAAGAGTGCTGCTAAGTGTATTGTTGATAAGAAAAGAGAATTGGCGGCTCGTGGTGAGGTTGTGGGAGAGAGGCGCAGAAAGATAGAAACCGAGCTTAATGTTTTGTTGAAGGAGGAAGAGATTTTTTGGTGCCAACGTTCTCGGGTTACTTGGCTTAGGGAGGGAGACCGAAATACCAAATATTTTCATGCTAAGGCTTCTGCTAGAAGGAAGCGCAATCTCATTCTTGGTTTGTTCGATGAGAGTGGTGCTTGGTCATCTTCAGAGGCTGAGCTAGAAGGTATTATTGGTAGCTATTTCTCTTCTCTTTTTGCTAGTTCCCGCCCCTCCAATGTGATGTTGGATGCAGTCTTAAATTCAGTGGAGGCTAGACTTCCGTCAAACCTGAAGGATTTTCTTGATGCTCGGTTTTCTACAGAGGAGGTTAAGAGTGCTTTATTTCAGATGAGTCCTTCGAAGGCTCCAGGAGAAGATGGTTTCACTGCAGGTTTTTTTCAAAAATTCTGATATGTGGTGGGTGAGGATGTTATGAATCTTAGTCTGGATTGTCTCAATGAGGGTCGTTCCATAGGGACGATTAATCATTCCTTACTTTGTCTGATTCCTAAAGTGAAGAATGTTGTGCATATGGCTGAGTTGAGGCCCATTAGTTTGTGTAACGTGATTTATAAATGTGTTTCTAAAGCTCTGGCGAATCGTCTTCGTAGGGTGCTTGATAGTGTGATTGTTGATACGCAAAGTGCGTTTATTCCTGGATGTTCTATTACGGATAATACGATGGTCGGTTTTGAGTGTTTGTATGCTCTGAAACGCAAGGTGAACGGTAAGAATAAGGGGTTTATGTCCCTTAAATTGGATATGTCTAAGGCATATGATAGGGTGGAATGGTGCTTTGTGGAGGGTACGATGAGACGTATGGGTTTCTCTGAATCCTGGATTGCGAAAATTATGGACTGCGTTTCTTCGGTGTTGTATTCTTTCATCCTTAATAGGAAGGTTAGGGGTTTTATCAAACCTTCTAGGGGGTTGAGGCAGGGTGATCCCCTTTCTTCATACTTGTTTCTCATTTGTGTCGAAGGTCTGTCTAGTTTGATTGTGACTTCTAAGAGACAGGGTATCGATTTAGGTTTCAGGTGTAGCAGGTATGGTCCCAAAATTATTCACTTATTTTTTATGGATGATAGCCTTCTTTTTACTAGTGCTTCGATGGAGAAATGTATTCTTATCAAGAAGTTGCTTCACGATTATTCGTTGGCTTTTGGTCAATGTATTAATTTCCAAAAGTCAGCCATTTGCTTCAGTAAGCAAATTTCTAGTTTTCTTAGGCGTGATTTGGCTGCTGTGTTGGGGATGGTAGTGGTGGAGCATCATGAGAAATATCTTGGCTTTCCTTGCGTCACTAGTAAGAGTAAGCAGTTTCTTTTCGATATCTTAAAGGAGAGAGTTTGGAAAAGATTACAAAGCTGGTCTAGCTGTCTCTTTTCCAGTAGGGGTAGGGAGACTCTCCTCAAGGCTATCGTTCAATCGATTCCTGTGTACACTATGAATCTGTTCAAGCTGCCTGCTTTTTTCATTGCCGATTTACATCGTATGTGTGCTAAGTTTTGGTGGGGTGGCGGTGGTGGTCAGCGTAAGATGCACTGGTGTTCTTGGGATTCTTTGTGCAAGGCCCGTGGGGAGGGGGGGGGGTATCGGTTTTCATGATTTGGGTGCTTTTAAAAAAGCTTTGCTTGCTAAGCAAGGATGGCGCCTCCTTCATTATCCGAATTCCTTGGCTACTAGAGTCCTTAAGAGTTGTTATTTTCTAGATTCGGGTTTTTTGGCTGCTTCGAATTCTAAGAATGGATCTTATTTATGGAATAGTCTTCTTTGAGGGAAAGAGTTAATCGAGTAGGGTTATAGAATTCGGATTGGGAATGGAAGGTCCACCTTTATTTATAAAGATCATTGGATTCCTCGGCCGTCTTCTTTTAGTATTTTTTCTCCTCCGGTTATTAGCGAGTGGGCTACGGTCGATATGCTTAGATCGTCCCCTTGCTCTTGGAATAAATCTTTGGTTCGGTAGTGTTTTTTCAAGGAAGAGGCTGATATCATTTTAGGGATCCCTTTGAGTGGTTTTGATCTTCCCGATAGTCTATTGTGGCATTTTGATAAGATGGGAGACTTTTCGGTTAAGAGTGGTTATTGGCTTGCCAAATCCTCCATTTCTAATCCTAGTTGTTTTGGTTTGAGTCCCTTTGTTACCTGGTGGAAATTTTTTTGGAAGCTTAATCTCCTTTCCAAAGTTGAAAATTTCTTGTGTAGAGCTTGTAATGGTTGGCTTCCAACGAGGTCTGTGTTGGTTGCTCGCGGAATGTATATGGATATGGTGTGTTTGGTTTGTGCTAGAGGTGATGAGTCGGTTCTGCACTCCCTTTGGCGTTGCCCTGGTCTGAAGAAAATTCATGCTGATTCGGTTTGTCTTGCAAGGCTCATGTTGGTCAGAATGACTATGAACTTCTCTGTGTGATCTGGTGGAGGATCTGGTTTAGAAGGAATCAACTGGTTCATTCCTCCGAGCTGATTTCTGATGGGGATATTTTGAGCTGGGCTTCAAATTTCTTAAAAGGTTTCCACAGTGCGAATTTGTTGAGGAGTGGCAATCCCGTTCAGCAGCAGCTGTCTTCTAGGTGGAAAGCTCCTGCGGATGGTTTGTTGACTAACCGTTTGACCGTTAGAGTTAACGGTTGACTGATCAAATATTATAAAATGTCTAAACTACCCATAATGTTCAATAAAACAAATTTAGTGTCCAAAGACAAAATGCCATGTCACTCAAATAATAATAATAATAAAAAAAAACAAATTCAACTTGAAGAAAGAAAAATTTTAAACTAAAAAAAAAAAAAAAACAAGATATCCACGATCTCATCCATTCTTAAAATAAATAAATAAATAAAATAAAATAAAATAAAAATTCTCTTCCAAGGAGAAATGGTCGTCCAAGCTCGATCTCCTTAGAGCTTGCCATAGAAGGGAACGACTAGGGATGCACATTGGGGAAATGGGGATGGATATAGGTCCCCCCATCCCCATCCCCACTTCTCAAACCCTTCCCCATCCCTCCCCATTTCCCCATTTGGGGAAAATGGGGATGGGGGAGTTTTGGGGGGAGGTCCCCCCATCACCATCCCCATTTCCCCATTTACCCCGTTTACCCATTTCCCCATTTGATTGAAAATTACAAATTAAACTAAAAAAAAAAAAAAAAAAAAACATTTCATTACAAATGCAAAAGAAAATACATTACAAAATTATATTATATATATATATATTACAAAATAATGTCAAAGAAAATACATTACAAAATATATATAAATATATATATATATATAATTATTTTTATAATATTGTGGGGGGAATGGGGAAATGGGGATGGAGGGAGGTCCCCCCATCCCCATCCCCATTTCACTATATTAATGGGGAAAATGGGGAAATGGGGATGGGGGGAGGTCTCCCCATCCCCATCCCCATTTCAATTTGGGGATGATTTTCATCCCCATCCCTCCCCATTTCCCCATTTTTTCCCAAAAATTTCCCCCCAAATGGGGATGGGGAAGCGGGGAAACGGGGATCCGGGGAAAAATGTGCAACCCTAGGAACGACGCGGTAAAAGTGCATGGAGGAAGGCGGCGGCATCGGTGAGGGGTTTGGTTGGTGGAGATCTCCAATAATGGAGATTTGAGATTTTTTGTTGGTTTGCTGGGTGTTAACGGTGAATTTTGGATTGCCACGCGCAACAATTATATCTTAATTAAACAAATAAAAAGAGAAATAAATCAACGCATTCAAGACGAGTTTTACGTGGAAAAACCCTTGAATGTGGAAAAACCCTTGAATGGAAAAAAACCACGGTGCCCTGAAGGGTAGAAGAATAACGCTATTGATTATTGTAGTTTTACACACTCAGATCTCTCATACAATTGTCTCTTTCTCACCAATTTCGAACCCCCTTTCCATGGGATATACGGTCCTATTTATACTAGGTTAGCTAGGGTTTTTCCTTGCTCACGCTGTGTTAATAGAGGAGTTCCTATTTTGATTTGTACGAGGAATCTGGTGTTTTAGATGATCTTAGGGTTTGTTTCCTGTTTGGACTCCTCTGTAAAGAATAGTTTGTGTCCTATTTGGGGTGAGATATATCTTCATGCCTTGTATCTGGTCGAATCCTTGCTATAGGAGGTATATTGAAATAAGGTTGCTTCTTGATGGCGTAAATCTGAATGAGCAATTTAAGTTGGCGAACGCAATTTCTATCTTCTTGGTCAGCCTACTCCGGCGAGCACGTTTCTGATTTAGATTGATTCTAGATGAGGTGGCCGGCTGGCGCGTTTCTCAGCCAATATTTCCCTTCGTTGACTGGTCAAAGGTTGACGTGGTCATACTTTGATTCGCTTTTTCTGGACATTCCGCTGACGTGTCTATTGGTCGAATATATACATACAACAATACCCCCATGAATACTTCGAGCCGAACAAAATAGGTTGGGCTCCCTGACTTCTTTGATTCTGCGAGTAGTATTCATACTTTTACTTGTGCCTTTTGGTTTCGTTGTTTTGATTCTTTGTAGGTTTGTTTCCCTCTCTTTTTTCTTTTTATTTTATTTTATTTTTTCAGATGCGCGCCAGTCTCAATGCTTGAAGCTTCCACGACAAGCCTTTTATTTTCAGCCACAAGATTTCAAACGTATGGGTTCTGAAGTGATGTGGTGAAATGATGGCATGCCTATTGGGTGTCCCTGTGATGCCACGCGTTCGTTGCTTGGTGGATGCTTTCCGTCACTGCCTTATTCACATACGGTTCACTTTATCAGCGCCGCTTATACTTATTATTTTTCTTGAATTTTGAAACTCCCCTTTGTAAGGCTGGGACTGTTACACTGCCCACCACTTCCCTCTATTTCGCTTCGTTTCTTCTTCTCTCTTTACAAAAAACTTCTCTAAGATCTTTCGAGCTTCCGATTTCCTGTGTCAGGTTTCCGGTGATTCTTTTTCTTCCTCCGTTGTAGTCTCCTAGGTCATCCTGAGTTCTTGTTTCTCTGCACATTGGGGTCTTGGTACTTTTCTTTTTGTTCGCTTTGAAGTGCAATCCTGCTGTAACCCCCTTTTTTCCGTTTGGGAATATTTCCGGTGAGTTTTTATGGATCCTTCTCAACGCTCTTTTCTTTTTAATCAAATGATGCAAGCTCTCGAGCTTGGTAACAAAGAGGTTGCAGATAAAATTGAGTCGTACTTGCGTAATTTTGACCTAAATTCCCCTATTCCAATTTCTCTTTATATTCCCACTACTTTTAAGGTAGTGTGCCTGATTTTGCTTTTTCTTCGTTTGTTAGTAGCAATTCTTCAGACATGGCAAGGGCTCCAAGAACCGGTGGTGGCAGGCGGCAAGGTCCTAGAGTCCATGTTAGGCACTCAGATGGTGATTGATTCGGATGTTGAGGATCATCAGCGTGACAGTTTACGTTTTGCTTTCGACCGCCCGAGTGCCTTCTATACCGAGGTAAATGTGGTCGGCGATCGAGAACTTCGAAGGTACAGGAAGAGGTACGATATTCTTGATTCTGTTCTTCTCATACCTTCGGGCAAGTGGGCCGCATAGAACCTGCCGAGCAATGCCGTTGCAATTTATGGATCGATGTTGGGTTGTGGGGTTACTCTTCCCCTTTAGCCATTCATAGCCAGGTTCCTAGCTGATGCCAAGCTTGCTCCTGCTCAACTCGCGCCGAATAGTTACAGGATCTTGATGTGCTTGTGCTTGATGTGGAAGTCGATGGGTCATAGGTCACTGACCCCTCGCGAGATCCGTCATTTTTATGTCTTTAGGCAGTTGGGCCATAGTGGTACTTATTACCTTCAGTCTACTGCCATGGAGAATTGGATCCCTGAAGGCTTGACCAATCCAGGTCAAGTAGAGATCTCCAGTGGTGAGAAGAAGAAGGGTTTTATCTGGGGGTTCCCTACCTCGAACAAGAGATGGAAGGACAGTTGGTTCTTCGTGAGTGGCGAGTGGGGAAGGAGTACACCTATGGATGCTCGCTGTAATCTTCCAGCGAGGAAAGTTCCGAGACACTTTACGTCTCCTGATTCTTGGTCGAAGACCCTTCCTGTTTTGTCTAATGATGAGATAAATAATGCGGTAGATGCCACTGTTATCGAGTTGGCCAAGAGAGGTCAAGAGTATCTTCTTGATAAAGATAAGATGATTGCTTGCCACATCTTTCCGCGTTTGTCTGCTAGGCGACACCGCTGTAAGTTTTCTTTCTGATTCCTTCCTTTCAAACTTTCTATTGATCTGTGTTTAGTAACACTTTGTTTTGTTTCGTAGTGAGTGACATCGATGTCGTTTGCGATGAGCAGGTCCGTGCAGTAAAAAATTCCAAAGCTGTTAGTCAAAGGCATGCTGCGTGTTTATCTAAAGAAGGAGTTGCACCGCTTGAGGGTGATGACTTTCAAGATAGTGATGAGAGGGGTGATGTTCCCACTCCTAACGTGGAAATTGTTCAGCCTCGTGGAGACGATGTGGTTGTCCGAGCACTTACCCCTAGTCGTAGAGGAAAAAAGAAGGTTGGGGTCTCTGGAGTGAATGAAGAGGTTCCCATTTTTGATGCTAATGTGCCTAAAATCCCTGAGGACTCTTCAAGTGATCTGAACCCAAGGAATGGTTAGGGAAAGCGTCAGGCCAAGAGTACCCCCGGGCATGTTGTTCGTCCCGCAAAGCAGGCTTCGAGAGTGGTTCAATACGTGCTCTCGTTTGATGAGGAAGGCAATGGCGAGCCTGTAGGTGTTGAGGTCCCCCATACTGGTGGATTTAGTTCATGGGTTCCTCCTGAATCTGATCAGGCTGCGGATCCGACTTCTCATTCATAAGGGGTTGGCGCAACAGGGGCCACATTTCCTTCATCTGCTCCTTTCGCTTCTTCGAGCGCTAGTGTGCAAGGTCCTGCTGTTCCTGTAGATAAATCTGGGCAATCAGTCCCTTCGACAGGTGCTAGTGCATATGGTACTGCTCCATAGACTGATGTCCCTAGGCCCTTATTTCCTTCAAATGCTGGCGATTAAAACATCTCTGCTCAAACCGACATTCCTGGGCCATCATCTGCCCCTGTTGTAGGTCTGGAGAGTTCTCATAAAGAGCCTCCTACAGCTTCGGCTGACCTAGGCGAGGGGTCTGGCTTAGTTTCCTTGTCTGATTTTTCCTCTATCGAGATCCTGTCCCATTTCATAGACAACGATGTTTATATCAGCAAGGGTTGGGAGCACGTGAAGAATAAATCTTGCAACAAGAAGATGGAATTCTTTTTCAACTGTCATTCTTTGGTAGGTTCCACGACTCCCCATTTCCCTTTTTGTTTGATGTGTCTTGTCTTTTAACTGGGTTTTTGTTCAGATGATGTCTGAAATGGCAGATAGTTATAGACTCGGGAACACAGTTTTGAAGGAGAACAAGCACTTGCGAGACCAGATCTCCCGTTCAGCGGCTGACAAGCTTTCAGCTGAAGAGTCTCATGCTCAATAACTTACTCAGCTGAGGGAGTCTGCTGATGGGTTCTTAGCTGCTCAGCTGGCCGCTGAAGAGAAACTATTTGCAGTTGAAGAAGAGATTAAGCTGCTGAGGGAGTAACTTTCTGAGAGTCAAGACGCGCTTGCTGCTCTTATGGAGGTGGAAAGGCTGGCGGAAGAAGCTAGGGACAAGGCTGAGCGAGAGTCCCACGAGATGCCATTTTTGGCGACCTAAAGGCCGTTTTAGAGGTTGAAGCTGTTGACCATTATAAGAGGTCTCTCGTCTATGATGCCCTTCTCCTTCGCGAGTTCGAACGGGGTATGCGGCAATCGAAGAAGTTCTTCACTATAAAGGATCACTCTAATGAAAAGGTCCTGAAGCGTTTTGATAAGTCCCTTAAACTGCACATGGATAGCGTTGTTGGCTCGATCAAGGAGCAAATAAAGCGGTGGAAGGCCCATTGTCTCTACACAAGGATAGAACCTCATCCTATGCATCTCGAAGTTCCCACCAAGCGTGCTTTCAACACTTACTACTCTGGTCGGAAGGGGAGTTTTACTGGTTCCGGTAATAAGCCTGATTTAGGTCCAGTTTTCGACCAGATTATGGGTCTTTCATGCTTGAAGGGGATAAAGAGATCATTTGGCCATCGGAGGATGAGATAGATGATGAAGAAGATGATGAGGATGATCCGCTAGTGAGCGTTCGATTTCTGCTGATGTATTCGTTCATTTATCTAATATTTTTGTAAATGTACTTAATATTTATTTATTTATCAGTTTTTATCTTTTGATTTGTGTTCGACTCCCTTCACCTTCTATTCATTAAATTTCGTTCATAAGTTTCTCTTTTGTTCAGCTGTTGTTGCTGAGTTTCTGGCTCAGGTTTTAAAGCCTATTATTACTTAGCTATTATCGCTTAGTTTTTGTTTTGCCTAGTGTTTGTCAGGACGTGTCCAACCATACACCAGTTTTTTATAAGCATACTGTTGGGACGTCTCCCTCTTTTGCTTACTGTTTTGATGCTAGTTTGTTCGACCCTCAACACTCCTTTTCAGGGCGTGTTTCCTGCGTGCTGTTTGTTGAATGCCTTTTTCATATTTCGAGGGGTTATGCCTCATTAATGATGGCGACTGCCATCTTTGTGGCATCTTTTTCTAACTCAGGCTGCTTATAACATGTTTGATCTCAGCCTGCTATGATGGGAGGTATCCCCCTTTTTTTTGGTTCTTTCCTAGTGTTGTTGAGTTTTAATAACTCGTTTTGTGTGTACCGGCGAACAATTTGTCATGGATGATTGTGGTATGGTTCAGTGAGGATACTAATTTTAGTAATAAATTACTCTTTATTGACTATCTCCTGCAATCTTGACATCAAAAAATGAAAAACTCTAAAAAGATAAAATGAGGAAAGAAAAAATAACAAAAAGACTTCCGGGATAGAGGTATCATGGGTAGTAGATTTTCAGATATTGGGCATTGCATGGTCGGGGGAGCTCGCCGACTCCTCTTCGGGCAATGTGATACGCCCCATGGCCAGCTATGCCTGTGATATGGTATGGTCCTCCCATTTGCTCGCGAGTAATCCTGCAGATCTGTCTTTGGTTCCTGGGGCCACCCTTTTTAGTACTAAGTCCCCGAGTGCAAATCTTCTAACTCGTATATGTGAATTGTAATACCTAGCTGCCCTCTGTTGATAGGCATCGTTCCTTATCTGAGCGTGTTCCCTTCTTTCTTTTAGCTCATCTAAACCATACTTTAACATATCAATGCTAAGTTTAGGCTGGAAGAGTTGTACCCTTGGCGAGGAGAACGTTGTTTCTACTGGGATAACTGCTTCAGTTCTGAAAGCCATGGAATAGGGCGTCCGAGATCGAAGGAAGTCAGCCCTCGTGAGAGAAGGGGAAGACCCCTTCCTTGTCCTATGGGTCTCTTCCGTTGAGCTTCTTTCCGTTGTCTGGTACGGCCATAGCACCTGTGGTAATTTTTTTGCCCAACTTCCTTTCTTGACAGTGAGTTTGGTCTTCAAGTTATGCTTAATGATCTTGTTTACCGCCTCAATTTGTCCGTTTGTCAGTGGATGAGCTGGAGAGGCATAGTAATTGTTGATTCCATATTTCTTACACAATTCTCTAAATTTTTGTTGTTGAACTGTGTTCCGTTGTCAGTGATGATGGTGTTTTGTATTGTGAACCTATATAAGATGTTCTTTTTCATAAAACTGGTAGTATTTGCTTCTGTTATATGCACTAGTGGCTCGGCTTCTACCCATTTCGTGAAATAGTCCACTGCCACAATGGCGTGTTTTGCTCCTCCTAGCGCTGTGGGCATTGGACCAATCAAATCGATTCCCCACATGGCGAATGGCCATGGGGAGGTGATACTTTGTAAGCGCTCAGGTGGCTGGCGGATGTTGTTTGCAATCTTCTGTCATGCTTCACACCTTGTCTCTATTCTCTTTGCATCAACGAACATTGTTGGCCAGTAGAATCCCTGCCTTAGTGCCTTGTGGGCTAAGCTGATACTTCTAGCATGGTTCCCATAGCTTCCGCTGTGTATGTCTTTTAGGATTCCTTCCGCTTCTTCGGGTCCAACACACCTTTGTAACACTCTCGAATACCCTCTTATGTATAGCTCACCGTTGAGGACTGAATATCTCGTCGCTCTATATCTTAGCCGTTTAGCTTCTAGCGAGTCACTTGGGAGGATGTCATTGATTAGGTATTCTTTTATTGGAGTCATCCAGTTGTTCGATTTGTTCATGATTATTCTCACTTCGACCTGTCCTAGTTATGCTTGATTGGAGTAGGTATGCCATGGGTTTGGGGCCAGTGTTAATCGTGGCTGATGCCAATTTGGCTAGAGTGTCTGCCTGTTCATTTTCTTCTCTTGGAATTTGCACGATCTTGTATTCTTTGAATCATCCCAACAATTCTTTTGCCAGCTTCAAGTAAGCGATCATGCTTTCGTCTCTTGCTTGGTATTCATCAAGTACCTGGTTGACGATGACTTGGGAATCGCTGAAAATTTCTACTTCATCAGCTCCTAAGGCTGTGCATGCCCTTAATCCTGCTATTAACGCTTCGTACTCGACTTGGTTATTGGTGGCTTTAAAATCAAAACGCAGGGCACATT
Source organism: Acer campestre (assembly GCA_954870605.1). Classification (NCBI taxonomy): domain Eukaryota; kingdom Viridiplantae; phylum Streptophyta; class Magnoliopsida; order Sapindales; family Sapindaceae; genus Acer; species Acer campestre. The sequence goes on along the minus strand of OX940800.1, from coordinate 24,760,395 downwards.
CTACTGAGTCTCCTTCTAGGGTTGTGACCACTATCCCTGCCCCGCTGCCGTGCGTATTTGATGAACCATCAACACGAAGTTTCCAACGGAAATTTTTCTCTGCTTGCTCTATCATCATCTTTGCTACCTCGGTATCCGGCTTAGTGAATTCTGCCACAAAATCTGCTATTGTCTGGCCTTTAATTGATGTTCTTGGGATGTATTCTATGTTGAATTCACTCATTTCAATAGCCCATTTCGTGAGTCAGCCAGACACTTCTGGTTTCTGTAAGATCAGTTTGAGCGGACAGTTCGTGTACACACCAATTTTGTGTGCTTGGAAATATTGCCTCAACTTTCTTGTTGCTGTTATTAGGGCGAGCGTCATCTTCTCGACTGGTGAGTACCTTGTTTCAGCGGGTAACAATGCTTTGCTTGTATAGTACACCGATTTATGGATCCTATCTTCTTGTCTTATTAGTACAGAGCTAGTGGTCGCCTCTGTGATTGATAGGTACAGGTATAACATTTCTCTTGTGATCGGTTTTGACAACAGCAGTGCTCGGTCGAGATATTCTTTAAGGGCGAGAAAGGCTTATTCACAATATTCATTCCATTCAATTCATTTACCTTTCTTGAGTGCTTTAAAAAATGGCAAGCATCGGTCCGTTGATTTTGCTATAAACCTGTTCAACGATGCCAAGCATCATGTGAGCTTCTGGACGTCCTTTAAGTTTTTTGGGGAAACCATGTTGGCTAGTGCTTTGATCTTGTCAGAGTTCACCTCTATCCCTCTTTGATGCACCTGGTATCCAAGGAACTTACCGGATGGTACACCTAACACGCACTTTGAAGGGTTCAATTTCATTCCGAACTTGGTCAATACATCGAAGGTCTCTCGCAGATCATCTACATGTCTGTCGACTGTGATACTCTTTGTTAGCATGACATCGACATACACCTCCATATTTCTTCCTATTTGGCTGGCGAACATTCTGTTGACTAGCCGCTGATACGTTGCTCCAGCATTCTTCAGGCCGAATGGCATGACGGTATAATAATACAATCCTTGATTTGTGGTGAATGTTGTTTTGTCTTTGTCTGGTTTGTGCATCTTGATCTGGTTGTACCCTGAATACGCATCCATGAAGCTTAACAGCTCGTGTCCGACTGTTGCATCGACCAATTAGTCAATTCTTGGTAATAGGAAGATGTCTTTGGGGCAGATTTGTTCAGGTCAGTGAAGTCTACACATATCCTCCATTGATTGTTCTTCTTTTTTGAAAGTATACATACAAGGTTAAATTGCTTAAGACGTACCTAGAGGGGGGGGTGAATAGGTTTTTCGCCTAATTTCAATCCCTTGAACAAACTTACGTTTGTCCCTCAAGGTAGCCTTACATACAACATAAACATCACGGAATCATACTAAGACAAGTTATCATGTGATCATTCATACATTGTCTAAGTATCAATATGTTGTATGAGGTATAAAGAAAAATACAAAAAACAATTAGCAAGAATACTTGTATATGAATATATGTTCAATCATTACAAATATATACAAGTATTGCTATACATAAAATTCTAAACAATATACAAAAGAAAAATGTATTTACAAATATGATCAAAAGAATATATTTACAAATCACACTATACAAAATCTTGTATCAATATACTTCACAAGTAATTGATGTGTCACAAGATAACAACATATACATAAACAAATATAAAAGTGAGAGATAGGAAGAATTAACACAAGGGATTTTTTAACGTGGTAAAACCTCCAAGGAGGAAACATCCACGGGTTGAATTACAACCATTGGGTACTTATATATATACTTGGAAAGTAAATTAGAAATTCCACAAAATGACCAATCCTAGTCACCAACCCATGTGGAGTCTATGTTTACCCAACCCTATTGGAAGATACAAAATCCCTCAATGATGTAAACCACCACATATTGGAACTCATACCAAAACCAACATCGTTGGAAGATTAGAAATTCCTCAAGAGTGCATACACATCCCATGTACCCCGCTCTATCGGACTCTATGTCTAACCAACCGCCCGGGCCTACCAATATATAAGCCAACTCTCTATATAAGGCACACGTGCCTCTAGAAAGCCTCACATGCATGACTATCCAAGTCCTCCCGACTCTAGCCATGACTTCTTGCTTGTCTATCCAAGTCCTCCCGACTCTAGACAAGACTTCTTGCTTACCTATCCGAGTCCTCCCGACTCTAGGCAAGACTTCTTGCTTGGCTATCCGAGTCATCCTAACTCTAGCCAAGACTTCATGCCTTTTACAAGGACTTCCTAGTGTGATCATGTGAATGCAAGTGATGCAAACAATCAAAACAACATAGAACATGTGATCAATACATTCCATGGAACAACTAGATCTTGAGATGTGAAAACACAAGCAATAGAAATCTAGATGCAAAAAAAAAAACATGAATGAAAACCTAGAGCATGTGAATACAATTAACACATAAAACATCTAGATTCATTCATACAAAACAACACTTGAACAATTTCATATTCATAAGGCACAAGTTCAAGATGTCATAAACATACATCAAAAATGCTAGAATCATAAAATGTATTCAACAATTATTCTAGCCAAAGATTTAGAGATAGGAGACATGTTAAAAACAAATCAATCCTATATATCTCTAAAAACACATAAAAAGGCTCTAATCCTAGATTTCATCAATCATGGATCAAAGTCACATAGAAAGGATTATTAATCATAAACTTGCTCAATCAAGTCTCAAACAATCCTATATATCAATCTAATCACAATACAACTCACAATCATGTTAAGAACAAAGAATCCAAGATTCTAGTCAACATGTGTCTCTAATTAGACTATTCAATTAGATTGATTATGAAGCTATCTTTCTCTATAGCATTCACTAAACAAACATATATATATAGAAGAAGAAACCCCAAGCAAATTGGAGGATTAAAAAGATGAAATCACAAAGTTATGAACTCTACCTCAATTACAAGAGCTGGTTCGTTTTTCTGAGGAGATCTGTCAGAAATTCGATCAAACAGCTGCACAACCACTTGGAAAAGGTAGAGGACTCGAATACGAACAATCTCCAACTTGAATCACTCAATTCCGACTCCGGATGAGAAAGTTATGGTGTTTGGAAGTTGAGAAAAATTGAGAGAAAATCATAGACGGGATTTCAAACTTTTTCTTCTTTTTAGAGAATGGAGGGAATTGGAGGAGTTTAAAAAAGAATGAAAGAAGGGCAAAATGGTCCAAATTTTTTGTGGGAATTTGGTCAGCCCACGTGTGGCCAGCGTGTGCCACACGTGGCCAGAGAGGAGCTCTGGCCGTGTGGCACACGTGGTCCACACGTGGCCACTCCTAGCTTGGCTTTTGGCCAAGCGACCTCCCGCGCACCTCTCGCGTTCTTCAGCCGTATTCGGGCATCCGAACTCCGAATTCGAATCCGTTTTCGGATTACGAACCGTGACTCCCTCACGCACGACGACGACTACGAAACTTTGAAAAATGGTTGAGAATTCATCTCGGAAAACGACGACGAACACAACTCAACAAATGAGAACGAAAAGTAGCGTAGCTACATCGTTTGGACTCGAAACTTAACGAATGAGTAACCGAAATGACCGGAACTCAATAAGGAATCAATTAAGCACTATTACAAGTCCAGAACACAAGAAACACAAACATACAAACACAAGTTCACATATGAATGCCATTTCCTAGACATAGTCTTAGAACATGCAACTCTAAAATGTATGAGCATTTGAGTCCAATGCATGAGCATACAAAATCATGTGAATGTGTTATAAAAATGGTGCACAACAATGCAAGGACACTCATGAATGATTTGTGTGTGTGTGCCTATGCCTTGTAAGAGGAATGAGGACGATTTTACCTTTGATGAGCAATGAAGCTTATTTCCTCTTAGCAAGCCATCATCTTGAATGTATCGTAGTCAAATCTTTCTTTGAAGCTTTGTATCATCATCAACATGACCACATAAACATTTACAAGATAAACACGTTTTGATATGGAATATATGCCAACAACAACCAAAAACCTAACAATCTCCCCCTTTGGCAAATTCCATGTCAAAACCCCTATACAAATACTAAAACAATTACAAAGAAAATTTGGTCATAATGTGTACATTTATTTACACTCTAAGACAAAATTTCCAATAACAAGTCTTGAACTTCATCTTGGTCTTCTCTTGAAATCACCTATAAAATAGCTTGAAAGCACAAAGATCTCCAAGAGACAACACATATCCAAGAAACAACACATATGGCAAAAGATATATATTGACAAGAAAAATAACACAATTAAAGTCCATATGGATAACATGTATGCTCCCCCTAAATACATGCCATCATCCAAAAGATATTCTAGTCAATATTACAAGCCATATAGTTCAAGAAAACAAAATACAATAAAATATAACATCTTGAGAAATAAGAAAGCTAGAACAACCATGTATCTCCCCTATATTTCCCCTATCATTCTCCCCATTTTTGACATGATATAAAGCCAAAGAAAAGAGAATAAGAGAAAATATACCTCAAGACCATTCTAGTCTCTTTTACCACCAAGAAAGATTGAGCGATTTGATGATCTTGCATAATGCTTTGAAGTAGAGGCATTTCTTTCCAATTCCTTGATCTTCTCATCTTGTAGCTCAACTTTAGCATTTAGCTCTTCAATCTTCCGGTGTGCTTCCTCAAGTTGCCTCTCCGACTTTTCAACCCTATTTGTCAAAAGTAAAGCCCACGAAGGAAGAATAGGTGCACTAAGTGTTTGGCTTGAATCACATGATTCACCAAAAAGCCTAATAGTATCATTAGGTCCTCCCTTTCCTTTGTAAGACATGATAGTCAAACGTTTCTCACTTATCTTGTCCAAAGGAGGTAGAAACACATCACCTTCTTGATCCTTCAACCCCATGGCTAAACAAAAATGAGAAATAAATCCCGGAAATGCTAATTTCTTTTCCAAACGGGAAGAACTAGCAACATTCTCAATTTGTTCAACAAGCACTTGTCCAAGATTGATGGGTTTACTAGTCACTAATGCATATACCACTCTAATTTTCTCTCTATTGAGTTCGGTGACATTAGTAGAGACAATCAAATTTGCACATACAAATAAGTGCCAAAAAGCACTAATCTTGGTTAGTTCACTTTGTCTAATGAAAGCACGTTTCCCCCACACAAAATCAATATCATCACAAAGAGTTTTTCCCATCAAATCAAGATTCTCCTCAACACTAATGTCTAAAAAATCCGATTCAATCTCAATGGGCAAACCTAGAAATTTATTTAACTTCCAAGCACAAACTCTTAAAAATAACTCCTCTCAATTCCATGACGGCATCTTCAATAGTGGTACTCTCCTTGAACTCATGATAGAATTCTCTAACTAATGTCTCATTAGCACTTCCCATCGAGTCAATCCAAGAGTTCCACTTCCTTACACATATTGCCTCATGAACATAAGAGTTAATACAAGAATTCAAATCAATACCTCTTTCTTGAATAATCTTTTTGCATCCAAAAATCCCCAAATCCTTCACCTTGATTGCTTTGGATTTCTTGGAAGAAGATATAGGCTTTGATTTGTCAATAGGAATGGAAGAAACGTTACCACCAACTTTCTTAGCTTTTCCCATGACCTTGTATCACACAAAAATACTAACAAAAAAAATGAGGGGAAACCAACAAACCAAGTTAGTAACAAATAAACATATACAAGGCAATAATATCATTTTTGAACAAATCATTATGCATATTAACAAAATCAAAGCATCTTAGGATTTATCAAAAATATGAATTATGCCAACAAATAATTTCTTGAAGAATCATGTGAACAAATCACAAAAGAGAACAAAAACATAGCATATTATGCTCCCCCTTGATAAATGCCCTATCTAACATCTAGATAGACAATTGTTCACAAAAATCATCACACAATCATATCTCAAGCAATATTCAAAAGTTTTTCCAAATAAGCTCCATATAACAAAGAGAGTTACATCTAGATTTTCAATCACTCTCATATATCTTCAAAAATTGCTAGAGAACCAAATATACCATATAAGCAAAAGTGAGTGTGTGAAGATTTTGCTTCAAGAATATGAAATGAAGTAGTTTAGTAATCAAACATGCAAACATTTTCAATCACTATCCATCCTTAAACTTTCCAAAAAAAAAGTCAAACCGGTTTTCATCCGAATTTTGCTTTTAAAGAGAATAGTTTTCAACATGTGAGCGATGTGTGTGCAAGTGGCTCGTTTACCCGTTTCTATTTGTCAACCCGAGCTCATTTGATTTTTCAACTATACTCCATTGCCTTTTTGTTTTTGTTTTAGGCTTGAATCAAAGTTTTTTTTTTTTTTTTATTGATTCTTTTCAACTCTACTTTGATTTTTCTAACAAAAACTTATACACCTCTTGGTGGCTTTCACTCATCATAAAGATGTAGCCCTTTCCAACATTGGGCGGCTTCACAATCAATATGTGTAGCCCTTTCCAAGAGGGTGCTCGTTGAGTACTATATTGCCGAAGCAAATGGATACAAACCAAAGGTCATTTTTAAATGTACTAATTATAGAACATCAAGAGTATCCAATACTCACACATATATCAAACTCAACAACATAACAAACCATATAAGAGAAGCAAAGTGCATTTTTGAAACCAAGTTTAAGGCTTAAAAGCACATGATCAAAAAGCAAGTAATGAGACTTACTTAAGATCTCTACTTCTCAAGAGAGTAGCTTTCAAAGAATATGAAGCATATTTTTCAAAAACTTGTCACTCAACAATCAAACAAATAATAACACACATCACGAAAAGATCATTGTGAACAATTATCACCAAAAGATCTTAGACAAGCAAATGTCAACGAGGACCATATAAACACTATATTAGTTCTCAAGTATGACATGCTACATGAAGTGTTAAAACAATGAGTTGAGAGATGAAATATAGATAAGCAAGCAATGTGATACAAGATATACCTTCGCAAGCTAATTCCATCAAATGCAAGACCTTCACCCTTTTTATGAGTCCTCTTGGCTTGTATGTCCTCATGACTACAAGTTATAGGTGTGTCGATTCCAAGAGACTAAAGGCTAAGCATTTCAACTCAAACAAACAAAAATGACTTTCTCTAAAAGTCTTAACAAAGATTATCACCATATAGATAACATGATATGCAACTTCTCAAAAGTTAATCAACAAATTTTGACAATCATATCAAAGAATGTGAGATAGCCAAGTTCATGTCAAGTTGTATAGATACTAAGCAAAGATGCTAAGCTTCTTAACAACAAGACACTAATCTCAAAGCTAACTCACATGTGCAACTTACACTATTGGTAAGAGCACTCACCCTTGACAAACTTTGTCTTGGGTGAATTAACAAAAACATCATCAAGATTCTTATTGACAACAATGTTGAATCTAGAGTAAAGTTCTTCCACAACTTGATTTACAATAATATCATTAATACTCTTCTTTCCAATATTGTTAGCACCATGTGCATTGTCAATATTAACAAGATTTTTATTCTTCACATTCCGAGAGCTCTTAACATGCATTAAATCATTAACATGCTTTCCATATTCAAAAGCTTTAGCATGTTTGAGCTTATAGGCAATCTCTCTATTCCTAGATGCATTTTCCATATTGCAATATTCAATGAATTTATAGCACTTGGGCTTGATATGACCTATGGTATTGCAAAAATGACATATGGGAACAAAAGAAGAGATTTTACCTTCCGGAATGGGAGAAACACAAGTGGAAGTGGAAGTGTCAAGGAGTACCTTGTTCTTAGCTTTGTTCTTGATCTTGGAACGTCTCTTCTTAGGAGCTTTCTTGTCAACTACGACCTTGCTTGTAGGAAGTGATGCTTCTATGAGCTTCTCCTCAACTACCGCGTCATTTGAGCCTCCTAGTTTCAAATTAGAGATGATCCTATCCCTTTCAAGAACAACCTCTTCAACTTCACTAAGCTTCTTGGCAATAGCATTCTTTTCACACAAGAGCCTTCGAGTTGTAGCAACAAACTCATCCACTTGTATATTGATCAAATCATTTTTCTCATCTACCTCACTTAAGGCTATCTTCAACTTCTTTTCAAGACTCTTTACCTTAGCCAAAAGTTCATCATAGGTAGGATTCTCATTTAAACACACTTGATGATTTGAATCAACCTTATCTTCCAAAGAATCTTGACTTGTATCATCTAGAGATGAATAAGAAGCCATGAAGCCAACAAAGTTGCTCACTAGCTCTTCTTCACTTGAAGACTCATCACTTGAGCTCTTCTCATCACTAGACTCATCATCTTCACTCCAAGTGGCCGCCATAGCCTTTCCTTTCTTGTCCTTCTTAGAATCTCCACTAGGACAATCCGAAGCAAAATGTCCAAGCTTCTTGCACTTGAAGCATTGAACCTTTCTATTGCTCTTGACATGGCCACTCCTCTCATGAGGTGGAGTAGAGGATTTCTTGACCTCCTTGTCTCTTGAATACTTGCCATATGGCTTGGCTCCTTTCTTCAAGAACTTCCTAAACTTCCTTACTAACAATGCCATCTCCTCATCCTCTTCACTACTACTAGCTTCTTTCACAACCTTGAGAGCTAAACCCTTGTTCTTAGCCTTTGGTTTCATACACGCTTCAAAAGTTTGAAGAGACCCTAATAGTTCATCTAAGCTCATGTCATCGACATCCTTGCTCTCTTCAATAGCGGTAACCTTGGCCTTGAACCGTTTTGGCAAAGATCTTAAAATCTTCCAATTTAGTCTCTCACCGGAGATAGGAGTACCAAGTGCTTGGCACTTGTTAGCGATGTCTAGAAGCTTATCTTGGAAGTCAACAAACTTGTCTTCCTCACCCATTTGTAACATCTCAAATTGGGAAGTGAGCAATTGTAGACGAGACTTCTTCACCGCTTTAGTCCCTTCATTAGTGACCCGGAGAGCATCCCAAGCCTCCTTAGCGGTTTCTAGATTTTGGATGTAGCTAAATTGTCTACTATCCACACCTCCGAAAATAGCATTCACCGCTCGATGATGCCATTTTGCTAACTCAAACTCATTAGTAGACCACTCACTCCTAGGCTTGGAAACGGTCACACCATTCTCAATCTTATTGGGAGCAAGATAACCTTCTTCAACGGTCATCCAAGCTCTCTCATCAATAGAGCGAATGTATGCCTTCATCCTTAATTTCCAAAACCCGTAGTTGTGACCCTTGAGAAGAGGAGGCCTAGAATTCGAAGCCCCTTCAGTCATCACATCATCTTGGAAAACCATACTATCAAAAACCTAAGCAATTCACTTGTAAGTATAACCCGGATCTCGTCGAGTGCCGTCCGACGACCCGCTCTGATACCAATTGAAAGTATACATACAAGGTTAAATTGCTTAAGACGTACCTAGAGGGGGGGGTGAATAGGTTTTTCGCCTAATTTCAATCCCTTGAACAAACTTACGTTTGTCCCTCAAGGTAGCCTTACATACAACATAAACATCACGGAATCATACTAAGACAAGTTATCATGTGATCATTCATACATTGTCTAAGTATCAATATGTTGTATGAGGTATAAAGAAAAATACAAAAAACAATTAGCAAGAATACTTGTATATGAATATATGTTCAATCATTACAAATATATACAAGTATTGCTATACATAAAATTCTAAACAATATACAAAAGAAAAATGTATTTACAAATATGATCAAAAGAATATATTTACAAATCACACTATACAAAATCTTGTATCAATATACTTCACAAGTAATTGATGTGTCACAAGATAACAACATATACATAAACAAATATAAAAGTGAGAGATAGGAAGAATTAACACAAGGGATTTTTTAACGTGGTAAAACCTCCAAGGAGGAAACATCCACGGGTTGAATTACAACCATTGGGTACTTATATATATACTTGGAAAGTAAATTAGAAATTCCACAAAATGACCAATCCTAGTCACCAACCCATGTGGAGTCTATGTTTACCCAACCCTATTGGAAGATACAAAATCCCTCAATGATGTAAACCACCACATATTGGAACTCATACCAAAACCAACATCGTTGGAAGATTAGAAATTCCTCAAGAGTGCATACACATCCCATGTACCCCGCTCTATCGGACTCTATGTCTAACCAACCGCCCGGGCCTACCAATATATAAGCCAACTCTCTATATAAGGCACACGTGCCTCTAGAAAGCCTCCCATGCATGACTATCCAAGTCCTCCCGACTCTAGCCATGACTTCTTGCTTGTCTATCCAAGTCCTCCCGACTCTAGACAAGACTTCTTGCTTACCTATCCGAGTCCTCCCGACTCTAGGCAAGACTTCTTGCTTGGCTATCCGAGTCATCCTAACTCTAGCCAAGACTTCATGCCTTTTACAAGGACTTCCTAGTGTGATCATGTGAATGCAAGTGATGCAAACAATCAAAACAACATAGAACATGTGATCAATACATTCCATGGAACAACTAGATCTTGAGATGTGAAAACACAAGCAATAGAAATCTAGATGCAAAAAAAAAAACATGAATGAAAACCTAGAGCATGTGAATACAATTAACACATAAAACATCTAGATTCATTCATACAAAACAACACTTGAACAATTTCATATTCATAAGGCACAAGTTCAAGATGTCATAAACATACATCAAAAATGCTAGAATCATAAAATGTATTCAACAATTATTCTAGCCAAAGATTTAGAGATAGGAGACATGTTAAAAACAAATCAATCCTATATATCTCTAAAAACACATAAAAAGGCTCTAATCCTAGATTTCATCAATCATGGATCAAAGTCACATAGAAAGGATTATTAATCATAAACTTGCTCAATCAAGTCTCAAACAATCCTATATATCAATCTAATCACAATACAACTCACAATCATGTTAAGAACAAAGAATCCAAGATTCTAGTCAACATGTGTCTCTAATTAGACTATTCAATTAGATTGATTATGAAGCTATCTTTCTCTATAGCATTCACTAAACAAACATATATATATAGAAGAAGAAACCCCAAGCAAATTGGAGGATTAAAAAGATGAAATCACAAAGTTATGAACTCTACCTCAATTACAAGAGCTGGTTCGTTTTTCTGAGGAGATCTGTCAGAAATTCGATCAAACAGCTGCACAACCACTTGGAAAAGGTAGAGGACTCGAATACGAACAATCTCCAACTTGAATCACTCAATTCCGACTCCGGATGAGAAAGTTATGGTGTTTGGAAGTTGAGAAAAATTGAGAGAAAATCATAGACGGGATTTCAAACTTTTTCTTCTTTTTAGAGAATGGAGGGAATTGGAGGAGTTTAAAAAAGAATGAAAGAAGGGCAAAATGGTCCAAATTTTTTGTGGGAATTTGGTCAGCCCACGTGTGGCCAGCGTGTGCCACACGTGGCCAGAGAGGAGCTCTGGCCGTGTGGCACACGTGGTCCACACGTGGCCACTCCTAGCTTGGCTTTTGGCCAAGCGACCTCCCGCGCACCTCTCGCGTTCTTCAGCCGTATTCGGGCATCCGAACTCCGAATTCGAATCCATTTTCGGATTACGAACCGTGACTCCCTCACGCACGACGACGACTACGAAACTTTGAAAAATGGTTGAGAATTCATCTCGGAAAACGACGACGAACACAACTCAACAAATGAGAACGAAAAGTAGCGTAGCTACATCGTTTGGACTCGAAACTTAACGAATGAGTAACCGAAATGACCGGAACTCAATAAGGAATCAATTAAGCACTATTACAAGTCCAGAACACAAGAAACACAAACATACAAACACAAGTTCACATATGAATGCCATTTCCTAGACATAGTCTTAGAACATGCAACTCTAAAATGTATGAGCATTTGAGTCCAATGCATGAGCATACAAAATCATGTGAATGTGTTATAAAAATGGTGCACAACAATGCAGGGACACTCATGAATGATTTGTGTGTGTGTGCCTATGCCTTGTAAGAGGAATGAGGACGATTTTACCTTTGATGAGCAATGAAGCTTATTTCCTCTTAGCAAGCCATCATCTTGAATGTATCGTAGTCAAATCTTTCTTTGAAGCTTTGTATCATCATCAACATGACCACATAAACATTTACAAGATAAACACGTTTTGATATGGAATATATGCCAACAACAACCAAAAACCTAACATTTTTCATGAGCACGACATTCGCTACCCACTTAGGATATTTGACTTCTGTGATTGATCCTGCTGCGAGTAGCTTGGATATTTCTTCTCTTATGGTTGTGTTTCTTTCAAGATTGAAGCTCCTTCTTTTTTGTATCACCGGCTTGCATTCATCATTTATGGCCAGATGGTGTGAGATTACATTTGTGTTGATTCTTGGCATATCTTCATGGCTCCAAGCAAAAATCTCCTTGTACTCCTTTAGTATGCTTGCTATGCCTGCCTTGACTTGCTCCGCCAACCTCACTCCAATCTTGACAGTTTTGTTGGGTTCCCTTTCATCCAAAATAACAGGCTCGGTGGGTTCTTCCTTTTCTCTGTCGGCCTTGTCTCTTGGATCTAGTTCAAAGGTCTCAGGGTTTTCCTCCTGTGTCCCTTGATTGAGTTCAAATATGCCCAAAGTTTCCACTTCGGTCTTGTCCTTAAAAATTGACAGGTTGGCGCGGCGAGCCATTTCCTGTGATCCCTTGAGTTCCCCAACTCTGAACTCTGTTGAGAATTTTACTTTCAGTGCATGGGTGGATGTAACCACCCGATCTTTGTTCAGGAATGGTCGACCAAGTAAGGCATTGTACAACTAGTTGTAAATGTCAACAATAACAAAGTCCAGCAGGATAGTTCTTCGATAGAGTGCTATTCCAAACCTTACAGATAACTTTACGGTTCCCAAGGATCTTACTTCTGCACTTCTGAATCCTTTCAGGGGCACATGGAATGGTTCCAAATCTTTTCTGTCCAGACGAAGCTCATCGTACACCCTAGCGCTCAAAATATTAGCTAAGCTCCCGTTGTCTATCATCACCTGGAGGACATCCCTATGGGCTATTTGGACCCCCACAACTATTGCGTCATTAGGCTTTGCATCAATTCCTTTTGAGTCCTCGGCTATGAAAATTATCGGGTCGTGTCCCTCTCTTGCTTTCTTGTGGTTTTTCTGTACATAGTTCACTTCCATGTCTCTGGTTTCATACAATGTCTTTGCTTTCGTACATTATCTCTCAGAATTCTAACATTCTCTCTATATTGCTTCTGCCGATGTGAGGCCCGCCAAAGATGGTATTTATTGCGGTACTGAGACTGCCTTTCCTTGGGCTCCTCCTTTCTTGTTCGTTTCCTTGGTGGTTATCTTGGTGAACACTATTTTTGTCTCCCTTCAATGTGAAATCCTTAAGGTGTCCATCTCTGACTAGGCTTTTAATATGATCACGTAACTGGAAGCATTTTGAAGTGTCATACCTGTGATCTTTGTGAAATCGACAGTTGTATCCCTCCGGGCATTGGTTGACTGTTGTCACGGATATTTGGCGAGTCCCTTGTCTTCTATCACAGAAAGTATGTCTTCTTGTTCACCTATTAAAGGGGTGTAGTTACTATACCTGCCTCAGAACCTACTGGTTCTGTTGCTGCCTCCGGCTTTCCCTAGGCTGACTCTTCCGACTTTTCTCATCTCTTTGGCGATCACACGACTGACCTTTTGTCCTGTCATTCTTGGATTCGGGTCTTGTGTCAGGTTTGTGACCATGTACGTAGCTACCCCCTTGCGCCACTTCTTCCTCTTCTGCTAATGCATAGTCTCCAGCTATGTCCATCATCTTTTCGTAAGTTTTTGGCCGATCTCTTCATAAGTCAAAAGATAGGCAACCACTCTGCAACCCGTTGGTGAAAGCTGCTATGACAGCCACATCACTTGCATCTTCTATTTGGGCGACTTCCTTTCCAAATTTGACCAGGTATTTCTTAAGTGACTCATTACTTTCTTATTTCAAATTTGACAGGTGGGCTAGTGATTTTCTTCTCTACACATTTCCCATGAATTGTCTTATGAATGCTTTGCTGAGACTAGAAAAATTGTTTATACTTCTGGCAAGGAGGTGTCCAAACCACCTAGAGGCAAGGTCACCGAAGGTTTGTGGGAATGTCAGGCACAAGAGACCCTCATTAGACACATATTGGGCCATGACATTACGGAATCTACGGACATGCTCTTTCGGGTCCCTGTTTTCTTTGTATTACTAGATAGTTGGCATTCTGAACCTTTCCGAGAATTGGGTGCGGGCTATGTGGTCAATGAATGGGTTGTCTGATTCGTCATCCGAAGAAATATTATGTCCATATCTCCGAGCCATTGCTGAGACCTTTTTTGATAGTTGTTAGAGGGTGACGCTTCGGTGACCAGTCGGTTCCCCTTCCGGGTTGAGCCTGCTTTTGATTGTCATCCTCCGATAGTCACCTTCTCTACTATCAATGCTCCTACCGACCCTTAGGTCATCTGTACTTTCGGACCTTCTTTGTCGCACCCTTTTTTATCGCAATCCTTTTCTTGGCTGGGGACCCCTGTCTTCTGAAGAGATAGACCGTCGTCTCCGACGGTTTTTGTGAGACGTGTTATCGGCGATTGCCCCATGTGCTCGTCCACGGCTCCACTTTTCTAGAAATTCTTCATCCAGAAAACCTTTTCCCTTCCTTTGCCTTTTTTCCTCTAGGACCTCTGGTTGGTCCTTAGGTGTTTCCTCCATAGTTGGTTTTGCCTGGGCGCCGGGAGTTGTAACATGGACTTCCAATCGCAGCCTTCCTGGCGAATGATTCCCAGGTGTGTTGGTTGTCAACTCATAGGGAGACGAAACTCTTAATCCTACAGGGAGTGAGAGTCCGATCTTGTTGGCTTCGCTGACCAAATTCAACAATGCAGTGTGAAAGTGTTGTAGAGTTTCTGGGTTGGCTATCCTAGTTCCTAGCGACATTGCTGAATGCTCCCCTGTTGCCAACGTTTCCTCCCCTGTTACCATGGCTGTTTCGAAGACCTGATCGTTGCTAGGGATTTCATCTCTGTCTCTGTCGTTGCTCATGTTGTACCTATTTGTAAGGGTTCTTCGAAGTTTCTTATTCACGGCCCCCTTCTTCTAGCACCAATTGTTGACGGTGAATTTTGGATTGCCACGCGCAACAATTATATCTTAATTAAACAAATAAAAAGAGAAATAAATTAATGCATGCAAGACGAGTTTTACGTGGAAAAACCCTTGAATGAGAAAAAACCACGGCGCCCTTGAGGGCAGAAGAATAACATTATTGATTATTGTAGTTTTACACACTCAGATCTCTCATACAGTTGCCTCTTTCTCACAAATTTCAAACCCCCTTTCCATGGGATATATGGTCCTATTTATACTAGGTTAGCTAGGGTTTTTCCTTGCTCACGCCGTGTTAATAGGGGAGTTCCTATTTTGATTTGTACGAGGAATCTGCTGTTTTAGATGATCTTAGGGTTTGTTTCCTGTTTGGACTCCTTTGTAAAGAACAGTTTGTGTCCTATTTGGGGTGAGATATATCTTCATGCCTTGTATCTGCTCGAATTCTTGTTATAGGAGGTATACTAAAATAAGGTTACTTCTTGATGGCGTAAATCTGGATGAGCAATTTAAGTTGGCGAACAAAATTTCTATCTTCTTGGTCGGCCTATTCTGGCGAGCAAGTTTCTGATTTAGATTGATTTTAGATGAGGTGGCCGGCTGGCGCGTTTCTCAGCCAATATTTCCCTTCATTGACTGGTCAAAGGGTGACGTGGTTATACTTTGATCCGCTTTTTCTGTACATTCCGTTGATGTGTCTCTTGGTCGAATATATACATACAACATTGGGTGAGATCTCCTATAGAGGTTTTAAGTTTTTGTTTGAAAATGAATAAAAGATGTAAATGATAATGATGATGATGATTGAGAAGGGGAAAAAAATTTGTTGATAATGTTTGAAGATTCTGCAGAATGATGATGATTCAAAAAAAAAAATTTCTTATAAGAGAGATGAAGAGATCTGGATTTTTTTTTTCTTATGACATATCTGTTTCTAAATCTTCTTTCCTTTCATTTTTTTCTTATAATTTTATTTTTAATTTATGATGATGATAAAGATTTAAAATCAGATTTCTCAAAAAAAAAAAAAAAAAAAAAAAACAAATCTTAATTTCTTTTTCTTTTAATTGATAACGATGATTGAGATCCGGGTTACTAGATTCCCCAAAACAAAATCTTTACTTTTTCCTTTAAATTTTTTTTTATCTGTTTTTTCTTTATTTATTTGTCAATTTTACAATTTTAAAATGTCCCTATTACCCTTTGACATTTTGACATCCGTTAACTACAATGGTCAAACGGTTAGTCAAGGGCATTTTTCTGTAATTTTGGTAAAAGTATGATCTTGTTGCACTTTCACCAAATTTCAGGGTTTTTATTTCAATTTGCCCTTCATTTAAAAACCAAAACCATAACTAACAACTTTTTGGTGTTTTCAAAATTGTATTAAAAAAAATAATAATAAAAAAAGGTTTCAGAATTTGGGGTTTAGGGGTGGAGGATAGACTCGAACCCACAATCTCATCTAATCATAGGTTTTTTTTTTTTTTTTTAATTATTAAACAAATATATTTTAATAAAACAAATTGATTAAAAGATGGGGCAAAAAAAATAATGAGAAGCAAAAATGGTGAAAACAATGTATTGATGTTTTCGATAAAATCCATTTTTAATGGTTTTAGATTAAACTTGTTTTGCGTGTTTTCAATTTTTTTTTTAAAAAAATCATTATAAAACACGTCTCTCATGAAAACATCGTATTGATGTTTTCGATAAATCCATCTTTTAATGCTTTAAACGAGAAAACTCGTTTTGCATATTTTCAAATCTTTTATTTTGAAAAATTATCAAACACATTTCTTAAAACGTTTTCAACTCAAAAAGCAGAAAACAGCCTCTTATAGCCATCATCTTGTTGTTAGTTAACCTATATTAGGATTTAGGACTTATCGAGTATTCATACCATTTTCATTATAACACAAAAAAAGAAGTTTATATATATATATATAGGAAAGCAACATGCAAGAGACATTTTTTTAGGGGAAATTATCGTGACCACATATTTGATCAGGCGTTGTCCAAATGGTCATTAAATATAAATTCAGTTCATAAAGACAATTCTAGATTAAAAATGTGACAAAAATAGTTATTTCGTAGGGAAAAATGGAAAATTACCCTAGTGGCCACACATTTGAGAAGTTAAAATTAGAGAAGATATACATAGTTTAATCCGAACCATTAATATATTATTGATCCAAAGACTACAAAAACATATCAAAATTTGTGTCAAAAACTATGACCCGATCCTTCCCGTCCACGTGTGTAATATATATATATATAACTTCTCCTATCAGCACCCCCCATCTTAATATGATAAGCACCTTTGATGAAATTATATTTAATTGAATGTGTTTTGATGAGATTTTTTGTACGCATCCTATGAAAATTAAAATACACATTTGGTAAAAATTTGAAATTCTTTTGGATTCGATAACTATTTTTTCTGATATTTCCCTATTTTTAAATGTTTTATCTTCACAAAAGTTGAAAAGAAATAGTTCTTGTATCCGAAAAATTTTCAAAATTTTTCCACAAATATTTCATTCTTTTTATTATTCATACAAAAAATCACATCAAGATTCAATAAATTCCATTAAATTTCACCAAAGGTGCTTAAAGTATGCATTGTGAAAAGTCCTTATTGGAAATATATATATATATTCAATTTAAAATTAAAATATATAAACATGTTTAATAATGTGCTTTAAAATATTTTATCATCAACAAACTTTTCAGGAGATAATTAAAAATGTTTTAACATAATTTTATACTACTTAATTAATGGGTCAAACTATATTAACTCAAATTTGTAATTTCAATATCTATCTATAAAATTCCTTGCAAGGGAATAATAATAATAATAATAATAATATAATAATAATATAATTATTACAATTAATTCGGTATTGAACACTCATGTGTGATCAAAATCCGCTTTCGAATGCTTGACCTAGTTAATAGACTAAATATAATAAAGAATATAATTAATAAAAGAAATATAATAGGAGTTCAAAAAATTTCTAGCACTCTTTACTCCTCTACTTTTACAACTAGCACTGACTTAAAAATTTAAGTTTTAATAGCACCAAAAATGTGTTTTTAGCAAAAATACCTTTAAATATGCTTTCTTTCTTTTTTCCTAGACTTATTTTGTTGTTTCCAAAACTTATTTTGGTATTTTCAATTTTTATTGGACATTTTTACAAATTCTGAAACTTATTGCCCAAATAAGAAATTTTCCATAAAAAAAATTTTCTTCATCTTTTTCATTGACCTCCAATAGAGGTCGATTCTAGGTTTTTGAAAGAAAAAAAAAAATCAAACCTAAAAATTGCAAAAAAATAATAAAAGAAAAAATGAGGTTTTTTTTGTCCATAGATGCTATTTAAACTCAAATTATAAAGAGATTTTCTCCTTACAATCCAAGTTTTTTTATTATTATTTTTATTTTCATTTTTTATACACTTTTTTTTTTTTTTTTCTAAATACACTTCATTATAAAAACTTAAATTTTAAAAAAACTCTAAATACACTTCATTTTTTTCTAAAATTATCTTTATTATCTTTTGACACTATTTTTTTTTTTAAAAAAAAAATTCATCATAAAAACCTAAATTTTTATTAAAATCAATTTACTTCAAAATTGTTATTATTTTTTAATTGAATACTGAAATTTTGCAATCCATGATCATGATTTGAGGGAGAAAGTCATTCATTCGTCGTCTTATTAAAAAAGGCAAACAAAAGGGCTGCTAAGTTTTGAATTATTTTTTTTCAAAAATTTTAAGAGTCAACAACACTTGGAAAAAAAAAAATGCAATTTCTTTGTTCTTGTTGTTTGTATATGTAAACTGCAAAAGTCACACTTTAAAAAGAAAACAGAATTTCACATAAGTTCTACCTTTTTGGTGATTTGTCACCTTTATAAATGTCTTTCCAAATTTATCGCTTTGGTCCTTACTTTTTCCAAAACTCATCACTTTAGTCCATTTGACCAAATATGTGAAAGTCAACTATTTTAAAACCTGTGAAAGTACAATTTTACTCATATTACTATTTAATTTAGCTAAAATGATTATCTTAACTTTAAATTAAAATTATAAACAAAAAAAATTCTCAATAATAAAATCTTAAATAAATATATTACAAAAAAAGATTAAATAAATAATTAAAAAATCCAATAATTTTTTATTATTTTGTATTTTTCTCATAATGAATTTTTATTTAGCTAAAATGATATCTTAGCTTTAAATTAAAATGAAAAACAATAAAATTCTCAATAATAAAATCTTAAATAAATAGATTACCAAAAAAAAAAAAAAATTATGAAAAAAAATCATTTAAAGCTAAGATAAGCATTTTAGCTAAATTCATATTCATTATGACAAAAATACAAAAAAATAAAAAAGTAATGGATTTTATTATTATTATTTATTTAAGATTTTTTTTGTAATATATTTATTTAAGATTTTATTATTGAGAATTTTATTATTTTTAATTTTAATTTAAAGCTAATATAATCATTTTAGCTAAATTAAATAGTAATATGGGTAAAAATGTACTTTCATATATTTTAAAATAGTTGACTTTCACATATTTGGTTAAATGGACTAAAATGATGAGTTTTGGAAAAAGTAAGAACTAAATTAATAAATTTGGAAAGACATATATAAAGGTGACAAATCACCAAAAAGGTAGGACTTATGTGAAATTTTACTTAAAAAAAATTGTTTGTTTCTTGTTTTAAATCATTCTTATCACTTTAGAATCAAATACAACTTTAATGATATTGATAAAAAAAAAAAAAAGGTTTAGGGTTTGAGAAACACAATAAGATTATATATATATATATATAAAATCCAACTCTAACAAAATTGTTCCGTAGTGTATTTAGAATTTCTTTATACTTGTTAGTAATTTTAATTAGGATAAATTTGTCATATAATTAAAAAAAATGGAGTGTAAAAAGAAATTTAATGGATTGTCAATAGTATCACTAATTATAAATCCAATGCCAATCCTAAAAATCTCTATGGATTTAATGTCATTAAGACCTATTTCCACATATAATACCCATTTTTAAATATATTATGACGTCCTCATTTGAAAAAATATATATATATATATATAAACATAATAATCATGTGTTGTGGGATTTTTCAAAGCGATAAGAATTTAAATCACTAGAGAGCATTTGTCAAATTCTGTAGTAAATGATAAGAACAAATAATTAATTTTTAATAAAATTCAACTAAGAGAGGACGAAGATGGGCCAAGACACAACTATTATAATCAGACTGTCTATCGAGATCTGCCAAGATCAGACATTCATCTAACATGATCGGTTTCTCAATTATTTAGCCTAAGCTTTGATAAATAGAATCCTCATGTGTATTTCAATATAAATTTTCTTTTCATAAAGGGAGAAATTCATTTTCTTCCCTCACCTAGTAACCAAACTAGTCCCTATAGTTTCAATATTGTCTCGTCAGGTCCAAATGTTTACCAATAATCTTTTTTTATTTGTCCTTGCCATCCAATTCCGTTAGTGTTCCGTTAGATCATTAAGGATATAATGATAAAAGCAGAGTTAAAATTAATAAATTAAATTAAATTAAATAATTAACAAACAAAACAAAATTAAAACTACAAAAAACAATTGATTTACATCAAACCCCAGTCCCCGGCCAATTCACACCTCATCATCTTAGCAGTCAAACTTCATCCAACCTTAGGCACCCACAACCACCACCCACACTGTCAACCACCCACAATCACCACCGTTTTGTTTATTTGGTGACCTTAAAATTTTAAATTTTACTAAATATTAAAAATAAAAATTAAGATAACAAAAAATAAAAAAAATAAATCAAAATTTTAATTTTTTAAAAGGATCTAGTGGAGGTCCAACCGAAAAAAATATACCACATAGCACCCTAAATAACCCAAACTCCACCTCTAAAATCACCCAAACACACACAACCTCCACCTCCAAAATCCAGCCACCACCTCCAAAATCCAAACCCCAACTCCAATCTTGTCTCTCTCAAGACTTAAAAACTATACATCGAAAAAACAGAGCATAGAAATGAAAACCCATTTTTTTTTCTTTCTATGTTTTTGTTTCTTCAATTCCCCAAAGTTCTCGCCTCTGTTTCTCTCTCCTGATGGACTCTCTTTTCTCTCTCTAAAATCCGCCATTGATGGTTCATTATCCACTGCCGCCACTCTGTTTTCTCTGACTGGAACGAAAACGACCCCACTCACTACCATTGGTCTGATTCTCTCTGGTAACAATCTCTCTGGTTTTCTCCCTCCTTTAATCAGTGCCAGCTATAGGCATAAGCAAGTAAGGCATGTGCTTAGGGCCTCAAAAAAAGGCAAAAGATTAGGGGCCTAATTTATTTATAAATTTTGAAGATATTGTTAAAAGAAAAAAAAATTATTGATAAAAATATATTGAAGGAATATTTTATATATATATATATTTTTATTATTGCTTAGTTATAGGGAAATGTACCTAAAAATATGAATATATTAATAATATTAATATTATTTATTTAACAAATGATTATTGAGTATCCACTTTTCAAATATCATTATAACTAACAAAACCCTTAAACTTCTCACCATAAATATTTTACATTTCAAAAATTATCTATTAAAAAATCAAATAATTCTCATTTATCTATAACAATTCAAGTACAACTACAACTACAATTCTTTTTTTGCTATAATTTGTTTATCTTTTAAAGTTTACAAGTTACTCCCTTTTTTGTTCATCTCTTAAAGCTTAAGAGTTAGTGCCCATTTGAAAGAGCTTCTTTACTGGCTAAAAATGCTTTTTTAATTAAAAAAGTTAATTTCAAATTTTTTTTGTATCGTTTGATTGTTACTTAGCAAAGCTTTTGGATGATTGAAAAAGCTATTTTACATTTATTTGGAGAAGCTTAAATTTTAGGCTTCCAAGTATATTGTAAGGACTTCTATTTTGTGATTGATTTATTTTATGACAAACCACATTAGGGATAATTTTGTAATGGGTAGCTTAGGTTCTCAATAGCAAGCTTCCAAGCATCTCCGTGACTTCAAGAGTGAAATATATATTCACTTGACTTTACCTTTTAAAGAGATTAGGTACACACACACTTACATGCATTTGTATTGACATGGATTTGTGTTTCAATTCTTATATGTGTGCATTTTTTTCACAATCACATTTGCACTTCATTCTTAGACTTAAGTGTGGTTTTGTGTGATGTAATTCGTTTATCGATGTTTGATCGAAAACGTCCACGCATGCACGATAGTGTGCTTGTCTTAGCGCAATGAGTGACCACTGGAGATGGTCCCAGTGCGTGGGTCCCTACCTGATGCGGTCGTTTTGCACAACAAAATAATGTTTTATGTGTGATCGTTTAGAAAACCAATTTTTCACCACTTAGATAGAAAATTAGAAAAGTGGCAAGTAGGATTCGTTCCATAGGAAATTGTAGTGATTACTTGAATGAATTAATTAATCTAAATGCGGTAAAATAAATCATAAAAATGTGGATGAGTGAATGGGTTGTCAAGCCATCAAACATACACGAAAAATAAACCTAATAAACTAATAAAAGAATGCTTAACAAATCTAGATAAGATAAATGGAATTAACAATTAAGAGAATAGCTAGGGAATTAATGGGATCACAAGTGGATTACCGAGAAATGCTTCTCAAGCTACTTTTAGTGAACGAATCTCATAAATGTTAACCAATTGATTTCTAAAATGTGTTTAGACCATTACTATACACCATAAACAACTTCCCACCGCAATGCCTAACCGATTAAGAAAATGGGGTCACGACGGGATCGGTTTGTTACAATTAATGGTTTAGATTATCACGGTTGATATACCATCCGACAATCTATCCTAGTCACTATGTTCTCAATCCATCAAAGTTGTCAATCCAATCAAGATTATATAACAAATTATCCTAAACAATATTATAATCAACTAGTGGGTATACATATCAATTATATAATGCAAAGAATCTAATTATAAAATGAATATAACACAAATAGAGATTAAAATATAATAAAGCTTAAGCAAATCCCAATCCAAATGTTCTCATATCAAAACGCTAAAGAGGGGATTTAATTACACATATTACAAATAAAGGGAATGCAAGTAAAAGATTAGGAAATCACCCATGGGCCTCCTTTTGTAAGCTTGGTCATTTCCTTGCCTTTGATGCTCCTTGTGTAAAAAGTGGATGATGAGGATGTGTCTAGATAGGTGGAGTCAAATGGGAAGTGACTAAGGAGATTTGTGGAGAAGATGGGAAGAAAGGAATGATTAGGGGAAGGAAATCTAGATGTTAAGTTTAGGTAGAAGAGAAAATGGAGAGAAAATGAATGGTGGAGGAAGGAGGTTTCTTGGTGGTCAAGAGTTGTTCAAAATGGGAAAATAGTGATGTATTTATAGGTGTGAAAAACTAGGGTATGAAATGGGTATGAAATGACAAGAATACCCCCTCTTTAATGCCAACACTGGAATTCCAACGTGGTCGCCACTTGTCCTTCTAGGTCGCCATGGCGACATCTCTTGGATTCTTCTGTCGCCATGGCGACCTCATAGCGACAAAATGGCGACCATTCCCAACACTGGAATTCCTACGTTGGAATTCCAACGTTGTCGCCATTTGCAATAGTAGGTCGCTATGGCGACCTCAAATGGCGACCCACCTGATTGCTTTGCAACTCTTTTGTCGCCATGGCGACCAAGTAGCGACCAAGTGGCGACCTTATGATGCTCTAAATAATTCCTCTGTTGCCATGTGGACCATGTGGCGACCTTTCCTTGCATAAGTAGCGAGAATGCCCTGTTTCCTCTATTTGTGAGCCTTTTTGCACCCAAGTCCTTATCTTTTTCCCAAACGTTCTTGAAACCTAAGAAAACATAAAACACTTGATTTTACACTATTAAACACGGGGAAATGCCCGAGAATCAAGAAAAAATAGTCGAAAATGAGGGCCAAAATCATACCAATTTTGGTTCGATCACTACCCGCGCAACCATTTACGAAGTCTTCTCAGGTGTTTCTCTTGGTCCTAGTATGTGGGTAGTGCGTGGGTCCATACCCACGCAATGCTCTTGGGTGTCTTTTCCAGGTCCCGGTGCGCAGGTGATGTATGGGTCCCTACTCACGCACAATACCCGCGCAGTGCCCTGATTTTTCCTAAGTTTGCAAAACGATGTAGTTTCACGTAGGGCACCTATTTAAGGCCCTCTTTCTCATCTTCTTCATTAAGACCACAAAATTAAAACCTTAAAGAGATAGATTGAGTGGTTCTAGAGAGAGAAAGCTTCAAGCTTCATTCCTTAACTCTCTAAACCCAAAACCCATGCATCCATGACATCTTTAATGTATCAATCTTCCATAGATCTTCATCATTCTTGACTTGGTAAGTAAGAACAAACATTTTATCTTTGTTTATTGTTCTTAAAGTCCAAGAGTTCGTTTTTGTTGCATATGATTTGTAGAAATCTTTTATTGAATGCGTTTATTGATAAATGATGACATGATTGGGTTTGTATTGTGATAACTTATTTGATTAGGTTGTTTTTACCTAAATAGTTAAGATTTGATTATTCTTGAGAGAATAATTGATAACTAGATTGATAGATTTGTGTTTGACAATCTAGTTAAGCGTTCTTGAATTTAGGTTGTTGGAAAATCTCTACACCACTAATTGAGACTACATGTATGGTCATGTAGGATTTCTGTGATAGCTAGGATTATTGTCATACACATTATCTAGCTAAGTCTTTATATCTTGCATCTAGATATTATTGATTAGGACTTAGTGATTGCATTTCTTGATTGCATTTATTGTTCTTGCCATATTTTGTGACAATTTGTGTTGATTGGCTTTTGTTTGATGACTAGATTTTAGATTCTCATATCTATATCTAGTTAGGTTTTTATGAGCATTCATATAAACTTTGATATCTAGGATTGCTTTTGTTGCCATCTTGAAATCTCTAAATAAGCATTTAATGTTGCCTAACATTATTTGCATATTAGAATATTGTCATATATTCACATAGGTTGTTTATCGTTTTATTGAGAGTTAAGTATTATGGCTAAGTGATTTAGTGTACAAGCAAATGATCTAGAATCTCTATAAAAGGCCCATAGGGTAGTAGTAGTGGGTTAGTGACCGAGAATGGTGTGACTAGAGGTCAACATGAGTTGTAAACATCATTATATATAGTGGATTTGAGGACCGTGTGTGGCTAGATGGATAGCCCAAGAGTTTTGCCTAGTTGGAGGGTTTTTCATGTAAATCAATTGTCGTGTTATTTATTGTTTTCCGCACTTTAATTACATTGATTGTATTTGATTGTATTGGGTTAATTTTTGTAATATTGACTAATCCGAAAAATTTGTAACTAATTGGATTAACTCATTCACCCCCCCTAGGCTGTATAAGATACTCCGTATTTATTTTCATTAAAAGCTAGAAGATCTACTTGAAGAAGCTCCAGTTTGGATAAGCTTCTTCAAATAGATCTTTTAGAAGTAGATCTTTTAAAGTAGACCTTACATCACTTACATTTATGCAATATTCTTTAAATCTAACATTTATATTATCTCTAAGAAGAAACTCTTAACATTTAAAAAGTATATAAATTAAAATTTAAGAATTTAATTTTTGTTTTAATTTTTTCTGATTACAGGATAAATCAAGTGGTTAATTTAATATGATTACTACTTATTAATTGTTGTTGTTTGTCTATTGTCAAAGCTACGGTAACAGAGAAAATAATTGTCCTACCTTTCTTGCACCCTTAACATCTCCTAGATAATATGTTATGTCAAAAATACTACCAGCTAGTCATATTCAGTGCACATGATTATATTGGACTATACTAGATGAGATTATTGTGATGACACTAGATAGTAATATCCAATCCTTAGGTCTAATTAAACGTTTGACTGAAATATTAACTAAAATACTTCCAATCCTAAACTTCACATCAAATGCAGAATAAAAGATCTGAATTGATAAGGGATATTCATTTGAGCTTTAACACGGTTTAGATACAACATGGCAATTAATAAACCTGTATATAAGAACATTATATAGAGGATGTCAGATACCGCAAAAATCCCATTACATGACCTTAGTTAAAATAAAAAATAAAACCCCTGAGGTATTTCTGGCCAGCCGAACTAAAAAATTGAACATATCTCAGTAAATTCTTAGAAAGTATCTTATCTCTAATAAGAAAAAGAGAACACATACTTATTTTATTTTTAAGCATATGTTCTTCAATAGCCTTCATTGCTCTTCTATTGAAACCAATATTCTAGCACCTTTTCTGTTGACAATATAAGAAATATTTAAGAAAACTAATAAACATCACAAAAAACATAAATATATATATAATATATAGGTGTTCAATGTACATTCAAGAAACCAACAATGGTCTAACAAGTCGAAGTTGATCAAATTTAAGAAATGAATATTTGATGTGAGCCAGAGCTAGCTAATACAAGATATTAGATAACATCTTTCCTCTCCTATTCTTGCTCTTGCATGTCATTTAGTTGTAAAGCGTTACAGTATTTATCAATGCTCACATGAACAATATGATATTAAACAAAATCATGGTCCAAACTTTACCTCATTGACCATTAAAACCAGTACTCTTTAATAATGATGATAAAAGAACTCTACTACATCAAAATAGAAAAGGAAGAATTATAGATTACCTTTGCCTGCAAATTCATTTTTGTAATTAGGTGACACAAGGCTCTCCACATACACATCCACATCACGCCAATCATCTCCAACTTCATCAACCTCATCTGTAACATCATCATCTCGATTTTGAATGCCATCAACCTTTACATACTTGAACTTTCCATCTTTTGGATTGCAAAAGACCAAATGTTGCATATCTATAAACAATAACATTGTTTCACTGGTATTCAAATAACACAACGGTTGCAATGATAAGAACAGATCAGCTATCACAATTCTGGTCCAAGATGATTTAACGGCGTACTCCTTCATAATCCAAACTTGGTTTCTTTGGTCGCTTTTCTCGGTTACCAAGCATAGATAGCCTCTTAGAAGTCCAAGAGTATATATGCAATCATTGTCTAACAAAATATCAGGAGGAGGTAAGGTTTTGAACTTCTCCTCCACCAAATCAAATGCAGCAATCACGCTTGAATCCTCGAGCTTATTAACCATCCAGTGGATAGATCCATTAAGAGGAATCCCTTGCATATAACACTTATCGACAAAATGAAGGTTATTTTGAATACTTGTCCAAGAATCTTTTCTGAGAGAGTAAACATCAACAAATTTTCCTGGATGTTCAATTTTAACAAACTTGTAATCATCAATAGACTCAGCATAACCAAAACCATGTAAAGAAGGGGGTTCATACAAAATCCGGGATCGAAAATCCGGTATTTGCTTGCATTCATTAGTGCAAGGATTAAACACTACCAAGTCATTAGGTTCAGTTAAAACACACAACAACCCATTACAAGAACCGATGCACAACAAAGAATCAATTTCATGGTTTAATTTACTCCTAGGAAAATCAATCTCCACAGAAGCAATGTTGTCATCGTTACTAGATATGGTTTCAATGTCTACAGAGTAAAGAGACTCAGCAGAAACAACAAGTCTTCGTCTATGAGTTTGGGCTAGATGCATTTTCACAAATCGAGGATTGTTAATTAAAGCTAACCATGACTTGGATACACACCTGAATCGGCACAGAGACTTCACAGGAAGTCTCGAAAGTATGTCGACGATCAGCTCCGAGTAAAGGATCGACATGGCTTCTGCGAATTGAGCAACTGAATTACTTTATCCAAATTCTATAAATGGCTTAGGCTGATAATCAAGCTCAAGAAATGGTGGCTTCTTTGAAGTTTTCATTAGCAGAGCCAGAAGATGTGCATGCGAGAGAATTTAGGGTTTTTTTTTTTCCTCTGTGATCCGGCAATTTAAACGAATTGACTAGCTAAAATAGATGAGAGTATAGTATTAATGTTGGCTGTCCTT
>OX940800.1:24634282-24731931 GCA_954870605.1 Acer campestre | reverse complement strand
CTGTTTGATCACGATCTGGAGTGGAAATTTCTGGAATAGTGTTCCAAGAGGACTGGGATGAAGTAGAGTCTGATTCTGGTTCATAGGAAGTGGGAGAATGGTGAGAAGTGTACATGGCAGGCCTGTAATGGTCTGTGACTGGTTGTTTGTCTTTTCTGGGGTAAGATGACTTTTTTGTGGGTTTTTTCTTCTTGGGAGGAGAAAGAGGAGGATACTTTCGAAAAAGTTCTCCAGTGGATTTAAAGTAGCTCGTATCATCTGGTGGTCTGGATGATGAAGGATATGGAGGTGATGAAGGGAACATCAAAGTCTGAGTGTATGGTTTGGAACATAAGGAGGTGGAGCAGGATGGAAATGATCTCTGTTTAGCTGGTCCAGTTGTTCTTTGAGTCTTTTGATCTCTCTTTCTTTGTCATTAAAATCAGGGCCAAAATAGCCATGATTAATGTATCTATGAAGATCAGCATCTAGTTTGGAGATCTTGGACTGAAGATCAATGGCGAAGTCTCTGAAAACTGTATCCATTCTTTGGAGGCTTTGTTCATGTTGAGAAACATGATGGGAGACTCGGTCAATCTTCTGATCAATAGAGTTAAGGACTCTATTCTGTATTCTGGCATTATGGGTTTGCCAGTTGAGAACTTGCTCAGCTTGTGAGGGATGTTTTAGAGATCCATCAGGCAAGACTTCAGTGGATTGGATGAAAGGTCTGGAAAATCTGTTCTTTTCAGGATTAGAGGAAGGTTCCAGAGGAGGGAAGTCTTGATCATAGTTAGAGGCCATATAACAAGGAATGGGCTGTGATTGAGGTTTAAATTGAATCTGTGGTTCAGGTTCAGGTTCTGGAGGCAGTAGTCCTTCAGATCGTAGGATCTGTAGAGCTCTGTCATATATGGGCAGAGGTTTGTTTTTGATAGGGTGAAGACCTATCCAAGGGCTGTCTGGGTCATTTGGTTTGTATGGTTTGCGAGAGGGTTTGCAAGGTGACAAGTAACCTTTGAAACACTTTCGGCATTCACAATCTGCATCGCACATGTTGGGATCAACGTCCCAAATGAAATGACCGTTGATTTTGTCGGTGAAGATTGGGGATCCATCAGCTTCAAAGCTGTGGATGGGAATATCATCTTCTGAAGTGACCGGTCTGATCATCAAGGCTTGGAAGATGGGAGGAGCACTGGAACTGTTGGAGGAGGCTTCGGGATCTACAAGTGGTTGGTAGATTGTTTTGATAGAACCATCTGGTTCTCTGGTATACTCAGTATCTGTGGCAACTACTGGAGTATAGTTCTGGAAAGCCTTCTCATAGTTTGTGATCCCTTCAAGCGGCATGAACTCTGTGAGCTTGTCTTTTGGTAATTGTTTTGGAATTTGGATGATGGTAGGGACTTCATCTTTACGTTCTGCTTTGATGAAGATGGTATCACCAGAATGACCTGGGATTGGAAGATCCAGGGCATGATCTTGGAGACGATAAGCTATCTGGTGGTGGAGAGTAGCCATGTATGAGTTTGGTTGCATGTCTGCACCCAAAATCTGGAGCTGTACTTTGAGACAGTTGTGGAGATTGGCATCCCTAAGAGGGATATTGAAATTGGGGTAGTACGTGAGTGAGATACTACCGGCATGAAGCGTTGTGAGACAAGTACCAATAACTGCTTGCTCATATTTTTTATAAACAGTGTTAAGCAAAGCAACTCTTGCAGTAACTGGTATTCCTTTCCTTCCATGCAAGGTAAGGATGATTCTGACTGCACCAAAGTGGAGGTGTGAGTAACCTTCTTTGATCCATTGGTCAATCAAAGGTTGGCCAATTTCTAGATCAACATACTGCTTAGCTGGGGAAGCTGGGATGAGGCAGTTGTCAAGGGCAGTTGACTGGATGTATTCTTTTACTGGAGGAGATCTGTGTCGGACAAGATGAGTGACTTGTCTGGCTAGAGACTTAGATCTTTTGAAGATGTTATAGGGATTTAACAGTGGAACAGAGGTTTCATTAATTTGAGCGGAGTCTGGGATGTGTGTATATTCTACAAGGTTTTGTATCTTAGAAGACTGGGTTCTTCTGATAGTAGGTGTGTGAGAAATAGAGGAGGAGAGACGAACAGGAGCTAAAGGAGTAGTGTTTTCCATATGACTTAAAACTCTTCTCTTCAATATCTTCTCTATTAGATGAAATAACAGTCTAACTCTTTCCTGGACACCAGGGGAGAGGCTCTGATACCATTTAGCGGGGGTGGCCGGTACCTTGCACCGTCTAACATACAGTCTTAGGAATAATATATCATTATATATAATAACAATAATATAATAGTAAATACATATTATATATAATATATTATTGTAATAAAGATCATAATATCATAATAATATAGATTATAATATTATATATTATTATATATACTAAAATAATATAATATATTATATAAAAAAAATATAATAAATTATAATATATAATATATAAATATATATAATATTATAGCCTATATTATTATGATATATATTATATATATATCATAATATTATGATATATATTATTTTAATATATATATATATATTAATATATACCATAATATTATATATATATATATATATAATATCATAATAATAAAGATTATAATATCTAAAATAATATATATATATATATATAATATCATAATAATATAGATTATAATATTAATATTTATATATATATAATATAATATATAATACAATATTAATATAATATGTATTTATATATATTAATAATATATATTATTATAAATATTAACATATATATTATAATATATATATTTATAATATATTTTATAATATTATATATTATTACGTATATATTATATAATATATAATATATATTACAATATATATTATAATTATTGTATATATAAGAGGGGCACTCTAGTCATTTGAACCTCTTGTCCCGTCATGTCCTAGTCATACCAAACGCATAACAGTACAGTTAACAGTTCTGTCCTAGACCATTCAAACACAATACAGAACAACTTGTCCTGTCCTGTCATGTCCCGTCCCGTCCCACCTTGTCCTGTCTCATCTGTGTACCAAACGCACCCTAATTAACTTTTTGATTCACAAGTTATCTATTTACACCTCAATTAACTACTTTTATTAATGATAATTTTATCTTGAATTAAAATTATTAAACAAGATAAAAAAAAATTTAAAGACATTCAAAACAAATTAAAATATTAATATATATATATATATCTCCTAAATCATTAGATTAAATATTGAGTATTGATTAAATATTGAGAGAAAACTAAAAATAGTCATTAGAAACATTAAACTTTCGTTTGTAACCAATTTAAAAAATTTAATCGTTAATTTCTTCAAAAAAAAGAAAAGAAAATTTAATCGTTAATAACCACCTTTTTAAAAAAAATTCAATGTATGTCTATAAATTACAAAAGTACCCCTGAACTTAGTTTATTTTTTAAAAATCTGGAAGCAAACTTGAAATCATGACTAAAATTTGGAACCCAACTTGAACTTATGACTAAAAACTTGAAATCTTGCCTAAAAACATGAAATTTTGAAACTTGAAATCTTGACTAAATTGAAATGTTGAAACTTGAAATGTTTCCCTTATTCTTCCTCAAATTAGGTTTAGGTTTTTCTTCCCCTTTTTTCTACTGATCACATCGCTGGCGGAGGGGGAGCTCCACGACTCTACTGGACAGTCGTGAAACCCAAGCGAAGCACGACAGCACGACGGCACGATGGCGCTGTCCTTGGTTCGTAAAGGACAGCAGCACGCAAGGTGGCACGACGACAGCGCTGTGGCTGTCGCGAAGCTGAAAAGCACGCCAACACTTGGTGACACCTTCGTCGGTGGTGCACGCTTAGGCGATGATTTTCAAGCGTTTTTTTGGACGGGGAGAGAGAGAGAGAGTAGAGGAGAGAGAAAGAAAAGAGAGAAAAAGAGACAGAGAGTGTGTTTGGGGATGATTTTTATATGAGGGCATTCAAGTAATTTCCAAAAAAATGGTTATTAACAATTAAATTTTCGTTTGTGGTTACAAACAAAATTTCTATGTTGCATGTGGCCATTTTGAGTAATTTCCACTTAAATATTACGTATTAAATTCTCTTTCCTAAATCTGTTATTACTATATTAAACACTCTCTTCTAATTACTCTCTCTCTCTCTCCATTTTTCCCATACTTTCTGGATTGATTAATAGTTAAAGAAAAAAAAAACTTATGAATGTTTTGGTTTTTTACTAACAATAATATATATATATATATATTAAAAAGTCAATTTTCAAAAAAATAAAAAAATAAATATATGAAAATTTGATTTGTTACAACTACATTTGATTAAATTCAGAATTTATAAGACTAATGAAAGAATTAAAGTTCTTTAGACAATCACATACCTACAAAAGTAACAAAAAACATTTTCATATTTTGATTTTTTTTTTAAAAAAAAAACCCAAAGTACTTGTTTTTTGAATTTTATTTTTTAATATATACATATGTACGGTTCCTAAAAACCAAGCTTATTCGTCAGTTTTTTTTTTTTCCTTAATTATTAGTCTTGCTTGGGACATAATGAAGATAGAAAATTAGAGATATAATTGGAGAAGAGAGAGTTTAATATGGTAAGTAAAAATTTAGAAGAGATTGTTTAATATGTAATATTTAATTTAATGATTTAAGAGAGGATTTTTTTATTTTATTTTTTATTTTTAGAATAAGAGTGTAAAAAGATAAAAAGATAAAAAAGATAATCTTGGATCAAAAGGAAATGTCTTTATAGTTTTTTTAAATTTAAATTTTGAGAACGAAGTGTTATTAGAAAAGAAATGTAAAAAGAAAAAATTGGATTGTTAAAAGAAACTCTCAATCAGTTTATGTCAGCAATAGATAAGGTGAAATGTCACTTTTACCCTTGAAATATTTGGAGAAATAGAGATAAGAAAAAAAAATACAAACAATTAAATAATAAAATAAAAAATATTATATCTTTGATCTCTCGACAGAGATTAGAGTGATCAAAGAGGTGGTGGCTCTTTTGTAGACAGTGTTGTAGAATTCGAGCTAGGCCACTATCCGACTAGTTCCTAATGAATTCGCAACACTAGAGAGTAATGGCTATCTATTTAATTACTTTTTTCTTAGTGTTTATTTTATTTTTAATTTTCTTAGTTTTACGAAATGTTTTTATTTCATTTTTATATTTTTTGTTTTTGACAGTCGGTTCACATATGACATTTGAAAGGAGAATAGGGAAAACAAAAATATGAAACGAAGTAGCCGTTTATTTTTAATTATGAACCCAGATCTCCTCCAAGGAGATCAAGGAGATCCACATATCCACATCTCCATTCTTTTGTTCGTTTGTTCATTTGTTTTTCTTAATTTAGTTTGTGGGTGGGTGTTGGCGGTGTGGCTGTATGGAAAAATATACCCGCAGCGGAAGCGAAACTAAAAAAAAATAGTTGAGTAGCTTTTAAAATTTTTCCATTTTTATGAACCTTAAACCCTTTTGATTAATTAAAGATATATAATAAATAACAAAAGATTAATACCTCTTGGCGCGTGATCCGATTGACTTACGTCGATGGTAATCCACAAGATCTTCAATCCTAGCACGAACGTGAATCACCTAGGAGCGTGGTCTCCCTTTCTTTGAATTGCAAACCTGAGAGCGGATATAACAAACTTTTCTTGATTCGTTAGTCCCAAAAACAATCTAAAGAAACCTAAGATTATTCCGGTCACTTTTGAGTTCTCAATCTTACGATCGAAACTCGCGTGAACCTAGATCGATGTAGTATACACAAGCTTATTGATGAATAAGCAAACAATATACCATCAAAGAATAATATATGTTCCTTTTGTTTTTAGTAGAATAAAAGCTCTCTATCTATGAGTTGAGAAGAAGAAGAAAAAATAAAATTTCTTTACTAAAAACCCTTATGGCCGAAATTCTCTTCTTTTTCTTTTAAGGGTGGCCGAATTCTTTCTCCAAAAAGGACTAGGGTTGCCGCAATTTTTACTCCAAAAAGATAGGAGTTTTAGTTGCACCCTAATTCACTTTCTAAAAGTTCAAACCCTAATACAACTCATAAATCTTTTATTCCTTATATGACTAAAATAAAAAGACTTCTTATTTGATTAAATAAATAAAATTAATTATTTATTTCCTTGTCAAACAAGTCTTTTAATTTAAGTACACTACTACCAATAGTATATCAATAGGAATCATATTTCCTAATCAGAAAAGATTTGTTTCTTAATTAAACAATTAATTAATAAATTAATTAATTCTTATTTAATTAAACAATGAAAACAAAATAATATTTAAGGCTATTATAGCACCTTGCCACCCCATATAATATATTGGGCCAAATATTATTTTTCTTATTTCATTTAATCCATAGGACTTTAAATAAAAAGCCCACATGTGAACTAGACCCATTCTTACTAAAAGAAACAAGCCCACATGTCATCCATTAATATATAAATATAATTTAGCAGCCCATTACATAAATAATGTGCAAATTATATTCTTAATATATTAAATGCAATTTTAGATGGACCCTAAATTGGTCCGGTAGAATATATCAAGTGATCCATGCAAGTCCGTGTGGATTGGGGATCTTGGCGGGCTATCTAAATTTAAGCTACAATAGACATAACCTAATCACAATCAACAAATGATTCACTTAGGTCCGATCCATTAATTTTAACTCATTCCACTAAAGAGCTAAAATTGAACTCTTAAATAAAGACAGAAAAGGAAGATGTTTCCTCATTCATACCCTAGACAATCATATTGGAGATAGTGTATCCTCGTGATTAATATCAGTAATCGCCAAGAGTTCATAGACCGCCTATAACTCTCCAAGTTACCATATTTACTCATATGACCACGTTTTGAACTTGGATATTTTGACTTGTCCAGAAGCCATGTTTTCAATAGACACTATTGAAAACTCAACGTTGAGATTTAATATCCAATTACCTCAAAACATCCATATGATGATATTATACTCTCATTTAATAAATGGAGCCACGATGTCCATATCTATAAATGAAGTCCTCTATCGATTAACAAATGAATATCACCAAACTATCGAGGATAGACTATGCGATATAATCGTACTCATTGATAGCTCAAATGATATCACCTGCAACCATAAGTCCATCATTTATCTCAGGATTAAGATAGACTCTCCGATTGTCCTGATAATGAAATTACTTTTATCTACTGACGGTTATAGATAAAGTATTTCATTGTGATCCTGTTCAATGCACCCAGTGCACTAGATTCTTTTGCTCGAAGACACTCCGATGATTTTAGACTCATCATATCTCATTTGATCCCACTCAAATGCTAGCAAAAGAATTCTACAACTTTAACAAGATAAAGGTGCCCAACCTTTAACTTAAGTTGTGAACGATATTCAAGACTAACTAAAGAATTGTGTCTACCACATACATATCCAGATGTATGAACAATTCTTCTTTTCTCATAGTCTTTAGACCTTATGATTATTTACTTTGACAATTATTAAACTATAAATGCTATAAGATTTGTTTAAAACAGAAATCACTTTATTAATATGAAAAAAATTGTTAATTACATTATTACACTCTTGCTATTGAGCATAATCCTAACAGTGGCTAGGAGGCTTGGTGGGTTAATTATTACGTTTCAATGGCTGGTTAGAAAGTTAGGTCTGTTTAAAGGGGTTATTAGTTAAAATAATGGAAAAGTATAATTTCGTTAAATTAATTTTTTTTTTAAAATGTGTCATTAATGTATTGGCTTTGAGTTAATGTACAGTTTTATCCAACACAATTAAAGTTGACGAACGAAAGTTAGTCGGAGGGGCTAATTTGGCACTGAGAAAAGACATGATGATTTTTTAATGAGTGATGCTATTGACAATCCACTTAATATCTCTCTACACTCCATATTAAATGTTTTTTTAATTATAAATTTATCCTTAATTATAATTAGTAAAGAAGACTAAAGAAAATTTTAGATTCCAACATTATTTTTTTTCTTCTCTTTTGCGTTTTATAAACCCTAAAACATTTTTTCCCCAGTATCATAACTCATAAGAGCTTGGAGAAGGAAATAGTTGGTTAACCGGAAGAAAGTTGGCTTAAGGAATTAGACTTCATTCTATTTATAATTTCTTTGTGACATTGATTAATCTATATGCATTGTTCATCTGTATTCTCCCTCCCTCGCTTGTCTATTTGCATGGCCTGACATGCAATTAATTAGTATTTTCTTTTGGATTGAATATTAACTTCTAAAATTAAAAAAAAAATCTTTATTCATAATAGCCACTGTTAATGAAGAAATCGATTCATAATAGTAACTTTAATATTAACTTCTTTTGGTGTTGGAGGTTTAATTTAGAAGTCCTATCTCCACTGTTAATGTAGAATTAGAGAATTGCAATTGATTATGATATGAAATGAATCTATGTTTGTATTAGAACTTTAGGAGTTGATTCAATTCAGTGATGATTAATTTACCTAAAAGCAAAGAAGAAAAGGATATTAAAAACTAAAAAGATGTTACAGGAGTTCATGCTTTCCCAAGAGTTCAGCTATATCAGCTCGAGGAAAATATGAGTATGCTGGTGTAAGGAAAATACATGCGGCGGAAGCGAAAAATTGATTTATATATATATTTTTAAAAAAATTCCTTTAAAAGAAGAACCTTAATCTTTGATTAATTAACATATAATAAAAAGATATCATATCTTTTCACGAGACGATTGATGTTGTGTCGATAGTAATCCGCAAGATCTTCTAATCCAATCACGAACATGAATCACTTAGGAGTGCGAGCTCCCTTTCTTTGAATTGTGTACTTGATGATGGATAACAAAAAACTTTTCCTTTGTTAGTCACAATAATCTTCCAAGAGAAAACGAAGAACGTTCGGTTACTTGTGAATTCTCAATCTATTGATCGAAACTCGCGTGAACCTTATTCGAAGTTGTGCACAAAGCCTTTTGATGTAAAAGCTAGTAGTGCACTATTGAAAACAAAACGTTCTCCTTCTTATTTCTCTACTTGGCCAAATTCTACACTAGTCTTTAGAGTTGGATTTATTTTTCTTAGCAAAATAAAAATTCTCTCAATTAAGAATTAGGGTGGCTGAATTCTGTGATGGGGTATATATATGGTGGCCGAAATCCTCCCCTAAAAATAATAGGGCTGGCCGAAATCTCCCCTAAATCTTTTAGGGTTGGCCGAAATCCTCTCCCAAAGAGGATTCATCAATGTAGCCAAAATCCTCCCCAAAAGAAGATTTGTGTTTCACCAAAATTCCTATCAACTTAAGAATCCAAACCCTAATCCAACTCTTTAGTGTATTATCCAATAATATATTGAATATTAAATTAAATTGTGACTTAATCAAATACTTCCTAATTTGATTAGATAAATAAATCGAATTTATTTATCTACTTATCAAATAAAATCTTTGATTCTTATTATACTACCAACAATAGTATAACACTAAGAAACCTATTTCCTAGTTAGAAAAAGATATTGATTTTTAATTAAATAAATAAATAATAAATTAATTAATTAACTTCCATTTAATAAAATAATAAAATAAAATAATATAATAGGCTTATTTACTAGCCTTGCCGCCCAAGTTCATATCGTGGGCCATATATTATTTTTCCATTTTATTAAATCCATTGGATCTTAATAAAAAGTCCACATGTGAACTAGACTCATTCTTACTAAAAGAAACAAGTCCACAAGCCGTAATACAATTTTAGATGGACATATAATTAGTCCGGTAGAATATATCAAGTGATCCATGTAAGTCCGTGTGGATTGAGGATCTTGGCAGGCTATCTAAATTTAAGCTTCAATAGACATGACCCAATTACAATCAACAAATGATTCATTTTGGTTCTATCTATTAATTTTAGCTCATTCCACTAAAGAATTAAAATTGAACTCTTAAATAAAGATAGAATAAGTAAATGTTTATCATTCATACCCTAGGAGATAGTGTATCCTCGTGAATAATATCAGTGATTGCCAAGAGCTCATAGACTGCCTATAGCTCTCCTAGTTACTATATTTACTCATATGACCACATTTTGAACTTGGATATTCTGACTTGTCTAGAAGCCATGTTTCAATAGACGCTATCGAAAACTCAACGTTAAGATTTAATATCCAATATCTCAAAATATCTATATGATAATATTATACTCTCATTTAATAAATAGAGCCACAATGTCCATATCTATAAATGAAGTCCTCTATTGATTAGCAAATGAATACCACCAAACTATCAAGGATAGACTATGCTATATAATCGTACTCATTGATAGCTCAAATGATAACACTTGTAACCATAAGTCCATCATTTATCTCAGGATTAAGATAGACTCTCTGATTGTCCTTATAATGAAAACTTTTATCCACTGACGGTTCTAGATAAAGTATTTCATTGTGATCCTATTCAATGCACCTAGTGCACTAGATTCTTTTATTCAAAAGCACTTTGATGATTTTAGACTTATCATAACACATTTGATCCCACTCAAATGCTAGCAAAAGAATCTACAACTTTAACAAGATAAAGGTGCCCAACATTTATCTTAAGTTGTGAACATTATTCAAGACTAACTAAAAAATTGTGTCTACCTCATATTTATCCCGATGTACGAACAATTCTTCTTTTCTCTTAGTCTTTTGACCTTATGATTATTTACTTTTGACAATTATAATAATTAAACTATAAATGCAATAAGACTTGTTAAACCAGAAATCACTTTATTAATATGAAAAGATTGTCAAAAACAATATTATACTCTTGCTATTGAGCATAATCCTAACAATCTCCCACTTGCACTATAGCAAATGTGTCATATCTCTTATTCTCATGTTCTCTAGGTGCCTATCAAAACTCTTACGTGGTAAAGTCTTTGTGAAGGGATCCGCTAGATTTTCTGCTGACACGATTTTCGTAATCGTCACTGATCACCCACTTTTTGTGTCGTTACCAAATTGCGAAATACCAAAAGATATTTATAAAGAAATCCTACGCAATGTGCTCTAAGTTTTGAAAGCTAGTAAAGCAGCAAGCTAAGGATCGTTCTACAGGGAATTACAGTAATTAGTTGAATTAATTAACAAGTCTTAAATGCAATAAAATCATTCATGGTAGTTTGAATGCTGTATGGTTTAAGAAACCATCAAACATACATGGAAAATAAAAGCAATAAAATGTAAAGAGAATATGAATAGATAAGAATCCAATATCAACAA
Organism: Acer campestre; assembly: GCA_954870605.1. Lineage (NCBI taxonomy): Eukaryota > Viridiplantae > Streptophyta > Magnoliopsida > Sapindales > Sapindaceae > Acer > Acer campestre. Next base: position 24,720,637 of record OX940800.1, on the reverse strand, counting down.
CCTAGATAAGAAAATGATTAAACAATTAATTGGAAGTCTAGGGAAATGATAGAGTAGCTAATGGACTTTGAGTAATTCATCAATGGCTTCATTAATGCACAATTCACACAATCAAGGATCGATCTCATTCAAAAGTGTTGTTTAGACCGTCACTACGAACCCTAAACAACTTCCCACCAAAATGCCTAACCGATTAAAGAAAGGGGGTCAAGGTGGGATTGGTTAGTGACGATCAAAGGCCTAGGCAATTATGGTAGGCCTACCCTCTAAAAGCCTATCCTATTCACTATGTGCTACAATCAATCAAGTGTAAGTTAACCAATTTTATCATAAATAAATCCTACAACATATTACAATCAACAAGTGTGTCAATACTCAATTAATCACATAAGTGCAAGATCTAATTAACAAGTGAATAAAACTATAATTGAATAAACATAATATTAAAAGCATTAATAAATACTCATTGTCCAAAAAAGTTTCTCAAGTCATCCCCCTAGAATGGGGGTTTAATTACACATAATCACAAACAAGGAAAGGAAGTAAAATGGAGAGAAATCACCCTTGGGTCTCTCTTGTAAACTTGATCATTCCTTGAGCTTCCTTGCTTGAATATTGTGCAAAGATTGGGTGTTGAAGAGGTGTTTAGATAGGTGGAGTCATATGGAAAGTGACAAAGGAAAGGTGTGGAGACAATGGATAGAGAGGAGTGATTTAGGTGAAGTAATCTAGGTGTTTATTGGAGAGGAGAAATGGTGGGATTAGGATCGGTGGAGAAATGAGGTTTCTTGATTGTCAAGAGTTGTCTAAAGGGGAAAATAATGATGAATTTATAGGCTTTTCAAATTAGGTCACGGGTGGTAAATTACCAAAACATCCCTCTTGCATGGTAAATTACCATTTAGTCCATAAGAGGGGCCAATATGTAATTTTCCTCACCAATCACATTTGTACATAGGAGTGGTCTCTATTTGCTTCAATGGTGATGCTTAGGTGATGCAAATGGCGACTCCATCAGGTGCCAAAACCAACCCTGTCGCCCTGGCGACATCGAAATGCAAACCGCGACACTTGATTAGACTGATTTTGTAGTTTTGTCACAGTTTGGGAAGTGGTGACATAAGGGAGATCGAGGCGTGATTTGGCGGCTTAGATCTCGGCATTTTAGGGCTCTACAAAGTTGACGACTGGGCTGGCATTTTCATGGCCACCATTTTGGGCTGGAAATCGACCGGAGATGGGTCGGTTTTGGTTGACTTCACCGGTGGCTGTAACCTAGGGTTTGGTTCGTGCGTCCATGGCTGCATGTGTGAGGAGGAATAAGAAGTTGAAGAAGATAGGGGATGTATTTAGCAAAGGGCTGGGGTGCACGCATCTTCTTCTCTTTTGTCTCTATCAGGGTGCAATTAGAATTAGGTTGGGGTGCAATTAAGCTCAAGAGCCTTGCCTTCTTTTGGGTACAATTGGACATGGGCTGGGGTGTGCATAAGTTGTAACTTAAACCACTTGGGCCATGCGTTTGGGCCTGCTGTTTGCCCTCAAATGAAACGCAGTGTTTCATTAATGCTGCGTGGCCCCCAACTGACCAAAATTACTCCAATGCCATTGAACTTCGTAATTACTTGAAAACACTTAATTCACACCATTAAATCATGAGATATTACCTGAAAATCAAGAAAAATGAGATGGACATGAGGGCCAAAATCATACCAATTTTGGTTCGATCAGTCACGTCACCCCTATGCACAATTTCCCTTAAAAGATGATACTTCATTTCAATGTGTTTTCCTCTCTTGTGACTTCTTGGTTCTCTCGAATTAGCCACTACTCCACTGTTGTCACAGTAGATAGTGATCTACTTATTCGCATTAGGAACCACTTCCAAGTCAATCAAGAATTGGCGGAGCCAAATAACCTATTTGACAGCTTCGTATGCAGCAACATGCTTAGCTTCCATGGTGGAATCAGCAATACAAGATTGCTTGATACTCCTTCATATGACTGCTCCTCCTCCTCTAAGAGTAAACACAAATCTTGATGTGGATGTTTTGGAGTCAGAATCTGATTGGAAATCAGAACATGTATACCCAACGGGAATAAAATCCCCTCCAGAGTATACAAGCATATTATCTCTTGTTCTCTTGAGATACTTGAAAATATGCGTGACTGCCGTCCAATGATCAGGACCAGGTCTCGATTGAAACCTACTAACTATGCCAACAGCAAAAAAAAATATCTGGTCTAGTGTAGAGCATTACATACATGAGACTTCCAACTGCTGAGGCATATGGAACCTTACTCATGAATTGCTTTTCATGCTCATTCTTAAGAACTTGTTCCTTAGAAAGTTTGATTCCATGTCTAAAAGGTAACATACCTTTCTTGGAATCTTGCATGGAGAATCTAGACAAGATTTCATCTATGTATGAAGCTTGGGATAATGCAAACGCTTTATTCTTTCTATCCCTTATAACTTGGATACCTAGAATAAAACTTGCTTCTCCTAAGTCATTCATATCAAATTGTTTTGCTAACCATTTTTTTACTGATGTCAATACACCTACATCGTTTCCGATGAGTAGTATATCATCAACATAAAGAACTAGGAAAACCAACTTGTCGCCTTTAATCCTTTTGTATACACAGGGTCCGTTAAGGCTTTGAATAAATCCAAAACCTTTCACTGCTTGATCAAACCTTATGTTCCAGATTTATATGCTTGCTTTAGTCCATATATAGACTTTTGCAGCTTGCATATCCTTTCCTCTTGGCCTTTTTCAATGAATCCTTCTAGTTGCATCATATAGATGCTTTCATCAAGACTTCTGTTAAGGAAAGTTGTCTTGACGTCCATTTGCCAAATCTCTAGGTCTAAAGATACTGCAATGGATAAGATTATGTTAATGGATTTGAGCATGTTAATGGATTTGAGCATGGCCACAGGAGAGAAGGTTTCCTCGTAATCAATACCTTCTTTTAGTGTGTAACCTTTAGATACCAATATAGCTTTAAAGGTTTCCACCTTTCCATCCATACCTCCTTTTCTCTTGTATACCTACTTGCACCCAATGGGTTTTATCCCTTTAGGCAAGTCTATAAGGGACTAGACCTTGTTATTGAACATGGATTCAATTTTGGATTGCATTGCCTTTTGCTAATGGTGACATTCAACATCCTCTATTGCTTCTTTATACGTGTTGGGATCATCGTCATTTGGAAGATTCTCCACTGATTCTCCTATACCGATGTATCTATCAGGTTGTTTAACAATCCCACTATGACAAGGAATGGTAGGTTGTTGATTTTATGATAGTGTGGAACTTACAATTGGGCTAGGTTGTGTAACCTCTTGTAGACTTGTATCTCCTGACATCTCATTTAGGACAATTCTACTTTTAGGTACAAAATGATTCATATAGTCCTTTTCCAGAAAGTTGGCATTTATCGAAATAAATACTTTAAGATCTGAAGGACTATAGAAATAATATCCTTTAGTTCCTTTTGGATATCCCACAAATATGCATGTTTTTGAACGTAACTCCATCTTTTCTATCTTTCCTTTTAACACATACACATGACAACCAAATATCCTTAAGTGTTGTAAACTAGGTTTTCGCCCAGTCCATAACTCATGCGATGTTTGAGGAACCGACTTAGATGGTACATTGTTTAGAATATATATTGCAGTTTGTAAAGCATATCCCCAAAAAGAAATAGGAAGTGTTGAATAACTCAACATAAACTTAACCATGTCCAAAAGAGTTCTATTTCTCCTTTCTACTACCCCATTTTGTTACGGTATGCCTGGCGCAGAAAATTGAGAAATAATCCCATTATCAATAAGATATTGCTGAAACTCACTAGATAGATATTCTCCACTACGATCAGATCTCAAGATTTTTATATGTTTCTGAAGCTGATTTTCTACTTTAGCTTTAAATGCTTTGAACATGTCAAAAGCATCCGACTTATGTCTTATAAGATACACATAACCAAATCTCGAGTAATCATCAGTGAAAATGATAAAGTACTCATATCCACCTCTAGCTTGAATGCTCATAGGATCACATACATCAGTGTGTATTAATCCTAAACATTCAGTGGCTCTTGTGCCCTTGGTCGTAAACGATCTTTTGGTCATCTTACCTTCCAAACAAGATTCACAAGTTGGTAGATCATCAAACTTTAAGTCACTTAAAGGCCCATCACTAACCAATCTTTTAATCTTATTAAGGTTAATATGACCTAGGCGCAAATGCCATAGGTAGGTTTCATATTTTGATAATTTTACATTTTTATGATTAGGTTCTGTTGTTTCTGTGTCTAACAAGTGAGAGATATTTCTATGTAAATAGAATATACTGTTTTCCAATGTACCTTTGCAAACAAATTTGTCATTCTTACTAATAATAAAATCTTTATTAAAAGTAACCGAATATCCAAATTTATTCAAACAAGAAACTGAAATTAAATTCCTCTTGAATTGAGGTACATAATAAACGTCTATCAAATCTAAATGCCTACTAGAATCTAGATTAACTCTAATATCTCCTAGTGCATTGGCAGACACCAATGCTCCATTGCCCAAATGCAAGTTGATTTCATTCTTATTCAGCATTTTCCTTTCCTGGAACCCCTGCAAGGAATAACAAACATGATTAGTGGCTCCAGAGTCTATATCCAAAAATCTGTAGAATTTGTCTAGTGGTGTCAAAATGTGCCGGGCCTGAAGGGCTCGACACGGCCGGCCCGCCCAGACTGGCGGGCCGTTCCTGGCACGGCCTGCTTGTAGAGCGGGCCAGGCCAGGCACGGCCCACAGAATGGCCCGAGTTGGGCCAAGTTTTACGGCCTGGCGGGCCAAGCCCACCAGGCCGAACGTTATATATATATATATTTTACCGTTGAAAGTTGAAGTAGTTTATTATTCTTTTTTAAATTTTGACCGTTGCTGACGTCAGCAAACTGTCACATTTTAAAAAATTCTGCAAAATTTCATTTTGACCCCTCATCTCTTCTATTTTATATTTTTACCCACATTTCAAATTTTTCTATAAATACCCCCACCCATTCCTATTTCCCCACTTTCTCTCAAATCTCAATCTCTCATTCTCTCATTCTCTCATTCTCTCCATAACTCCATTCTCCAAGTCTCCAACTCTCCATTATTCTTTCTAATCTCTATTTTCTAATAATTTCATTCTTACAATCTTACTATCTCTCTCTCTCTCTCTAGTCTCTACTCTCACTCTCTCTCTATTCTCTACACTAATAATCTACCATTATAAATTTATAATATTATATTACTAATATTATTCTCTAATCACTCCACCAAAGCTTGAAGGTATGTTTTTCCTTTAAATGTTATTAATTAATTTTATTCTTTAGTTTTTAAATTTTATATTTATACTTAATATATTTATGCTTAGTTATTAATTTTGATATTTATTCTTATGTTTTATACTTTTATATGTATTTAATATTAATGGGGGGTTTTATGGTTAGTAACTAGGTATATTTATGAGTTAATATTTGTATGTTTTGTTATAAATTCTAATATTAAATCTTAGAATATTTGATTTAAGTTAATTTATCATTTTATGAATTTATGTCTAGTAATTAATTTTAATATTTGTATATTTTAATTATTTTTTTAGTTAGTAAATTGATGATTTTATGTTTAGTAATTGATTTTAATGTTTATGCCTTTATGGTTAGTAAATTTATGATGTTATGTTTATTAATTAATTTGAATATTTTTAATATTTTATGCTTAGTAATTTAGTATAATTATGATTAAATGCTTAGTAATTAATTTGAATCTTTGTATGCTTAGTATATTTATGATTAAATTGTTAGTAATTAATTTGAATATTTGTAATTTGTATGCATATTATATTTATGTTTAAATGCTTAGTAATTAATTTCAATGTTTGTATGCTTATTATATTTATGATTTTATGCTTAGTAATTAATTTTAATGTTTATGGTAGTAAATTGATGATTTTAATATTTATGTTTAAATGCTTAATAATTAATTTTAATGTTTATGGTAGTAAATTGATGATTTTAATATTTATGTTTAAATGCTTAGTAATTAATTTTAATGTTTATGGTAGTAAATTGATGATTTTAATATTTATGTTTAAATGCTTAATAATTAATTTTAATGTTTGTGGTAGTAAATTGATGATTTTAATATTTATGTTTAAATGCTTAGTATATTTATGTTTAAATGCTTAGTAATTAATTTTAATGTTTATGGTAGTAAATTGATGATTTTAATATTTATGTTTAAATGCTTAATAATTAATTTTAATGTTTATGGTAGTAAATTGATGATTTTAATATTTATGTTTAAATGCTTGGTAATTAATTTAATGTTTATGGTAGTAAATTGATGATTTTAATATTTATGTTTAAATGCTTAGTAATTAATTTTAATGTTTATGGTAGTAAATTGATGATGTTTGTATGCTTATTATATTTATGATTTTATGCTTAGTAATTAATTTTAATGTTTATGGTAGTAAATTGATGATTTTAATATTTATGTTTAAATGCTTAGTAATTAATTTTAATGTTTATGGTAGTAAATTGATGATTTTAATATTTATGTTTAAATGCTTAATAATTAATTTTAATGTTTATGGTAGTAAATTGATGATTTTAATATTTATGTTTAAATGCTTAGTATATTACTATATTTATGTTTAAATGCTTAGTAATTAATTTTAATGTTTATGGTAGTAAATTGATGATTTTAATATTTATGTTTAAATGCTTAGTAATTAATTTTAATGTTTATGGTAGTAAATTGATGATGTTTGTATGCTTATTATATTTATGATTTTATACTTAGTAATTAATTTTAATGTTTATGGTAGTAAATTGATGATTTTAATATTTATGTTTAAATGCTTAGTAATTAATTTTAATATTTGTATGCTTAGTAATTAAGTATATTTATGATTTTATGATCTTATGCTTAGTTAATAGTTTTTAATGACTAATGAGTTAATATTTGTGTTGTAGGAAATGGAATATCATCCTCAATTTGTGGACGGTCTTAATATGGAGGACGATTTTTTTGACCTTTCCGGGCCGGCGGGTACGACACCGGGACCTTCTGCTTCTGGCGCAACACCGACGTCATCACGTGTCCCCAAACCTAAAAGGCACACATCAAACGTATGGCAGTGTTTTGATATAGTATAGAAGACTATGCCAGACGGTCAAGTCATGGACAGAGCTCAATGTAAGTTTTGTCCTAAGCACTATGTCACTTCTGCGGGAGGGACTGGTCATTTACGAAGGCATATAGACAAATGCATGCCTGCACACGGACAGGTAGACACTACAACCCAGACACAATTACAACGGCACCCAAACGGGTCCGTTTCAACATGGCGTTACGACCCCATGGTTGCTAGAGAGTGCATGGCACGTTACATTGGATGCACTGATCAACCGATTAGTTTCGGTGATAATGTTTTTTACGAAGAATTTATTCAAACTGCATACAACCCCCAATTTAAATCTGTTTCTAGAAACACTATTAGGAACGATTTGATAAAATGTTTTCAAACCCAACGAGATAAGTTGAAGGCTGAATTACATCAGCTAACTGTCTCTATTGCATTAACTTCCGATATTTTGAACGCATGTTCCAAACATGACTATTTAACTGTCATGGGACATTATTTAGACTCTGATTGGAATTTACAAAAAAAAGTTCTTGGTTTTCGTCCTATGGAGTATGCACATACCGCATTAAATATTTTTAATGTCATTACATTCGTTTTAGAAACTTATGAAATAACCGATCGCATCATTTCTATCACATTAGATAATGCATCTGCAAATACTAGCTCTATTGCATTGTTTTTTGAAAAAGATATCCCGCAACATGGGGGTTATTTTTTCCATCAACGGTGTGCATGTCATATCATAAATTTAGTTGTACAGTCTGGTTTGAAGTTAGTAAGCGATCGTATAGATCGCATCAGAGATGCCCTTGCTTGGATCTCCAGTTCTACTCCAAGATTGAATGAATTTGGTAGATACTGTAAAACCTTCGGTCTACGACCCCGAAGATTCCTAACAGATATGCCAGTAAGGTGGAACTCTACTTACTTAATGCTTTTAAATGCTTTAGAATATGAGACACCTATTTCTAGTTTTTATAACTTGAAAATGTCTCAAGTTGGCAGTCCAATACTCACCGCAGATGATTGGCATGTAGCAAAGGTATTTGTTGAATTTTTAAAGGTTTTTTATGATTCCACTGTAATTCTTTCTGGGGTCTATTACCCCACATCTTCCCTGGCAATCCATCATGTTGTGGAAATGTATGAATTATTAAACAATTATAGGGAAGATGAAATCTTAGGCCCTGCAGTTGTTGCCATGGAAAAAAAGTTTACAAAATATTGGTCTACAATTCCTTTACTTTATGCTTTAGGTGTTATAATAGATCCTAGGGTTAAGTTATCTGGTCTTGAAACATTGCTAGATTATCTTGGTAATCTTTTGAGCATAGATTATTCTACACAGATTACTGACATTCGAACCCAGTTGTTCGAAGTTTTTAGTTCTTATGAGCACAGGTATGGCAACGTTGCGCAGCAACCATTAGAAGTACCAGACACACTCCCGAATCAGATAAGTTGGAACATTCTAAAACGTCGAAAAAAAGTAGGCGCATCAAGTTCTTCTTCAAGAGCTAGTGCAACCTCCGGTGCCGAACTGAAAAGCTACCTTGACGCTCAATACGACGACAGCTTTGACAGAGAGAAGGGATTTGAACTGTTGGTATGGTGGAAGACCTACAGCTATAAATATCCGGTCCTGTCACACCTAGCACGTGACATACTAGTTATCCCTGTTTCCACTGTTTCCTCAGAACAGGTTTTCAGCACGACTGGAAGAATTGTTGAAGAAAGAAGAAGTTCGATGACTCTAGAGATGGTGGAGGTATTGGCATGCGTTCGGGATTGGGAGCATGCTCGAAAGAGGTTGCAAAATGAAACGGTAGACGAAGAATTTGTTCAAAATTTCAGTAATTTATATGTCGAAGAGAGTTCCGGCAGTAACCAAATTTAGGACTTTTAGGTTATACATGTACATTAACTTGTAATACGATTGCACTCTTTTTCCCTTACCAAGTTTTTATCCCACTGGGTTTTTCTTGGTAAGATTTTTAATGAGGCAATCATGTAAATATGTAATACTGAGACTCCGAAATAAATAAATAATTCTTCATTTCATATTTTCATAATTTCATGATTTCATCTATTTTTATTTTCTTTAAGCTTTTAGCTTGATTTCATCTAAAATAATAAGTCTTTCTATTTTCTACATTTTTTTAACCGATTAAACTAATAAATAAGTTAGACAAATTACAATTACAAATATTTAAACAATATTATAAATTTATAATGTAACAATTTAAACAATATTATAAATTTATAATGTAATAAAGAAACAAACTAACAAATAAAATAACAAATTAACAATTGATGAATTGAATTTGAATACTTGATAACTTGATTTTAAATTTTGAATTAAAAAATTAAAATATTGGAAAAAAAAATTCAAAAAGGAAAATAATTTTTTTGTAAAAAAAAAAAAAAAAAAAAAAAGAAAACGGTCGACCCGGACCGGCCTGCCAGGCCGGCGGGCTCGGCCCGGCAGGCAGACCGATTTCACTTTTTTATTAATTTTTTTAAAAAAATTTTGACCGTTGCTGACGTCAGCAAACGGTCAGATTTTTCAAATTAACTTAAAAATTTCAGTTTCCCCCCTCATCTCTTCTATTTTATATTTTTACCCCATTTCAAATTTTTCTATAAATACCCCCACCCATTCCAATTTCCATACACTTTCACTTTCTCTCAATCTCTCATTCTCTAAATCTCTCAATCTCTCAATCTCTCAATCTCTTAAATCTCAATTCTCTACACTAGTCACTACTCACTAGTTCTAGTATTACTATCAACTAAATAACTAATCTACTATTCTAAATTTATAATACTATATTATTTTCAATTATTCTCTAATCTCTCCACCAAGGCACCAACTCACCATTCACCAAGGCACCAAAGCTCAAAGCCTCAAAGGTATGTTTTTGTTTTAAATGTTATTAATTAATTTTATGTTTTAGTTTTTAAATTTTATATTTATACATAATATATATATATATGCTTAGTTATTAATTTTGATATTAATTCTTATGTTTTATGTATATTTAATATTTATGGCTTTATGCAATTATGCTTAGTATATTTATGAATTAATATTTTTAATTTTTTATGCTTTGTTAATTGTTATAAATTTTAATATTTTAATGCTTAGTATATTTATGATTAAATTTAAATGCTTAGTAATAAATAATATATTAAATATTAATAAGTAGTATATTACTATATTTATAATTTATGATTAAATTTAAATGCTTAGTATATTACTATATTGTAGGAAATGGATCATCATCATCCTCAACTTCCGACGGAAACGGTAGCGGGATCTTCTGGTTCCGGCGTAACACAGACACCACGTCAGCCCGGTGGTATTCCTTCAAATTCAAAAATATGGCAGTGTTTTGACAAAGAAGAAATACCAAACCCAGACGGTGGGGTCGCAACAAAATATCGTTGTAAGTTTTGTAAACTCTTATTTGCCAGTTCTGATACAGGGGGAACCGGTCATTTGAGAAGGCATATGAGCAAATGCATGACTGGACACGGACAGGTCAACACTATAATTATAACCCGGACATAGCTACAACAGAACAGAGACGGGCCCGTTACGACTCTATGTATGCAGTATAGTAGTATACTACAGAGTTAGAGAGTAGAGATTGCACTCTTTTTCCTTTACCAAGTTTTTATCCCACTGGGTTTTTCTTGGAAAGGTTTTTAATGAGGCAAGTAGGCAACCATGTAATAATGATAATCCGAAATAAATAAATAATTTTTCATTTCATAATTCATATTTTCATGTATTTTTTATTTTCTTTAATATTTAATCTTTATTATCTTTATTTATTTTAATAATAAATCTATCTATTTTTTTAAATACACTTAATAAATAAAATAGACAAATTATAATTAAAATAACATAATTTAAATTATTTAAACAATTAAATTAATTGAATTAATTATTAATATATCTAATATTCTAATTATCTAAATGAAAAAACATATATATATATATATATATGTGGCACGTGCCGGCTTGGCCCGGCCCACAGGCCTGGCACATATGGCACGTGCCAGAAGCACGTGCCGGGCCTCATATGCATGGAAACGGGCTGGCCCGGCCTGGACCGTCAAATTCATGTGCCGTGCCAGGCCGAGCCCGTTTTCATGAACGGGCTCATTTGGCCCGGCACATGTGGGCTGGGCCGGCCCACATTGACACCACTAAATCTGTCAGAAAATATGTTTCAAGATAATTAACATTACCTTGTTCCTTCTTGTTCTGAGACTTTGGGCAATTACTTTTCCAATGTCTCTTTTCACCACAAAGGAAGCACTTCCCTTTGATCTTGGTTACTTTCTTGGTAGGCTCAAGTTGCTTTTTCTTCTGTTGTTGCTTGACCTTCTTACGGGTCTTAACAGTAGCAATTTTACCAACCATATGAATCATAGTAGATTCATAAGTAGGAGCAGGTGGTTTAGGAGTAATTAGAACAAACTTATGTTTTTCAGCTTGCAGCAACGACCCAATTTTCCTTTTCCATGTGACATAATTATCACCAGTTAAAGTATTATCTTTTAGGATATTGATTAGGGATGTGGTCATGATTTCTGAATAAAACAAAAATATATATAAGTAAATAATCATGATAAAGCACTTTCGAATATTTATCTTGAATTAAATAAATATTTCAATCGTAAAAGTTCAACGGTGATCCAACACCCATAAATGTCACGCCTCCTTTGGGAGTTTGTGCCATTTACTAGTTGAACTAGGTCTAGGGGTGTGCATTTTCGGTTTGGTTTGGGTTGAAGCTCAACGTTAAACCAAACCAATATAGATCGGTTTGGCTATATTTCAACCCAAACCAAACCAATGTGATTTTTCAAACCGATCCAAACTAAACCAAAAAAAGTCGGGTTGGTTTGGGTTGGTTTGGATAGGTTTATCGGATTATATTTGAACTCAAAATTTGTTTTTTTTTTTTTTTTTTTTTTTTTTTTTTGTATTATCATAAAAATATAAAAAAGTCATAACAACAAATAAACAAATAGTAAATGAATCTACAGTCCAAAGAAATAAACTTAATTCTTAATTCCAATTAATATAATAAAAAAAATCAAAGTATTCATAATCAATCATCAATAAAACATCTAAATATTTTTTTTTTTTAAATTCATAATCCATCATCCTTGACTCCATCAAAAAAAAAAAAAAAAAAATCTCAAAATGTATAAGAAAGTTTTCATCCATAAATATCCAGAAAATTTCAAAGGAGATATCCTATCAAATAAATCAAGATTAATCAAAAAAATATCCAGCCCTTCCTAAAGCTTGCTGAAAATCTTCACATCCAATGTATTGAAAACCTGTAATAAACCAAATTAAAACAATTTACTTAGCCACATAAGCAAAACATGATCAAAAATATTAAATTAGCTTTATACAATTAAAGACTTCATATATCTTAGTATCTTACCATGAATTAGAGGATTGAAAATATTAATCAATAGTCATAGGCTCCATCGTTGCAGATCCCAAAAACTCTATAGAAAAAGAAAGAAAGAAAAAAAAATAGCTTACCAAATGAATCAAAAAATTGTAACAATTGATGCATTCTCAATATAAAAAGAGAAAGAAAATGACAAATATATTACCTGATTCAACTACTTTCGGAAATTTCATCTCTTCAACTATTGATTCAAATTTAATTGACCGAGAAGTAGACCGCAACCAATTCTTTGTACATATTAAGACCTCCACTGTTTTAGCACCCAAGGAACTTCAGAATGAATCAAGAATACGCCCTCCTGTGCTGAAGGCAGACTCAAAAGCCACAGTAGATACTGGAATCGCAAACACATCCCTAGCAATATGTGATAAAACTTGATACTTTGTGGCATTTAATTTCCACCAAAGTAGAATATCAAAGTTTTCATTGTAGGGATCTTCACTTGGCTCCAACATATACCTATCCATCTCATTTTTTGTATCAATACAATCTTTCGTTTCTCACATTTTTTTGAATTTCTGAAGCATTGCGAAACGAAAATCACCATCATGCTTATCCTTGTCTACCTTCATCCTGTTCAATAATTGAAAATCATTAGAAGATTGGGTACCAATAGAATTAGAGTTCCGCCTCTTATAACACTCATAAAGACGACATAAAAGTTCTTTCAAACCTTTTGTCATTTCTTCACCCTTATCATTACCATACAAATGACCAAGGCAAAATGTCACATAATCCAACTTATATCGAGGGTCAAGCACAATTGAAATAAGCAAAAGTTTGTTTATGCTTTCAATGGAACCCCAGTACTTGCATATTTTTGCTTTATACTAATTGCCATAGTGCCTAAAAAAGGATCTGTATTTGTACTTAATTCTGTCAACTCGGATTGAATTGAAAACACTTCATGAAAATACAGATTAGATGTAACAGACAAAGAAGCACTAAATTTCAATGCTGCATCATAAAATTTCTTCAAAAATTTAACAAATACTCTATATGTTTCCCAATCATCAAATCTAGGTGGCCCCATCTTTCTCTTCCCACTCTCATCCTCTAAGAAATAACTGACATAATTTCCATCCTCTTCCTCCAACCGCTCAAATGCTTTTTGAAATTTTAAAGCACTTTCCAACATCAAATAGGTGGAATTTCACATAGTACACACATCCAATATCACATTTCCTTTACACTCTATTTTTTCATGCTCAACACATTTTTAAAATTTTTGTAACCTAGAAGGGGATGATCTTACATATCACACAGCATTGCGGATACTAATTATTGACTTGTGTATATCTTTCAAACCCTCACCAACAATTAGATTCAAAATATGAGCACAATAACGTACGTGAAAAAACTCACCTTCCAATATAATCCCATCAGTAGCCCAATTACTCAACTTCCTTTTCACATACTTGACAGCAACATCATTGGCACTAGCATTATCAACAGTTATCGTGAATACTCTCTCTATACCCCAATCAAGTAAGCATGCCTCAATGATTTTTCCAATGGTTTCACCCTTATGATTAGGTACCACACAAAAGTTTAAAATTCTATTATGTAATTCCCACCCACTATTGATAAAATGATCTGTGATAACCATATAATTAGTATTTTGAATTGAAGTCCAACAATCAGTAGTAAGGCAAACTCTTTGCTTATTAAAAGAAAACACGCTTTTCAACATTACTTTCTCATCTAAATAAAGTTGATTTATATCTCTAGCAATTGTAGTTCGAGAAGGAGGATCAAATTCTAGGCATGCTACAGAACAAAAGTGACGAAATCCTTCTCTTTCAACAAAACTAAAGGGCAACTCATCAAGAACTATCATTTTACTCAAAGCCTTCCTACATGCATCTTTACTAAATCCCACGGCTACAAGATTACCAGTACCATCACCCATATTTTTTTTTTTCAAAAGTCAATACCTTTTGTTTTTCATCCACCAAACGATTATGATATTTTTTGCATTGATCGTTCAAATGAGTCTATAAAGTACTAGTACCAACTTGTTTACTATCACAAGCATAATCTTTACCGTAGTAATTACAAGTACACCTATTACCTCCTTCATTTTTGGTGAAGTGAATCCACACTTTTGTTGGCATTTTCATTGGCTTTCTTTTCGTTCTAGCATCGGTGGCAACCAATACTTCATCTGTTGTTAGAGTTTCAGAAGGTTCAACTGTAGTAGTATTTGAGTTTTCAGCCATTGTAAACCTACAAATAAATGACAACAATAAAATAATTAAATATAAGTGTTATTTATTATTTTGACTATTAAAAATATATTATATAATTAACAAATTAATAACAACAATTATAAATGAAGAAAAAAATAACAAGTATATATATAAAGAGAACACAACAAAGATATAAATAAAAACAGTTAAAAAAACAGTAATTATATTATATATATATGTTATTTTTTTTTTTTTTTAAAAAGAGTGATTGTTGTATGCCTGTACCTGTATGCATATATATATATACACAGTTTCAAATAAACAAAAAGTACATACTACATAGTCTACATAGCGATATTAAATATATATAAAACAGAATACAATAACTTAAAAAAAAAAAAAAAAGTACCGAGAGATATTATATATATATATATATAAAGAGAGTTGTTCAGTACTTAAGACTTAAGTGTATACCTTGATGCTTGAGCCTTGATGGCTTGATGTTATCTGAAAGTGAGAGAATGAGTGCGGCTCAGCTTTTAAGATTTTAGGTTATAAAAAGTAGATAAGACTTTTATATAGTTTTAAAATAAAATAGGACAAAACCTAATTAAATGGGAAAAAGAAACGTGAATGACCGAAGGACAAAACAATATTATTAATATTTAAAATTTTAAAAGTTAAAAGTCAAAACCTGAAAATTGTGGTTTGGTTCAGGTTAGGTGGGTTGCATTTCACGTAACCCGAGACCGAACCGTTTTTGTTTGGTTTTTTTTTTTAAACCGAATGACACTAAATTTATATTAATAATTGAACCAATCCACCCATAATGGGTTGGGTTAATCGGTTTGGGTCGGTTTGGCGGGTTTTTGCACACTCCTAACTAGGTCTCACCTAATTGTTAACATAACAACCAGTGTTTTCAATTTTAGTCTTGCAATTTTATTGACAAGAACTCTTGTGAGGATATCAATAAAATCACATTGAGTGTGTTACCAAGATATCGACCTTCGATATTTTCTCTCACGAAAATCCCTCCTTTGAGAGTAGATCTCATTTGAGTCAATTGTCTAATCTATCCTTATAAGGAAGTATCTTGCTAAATTCCATTCATGGATACCACTTGGGGGGTTATCACACAAAACATAAAGCTCAACTAACCTTGGAGGCCATAGGTGTTTCAAAACACCTTCTCCCACTCAATTATTTAAGGCATGTGATTAAATTCCATAGAATGATTTACCAAGTTATCTAGATGCCAATTAGATACCTAAATCATTTAATGCATGTTCATACCAAAAGAGATATATGAGTGACACTTCTATTCTATATGACATGTTATCAAACAATAACAAATATTGTAATATTTACGGAAAAATAAATAGCCACAATTTTAGTCCATCTTAGAAAAACAAGTAAATTACATTTGTTGGAAATACAAAAAACCTAACTTGGCAAACAAGTCATCAAGCGGCTGTCCCGTGCACGCACCATGGCTGCCCCACCCATGGGCGTGCACATGCACCCAGCCCCCATGGGCAGCCTGATGAGGTCGTTTGTGTACTCAACAAAATAGTAAAAATGATAGTTTTTGGTTGATTCTTGAAAACTCTTTTAAAGCCACTTAATCCTTTAAAAATGTGATTAGATAGCAAAATAGTGAGCAAGTTCGTTCCACAGGGAATGGAGTGTTAATTAGATAAATTGACTAATCTTAAAACAATAAAACAAATCATAGAGTTGGATAAATGTGTGGTTTCTAAAGCCACCAATGCTAAACTACTCAAATGAAAATACACAAAAATGTTATGAAAAATAGAATACTCAACACCTTGATAAGAATAGTGATAAAATCAATTAATGAGAGAACTAGGGAATAGATCGATTAACACTTGGATGTGGGTAAGCTACTAGCATCATTAATGTACCAATCTCATTATGTTAACCACTTAGAGGCTTAGATTAGTGGGGTTGATATACCCACCACTAATCTATCCTATCCAATGGGTTCTTAATCACACAAAGGTTGTCGATCCACATGTGAATATATAACAAATTATTCCACTCAAGATAGCAATCAACAAGTGATATACAAGTCAATTATAATGAATGAAATCTAATTAAATTGAATGAATAGAACACATAAGAGATTCATTACAAGCTAGACTAAACCCACAACCAATTGTTCCTCAAATCTATCCCCTAGATTAGGGGTTTAGTTACACATAATTGCAATAAATGAAAAGAAGTAAATGATAAGGAAATAACCCTTGGGTCACCTTCTTTAAGCTCAATCCTTCTTCTCCTCTATGCTCCTAGATGCAAGGAATGGAGGATGAGGAAATGTCTTGGAATGTGGGTGTTTTGGTGGAAAGTTACTAAGGATTTTGGTGGAGAAATGGTGGGATGAGGAATGATGTAATGAAGTAATCAAGGTTTTGTGTTGAGGGTTGGATGGATTAGATGAGTTCAAGGAGAGAAATGGAGGATGATGAAAAATGTGCCATGGAAGTTGATCTAGATCTGAAATGAATTCTCTGAATTTTTCTCTCTGATTTTCGATCCTTTTGAAAGTGAAGAGACGCTCATATATATACTCACTCATGGACATGTACTGGTAACGACTTGATTCGCTGATGTGGAGCCTTGGTCGCTATTTGGTCGCTCTGGCGACCATGGAGCGTAAAACGGTTAGATGAAAAGGTCGCTCTGAAAACCATCTTTCTCGCTCTTTGTCAAGTGGCGAACATGACCAAAATGTGTAGAGGTCGCTCTTTGTGCATCAAGGTCGCTCTGGCGACCATAAGTGGCGACCTTGGAAATGTGAAGAGGTCGCTCTTTGTGCATCAAGGTCGCTCTGGCGACCATAAGTGGCGACCATGCCTACGTTGGAATTCCTACGTTGGAATTCCTATGTGGTCGCCACTTGTCCTTCTAGGTCGCTCTGGCGACCATAAGTGGCGACCTTGGAAATGTGAAGAGGTCGCCCTTTGTGCATCAAGGTCGCTCTGGCGACCATAAGTGGCGACCATGCCTACGTTGGAATTCCTACGTTGGAATTCCTATGTGGTCGCCACTTGTCCTTCTAGGTCGCTCTGGCGACCATAAGTGGCGACCTTGGAAATGTGAAGAGGTCGCCCTTTGTGCATCAAGGTCGCTCTGGCGACCATAAGTGGCGACCATGCCTTGAGTGCACTAGGTCGCCACTTGCAAGGGAGGTCGCCAGAGCGACCCCAAGTGGCGACCCCACCTGATTGTTTTTGTGACCTTCTGTCGCCATGGCGCTCAAGTGGCGCCCAAGTGGCGACCTTTTGATGCCTTTGGGAACTCTTCTGTCGCCATGGCGCTCAAGTGGCGACCTCCATTGCCCAAGTGGCGAAAATGCCCTGTTTCTTCTCATTTGTGAGACATTTTTGCACAAGTCCTCCACCTTCATCTCAATTGCTTCTGAAACCTAATAAAACCTGAAACACTCAATTTAACAACATTAAACACGGGGAAATGCCCGAGAATCAAGCAAAAAGAAACGGAAATGAGGGCCAAAATCATACCAATTTTGGCTTGATCACAACCGTGTGCCCCAAACCACAACAAACGCAGCTGTATGCTTGTTTGCGCGCACGCTTGTTGCTTTGGTGCGCACAGTGTAGGATTGGTACCGGTTGCTTCCTTTTTCTGCTTCCAATTCTTCAACTCTTCGAATCTTCGATACTTGATTATATTACAGCAGAAATATTACTACAGAATTTTTTTTTTTTATATACATTACTTCAATTTTTTTTTATTATATTTACTTCAGTAATTTTTATTACAATATTTACTGCAGTATTTTTTATTACAATAGCAAAATAAAAAAACTTAGCAACTACCAAGAAGGAAATTATGGTGATAATATGCCACCCTTCTTGTTACAATTCCAAAACAAAAATACATTGGAATTCTAGGACCAAAATCGAGAAACAACAAATCATATTATAATAACATATATAAATCCATACATTCTAATGTAATTATATATGAGAATACTTAGAGTGCCATCTCTTTCTAAAACATGTATATTCACAATAAAAGAAATAGATTCACGTATATAAACATCAATTAATCAAGGGTACAACCAAGGCTCTGATACCAATTGTAGGGAAAATACACGCGGCGGAAGCGAAAAATTGATTTATATATTTTAAAGAAAATTCCTTTAAAAGAATAAGCTTAACCCTTGATAAAATTAACATATAATAAAAGATATCATACCTTTTCACGTGATGATTGATGTTACGTGATGATTGATGTTGCATCGATAGTAATTTGTAAGATTTTCCAATCTAATCACTAACGTGAATCACCCAAGAGTGTGGGCTCCTTTTCTTTGAATTGTGTACCTGATGATGGATAACAAAAAACTTTTGTTAGTCACAATAATCTTCCAAAAGAAAACGAAAAATGTTCGGTCACTTGTGAATTCTCAATCTATTGATCGAAACTCGTGTGAACCTTATTCGAAGTTGTGCACTAAGCCTTTTGATGTAAAAGCTAGTAGTGCACTATCGAAAACAAAATGTTCTCCTTCTTATTTCTCTACTTGGCCGAATTCTACATTAGTCTTTAGAGTTGGATTTATTTTTCTTAGCAAAATAAAAATTTTCTCAATTAAGAATTAGGGTGGCCGAATTCTATGATGGGGTATACATATGGTGGCCGAAATCCTCCCCTAAAAAGAATAGGGCTGGCCGAAATCTCCCCTAAATCTTTTAGGGTTGGCCGAAATCCTCTCCCAAAGAGGATTCATCCTTATAGCCAAAATCGTCCCCAAAAGAGGATTTGTGTTTCACCAAAATTCCTATCAACTTAAGAATCCAAACCATAATCCAACTCTTTAGTGTATTAGCTAATAATATATTAAATATTACATTAAATTGTGAGTTAATCAAATACTTCCTAATTTAACTATAAATAAATTCCTTTTATTTATCTACTTATCAAATAAAGTCTTTGATTTTTATTATACAACCAACAATAGTATAACACTAAGAAACCTATTTCCTAGTTAGAAAAAGATTTTGATTTTTAATTAATTAAATAAATAATTAATAAATTAATTAACTTCCATTTAATTAAATAATAAAATAATATAATATAATAGGCTTATTTACTAGCCTCGCCACTCAAGTCCATATCATGAGCCATATATTATTTTTCCATTTTATTAAATCCATTGGACCTTAATAAAAAGTTCACATATGAACTAGACCCATTCTTACTAAAAGAAACAAGTCCACATGCCTTAATACAATTCTAGATAGTCCCATAATTAGTCTGGCAGAATATATCAAGTGATCCATGCAAGTCCGTGTGGATTGGGGATCTTGGTGAGCTATCTAAATTTAAACTTCAATAGACATAACCCAATCACAATCAACAAATGATTCACTTAGGTCCGATCTATTAATTTTAGCTCATTCCACTAAAGAACTAAAATTGAACTCTTAAATAAAGATAGAATAAGTAAATGTTTCTTATTCATACCTTAAACAATCATATTAGAGATAGTGTATCCTCGTGAATAATATCAGTAATCGCTAAGAGCTCATAGACTGCCTATAGCTTTCCTAGTTACCATATTTACTCATATAACCACATTTTGAACTTGGATATTCTGACTTGTCTAGAAGCCATGTTTCAATAGATGTTATCGAAAACTCAACGTTAAGATTTAATATCCAATACCTCAAAATATCCATATGATAATATTATACTCTCATTTAATAAATGGAGCCACGAATCACGATGTCCATATCTATAAATGAAGTCCTCTATCGATTAACAAATGAATACCACCAAATTATCGAGGATAGACTATGCTATATAATCGTACTCATTGATAGTTCAAATGGTAACACTTGTAACCATAAGTCCATCATTTATCTCAGGATTAAGATAAACTCTACGATTGTCCTCATAATGAAAACTTTTATCCAGTGACGGTTCTAAATAAAGTATTTCATTGTGATCCTATTCAATGCACCTAGTGCACTAGATTCTTTTACTCAAAGACACTTTGATGATTTTAGACTCATCATAACACATTCGATCCCACTCAAATGCTAGCAAAAGAATCTACAACTTTAACATGATAAAGGTGCCCAACATTTATCTTAAGTTGTGAACATTATTCAAAACTAACTAAAGAATTGTGTCTACCTCATACATATCTCGATGTACGAACAACTTCTTTTCTCATAGTCTTTTGACTTTATGATTATTTACTTTTGACAATTATAATAATTAAACTATAAATGCTATAAGACTTGTTAAACCAGAAATCACTTTACTAATATGAAAAGATTGTCAAAAACAATATTATACTCTTGCTATTGAGCATAATCCTAAAAGCTGGAATAAAATTGGATGAGCTAGAAGAAAGAAGAGATCTAGTGAGAGTGAGGAATGCGAGTTATCAACCAAGGGTGGTTAGATATTATAACTTGCACGTCCGAATAAGGAGATTTAAGCTCGGGGACCTAGTCTTGAGAAAAGTATCTCCAAATACAAAGGCAAAGGTGGCCAGCTCCTTGGCATACAAGTGGGAAGGATTGTCCCAGGTGGTCCGGCTAGCTGGAAATGAAGCATATCGCCTAACCCGACCGGATGGGTGATCGGTCATTTATTGTATATATTTTCGATCCCCATTCCTCCAATCAATTGCTTGTTTCTTGAGTCTTTTAGAGTTTTAATTTGTGTGTTTGAGCATTTTTTAGGTTGTTGAATCCAAGTGATGTAATTGAAGTATTTCAGAGAAAAAAGGGCAATTTGGCCAAATACCGCGGCTTAGGCAAATATACATCAAGCGGAACATCTTGCGTCAAAGTCCAGAGGTGCAACATCCAAATTACTGCCCCCTAGGCACCTACCTACCTTGCTGTCCTACCTAGTGGTCAGCTCCAGAGGTGTCGCTTTGTATTTTCCGCGGGGTAGGCAACTTACCTACCCAGCGGTACATCCAGCGGTAGCCCGTCAGTGCAGATGACCCATATTGCAGGCCCCATAACTCTCAGCTCCGATTGAACTGTGTGTTCTTCCACCTATGGATTTGAAGCCCCGGAAGTCTAGTTTCCAACCCAATTTACGTCTTGTCAATCTGAATTTTCTAGAAGAAGTTATGCCCGTTTTAGTGTCCGAAGGTCAGATCAGTCAGTTATTAAATCCGCGAATGCTTTCGGGATTTGTTTCGCAAGTTGTCGGAACGGGAAATATTACCTTCTTGGACATGTGTGGGAGTCTTGGAAAGCAATTAGACATCTAATCCTTATCTTCCTTCAATAAGTAATCAATTTGGATGGATTAGGAAAGAAATAGAATCCCAAAAAGGTAGAGTTCTAAAGGGGAGTTGATTTCCTTGTTGTTTAAGGGCTTGGCTTAGCATCTACACCTATTTATGCCCCTTTGAACCCTAATTTCGGGAGATATAGAGAGAGAGAGAGCCATAGAGAGCCAGCCAAGGGAGGTCCCCAGCCACCAAAGGGGCCGTCCCCCTTCACCATCATCCATCTTTACACATCGGGGGTTTGCAAGACGAAGAAGACGCATCATTGAAGATTTGAAGAATTCATTGAAGGCCTCAATGGGTTTTATCTTTTCTATCTCTTGTCTTTTTATTTCATCTATGTGTAACTAAATCTATACTAGGGATTCAATGTGAACCTCTATGAATACTCTTTGTTAGAATTGACTATATTTTCGTAATTCAAGTTTTGATTCATTCAATTTGGGATTTCTTCTTGTCTATGCATGGTTAGTGCTAGTCTTGAATCTAGGGTTTATATGTTAAGGTTGAGAGATGTGTGGGTTTCACCAGTCTTAACCAATAATCAATTGAATGAATGAATTTATCGTAGCAGGTTATTGCACGTTATCTTTGGTTCTCTTGTTCTTGTGCTTAATGGGTTTTCAATCATAGTTTTTATGCAGGGTTTGCTAATGACTGTGATTGAGAATACTTGATTGTGTGCTTTGTGGGTTGTAGGTTATAGTTGATATGCAGGGTTTGCTATTTACTCAACTGAGAAACGCTTGGTGTATGGTTGATGTATTTTCTGTTATAGTTTATATGCAGGGTTTGCTATTGATTGTAGTAGAAGTACTTGATTTATCCCAGGACCACATAGCACTAATTATACATGATTTAAGAACGAACCCTTAACTTGATTAACATTCTTTGTGAAAGTCAATTCGAAGCATTGAGTAAACGTAGTTGGGGATCATTGATGACCTAGTCCTCTCACCTCTTGATCACATTCACATATTCTTGTTAACTGCTTTCTTAGTTTAATCTAGTTTTAATCTCAAATCAATCAAATCAATCTGAAATCTCCTGGTTACTGTTACTTGCTTAGCTTTAATTAGAATTAGTTTTAGTCGATAAATCACTTTTCCTCGTGGGAACGATCCCTACTTGTCGCTGTACTTATCTCACGGTTCGTGCACTTGCGAGTTAGGTTTTTATAACACGATTTTACACATCAATGGGGAAGAGTTACCTTGGCTATGCAACGCTTAGTATTTGAAGATATTTTACCCTTGATGGGCTTTTTCTATTTATTGTCTTTTGTTTAAAATTTAAGCATTAGATTAGTATAACTTTTTGGATTTATCTTTCTAATCAGTTGTTATTGTTAATATTTAGATTGAAGTTATCAATAAAAGTCCTTATTGAGGGAAAAAAATTACCCAAAGACCAAGAAAAGTGTTCAAAGTTAATTTGTCTTCATTTACAAAGACAAGCCTGTAGCACCAAAGACTGCCAAGGCCAAACGAATGCTTGGAGGGCCGAGTGAGGGAGCTAAAAGCAGAAGTCAAAAAGACAATGCATACTCACCAAAACCAACTGGGTGTATAGAAGCACTGTTAGAGCGACTTCAGGTGTTAGATACCTGATGGGATGCGCAAAAGTTGAATGGGGTAACGTAAATTTCAAATGAAAAAATATATATAAAACGAGTCTAAAATAATCTAGAGGGGGGGGGGGGGGGGGGGGGGGGGTGAATAGATTTTAATCCGGTTATTACCAAATATTCAGAATTAGTCAATATTGCAAAAATAACCCCAAGCTAGTCAAATACAAAATCAAGTGTAAAGGTGCGGAATTTAAATGACACTTGATTTTTACGTAAAAACCTTCAACAAGGAAAAACCATGGGCTGTTATGTGCGCCACACAATGAACCTCGAATCCACTAATTGCAATGGTGTTTACAACCTAGGTTGACCACGTCAAACCTTATGGTCACTAACCCACCACTACTATCCGCAGGCCTTTAAAAGTGAACCTAGTTCCTTGCTTGCAAATTACTAAAAGGCAAATACAAGACTTGTCTCTCAAAGAGAAGAGATAAACACAACCTAAGGTGAATATATGCAATATTTAAGATGCTAAAATGCAAGGTTAGACATTTAAGCTTATCTAGGCATGGATGAACATGTTAGAGACATTCCTAAATATCATGTGGCTATATGACATTCATGCAACCTAGCTATATGTGCAAATCAAACCCTATAGGCAATAGCTATCACAAACAACTCACAAAACACAATAAAAACTATCTTGAAACTAGTCAAGTCATAAAGATGCAATCTTGAGAATAGTCAAGGAATAAAAAGCTATCTTGTAGAGAAAGAACATGTGAAGTGATGCTAATGAAGTTCTAACTACAAGTCATGTGAGAAAAGATGAACACCCTATAAAAATAAAACTAGAACATGCTAGATGATGTATAAAACATGAAAGTATGATGGGTGTTTGTGTTTTGTGTAATAAAAAATCAAGTTTTGATATCTTTGCTTTGAAGATACTTAATGGCTCTCAAAAGATGTAATTTTTTCCCTCAAAAAACAACCAAAGGCCATCAAGACATATAAATATAAGATCCAAGCAAAGTGGTGTCGTTTTGGAAAAAACATTCCAGCTTCTTGCCTATTGCGCTGGTGCTGCACTGGTCAAGTAGTGCACGACCAGTGCACCATGACCAGTGCACAAACAGTGGCACACCTCTGCCAATGTTGTGCTAGTCAAGTTGCGCATGATGACCAACGCACCACTAGAGGCAATCCTCTGCCAAAGTTGCACTGGTCATCTGCGCTAGTCCAGCGCATGTGGACCGGCGCACTGCGCGGGTCATGCGCGGGTAAAGGTACCAACGCACAGCACATGATGCAAGCAACACACAAGAAAATTGTGCACATGTGATTGGTGTAAAGTAAACATACAAAAAGCAATAATCACACATGCATGCTAGAGAGTGTGTGTGTGTGCAACTAAATCTCTTCAAATGAGTGTCAAGATCAAGTAGCTACCTTCCTTGAAGCTCTTGATGTCCACAATGAGGTCCTTAAGCATTTGAGTAGAATTTCTTCAATCTTAAGCTACCCTTAAAAGATTGAACCCCATTGTGATTTTGTCAATGAAATAAGCCAATCGAAAAGTGATGCACTTACATCAAATTTGAATGCCAGTTAATGAGATACTTGACTAAGATAAGTTTAGTTAATGAGATGTGGAACATCCCCTATTCCAACGAATATTAAGTAACAAACTACTGGGAGACGTCCCAGTGACTTAGTTGCCAGATAAAAGACAAGAGTCTATAAATTAGATACCATGTAAATGGCATAAAAGGAACACTACTTGGCAATAAGATGGATTAAAAGTGGTCTAGGCATACAAGCCTAAAGATTGGTCACCAGTTAAGTCAATTTTTATCATTAACAAGATAACCTACCAGGTTGAGCACGGTCGGTTAACAAGATACCCAACTAGACCAATTATGGTCAGTTAACATGATAACTGATCGAATCAAAGATGATCAGTTGATGAGATAACCGATCGGATCAAAGATGGTCAGTCAATAAGATAACTGACCTGACCTAAGATAAATAGTTGATAAGATAATTGATCAAGTCCAACATAGCCAGTTAATGAGGTAACTAAACAGCTGGTTTAACGAACCACTTGGTTAAGATTACTAAACAAGTTCGATCAAAAGATACTTGGAGTAGGAGTAATCTGCAAGACATTGTCCATATTTGTTGTATAATTAGCTTAAGCCAATGGGTAGGATGTGCCTTATATCGATTGGTTAATTGTTCAGTTAGGTTGGTTTAGCAAGTTACTCGGCTTAGTATAACAACAAAGACAGCGTTAGGGAAACTTGTAATTCCATTAATAAAATTTATAAAGATAGGTACCAAAATCAAAAACAGTAAAGAGGAGAAGCACATCGAGATTATGCCTTTGATACGCCGGAAGGACCTCTAGGACTGGAGCCACCAGAAGGATCGTCCCCATAACCTTTGGTCAAATTTGTGAACTTTGGCCAACTGATATCGTCCAGATCGTCAGTCATGAAAGATGAGTAATCTCTAACATTAACCTCATCACCTAAGATGTTGACCTTTTGATCGGTATGAAAGGTTACCAGGGAAGAATCAGAGGGTAGTTCCAGATGCATGATATGAGGCTCCTTCTAGATCGATTGGCAATAGGCTCGTTATCTCATTCTCTGATTTTTGATGGCTTATAGGGAATCGACTTTATGTTTCTTGATTGTACTATCTCATTTTCGGTGAGCCTCATTTGTAGATCGCTTCTTGCCACCAAAGAACATTCGAGCAATACATAGCCCTCGTTCTAGCTCTCTTAACATGCTGACATCAAAAGCAGGAGACCTCTTATACCGATCAACAACTTGAATTTCACAGGCCAGCTTGGCTTTTTATGAAAGCATCTCCATGTTGACCTATTATTGACATAAATCCTCAGCCAGTTTCTCGTAATGTAGCTTGACTTCCTCATATTTCTATTGAGACTCAAGCATCGAGTGCTGAGCAGCAGTCATAGTCTCCTTGCTAGTCCTAGCCTCTTTTTCAAGCTTGGTGGCCGCTTGTTCAGCCAAGATGGCCCTCGATTCAAGTTCTACGCACCGTAGTTCGGCCTTGGCTATGCCTACCTCCAGCTGACCATTTTTTAGATAGAGCTCCCTCAGACTCTCAATAGCCATGTAGGCTTTAGTTTCAACACTTACTAAAGTTCTCCTTAGAGCATCTTTGATAACCTCACACTGCCTTATTCTTTCCTCGTAATCTCGTTTTATCTTTGACTCGCTGGCTGAGGTAGATTTGAGCACCACCCCATTTTCTTAGTAAGTTCCTTCTTACTATGAGATAAGGAATGCTAAATACTCACATATACACCATTACTGAAGACAGCGCGAATCCACTTAGAACTATTGGCAACCTTGGGGTCTTTCCAATATTCTTCTCTAATGTACCATTTGCCAGCAAACATAGAGCACAACATATCAAGGGGGTTGACCGATGGTCCACCAAAGCTTGAAGGGGCCATAGGTTTAGACTGAACCGTACTTGGGAAGGGTGCTTGGTGCTGGTACAAGTAAGCCTCCTCCTTATGGAGCGAGTAGTTGAGGGAGTCATGTCCTTCTGGATTTGAGGTTGAGAGTCAGGTTGAATGGCTACTTGAGAGGCCAACTCCTTGTGTGCTTCATCAACCTGAGTGGCACTACCCTATCTAATCGAGGGATCCATTTTAGGAATAGTTCTCGAAGGAGCAACACTAGTTTGCCCTCGATCGGTGTCACCAACTAGGCTAGTTCCAACATCACCCACAGGGGTAGCCACTTCAATGTTTGGCAAGACCCTGAATGATCAATCCAAGTGCACAAAAGTTTTGTCAACATGGTCCAATACTTGCTCAGATATGTTGTTGGAACCAGTGAGATCAATAGCATCAGGAATGCTCTCATCAGAGTCAAAGTCTGTAAAGACTATCTGATGTTTCACCACAAAGCTCATGGGAGCCTTATCAGCTCACTGAGTAAGGCAATCAGCTAGAGCTGGCATGACAAAAGGATTGACTTGAGCAAGAGATGGTAAAGGCTGGTCAGCTGATCAGGGTTGCTCAGTTTGCTGAGGAAAGACTTAATCGACAACTTTGGCTTGACTAGGTGATTGAGGAGTATACACCATTGAAAGGCGGTCAGTCTTGTTTGAAACTATTAAGATGTGTCTAAATATACCTAGGGGTGAATAGGTTTTAATCAAGTTAATTACCAATTTTTCTTGATTAGTCAATATTCAATAATCACCCAAATTAAGCAAACACAATCAACTAAATTTTAAGTGCAGAAAACAATAAATCGCATGTTGATTGATTTACGTGAGAAATTTCACAACTGGAAAAACTCATGGGCTATTGTGCCAGTTACACATGGTCCTCAAATCCACTACTTGAATGAAGGTTTACAATCTAGGTTGACCTTAACCATTCTTGGTCACTAACCCTTTCACTTTACCCAATGAGCATTTAATAGTGATCCTAGACCAATGCTTGTAAACTACCACTCGTAGAAACAAGACTTAATGATGCAGTCGTTTTGCGCAACAAAATAATATTTTAAAATGTGATCGTTTTGAAAACCGATTTTCAGCACTTAGATAGAAAATTAGTAAAGTGGTAAGTAAGATTCGTTCCACAGGGAATTAGAGTGATTAGTTGAATTAATTAGCTAATCTAAATGCGATAAAATAAATCATAGATTAATGGATGAGTGTATGGGTTGTCAAGCCATCAAACATACATGTAAAATAAACCTAATAAAACTAATAAAATGAAATGCTCAACAAATCTAGATAAGATATATGGAATAAACAATTAATAGGAATTCTAGGGAAATGATAGAGTAGCTAATGGACAATGAGCAATTCATGCATGGCTTCTTTAATGCACAATCTACACAATCAATGACCGATCTCATTCGAATGTGTTGTTTAGGTCATCACTACGAACCCTAAACAACTTCCCACCGCAATGCCTAACCGATTAAAGAAAGGGGGTCACGGCGGGATCGGTTAGTGACGATCAAATGGTCTAGACAATCAAGGTTGATCACCCCTCCAAAAGCCTATCCTATTCACTATGTGCTCTAATCGATTAAGTGTGTCAATAACTCAATCAATTTTATCACAAATTAATCCTACAACATATTGTAATTAACAAGCGTGTCAATAACTCAATTAATCACATAAGTGCAAGATCTAATTAAAAAGTAAATAAAACTTAAATCATGCAAACATAATATTTAAAGCTGTTAATCGCCAAAATTGGCGAAGGACCAAGGAAGAATTTTCCACCTCAACGAAAGGAGAATATAGGAGTGCAGACACCGTCCGACTGCCCCGACAAAGGCGGACTCCGATTGACCCGAGTACACACTCCCTCCAGCGGGGTCCGCCCCAGCCTTTCCCCTGCTTCTTTAGAACCCTGCCAGCATCTTGATTCATAAGTATCGTCCCAAGCCGGGGTACTCGCTAGACCCTACAGCGCGGTCAAAACCCGTCATACCCCGCTCTCCTATAAACCCCGTAGCACCCCGACACGGAGTTCCACTAAGCATCCTACTACAATATCAACCCCACAACACCCCGACATGGAGTTCCACTAAGCACCCCGCTATAATACCAGTTAGACTTCTTTTTACTCCATCAGCAGGATACTTACTAGCTTGCACTTTTTGATATAAGCTAGCCCGCCAAGCAAAAGGATACCAGGCAACAAGATTCTCATACTAGAAACTAAAAACTCCGTAAAAGACCCACTAAAACATGGCCGTACATAGGAGATATACTCTTTCCCTCTGGAGAGTCCTATTTTAAACAGGTCAACTCAATCAGAGTCTTCCTAGGAAGGAAAGATTTGCCTAAGAGATTGACTCCTCCTAGGAAGGAAAGTCTAGATTCTACACGTAAAAGCTCCAAGATTATCTCCTAAAAAGAAGAGGATCCTGCATTGGCCAAACTCTAGATCGAAATTATAGGAGTGCGTGGCAAGCAATAGGACCTATATAAACAACTACTTATTCATCGGAAAGAGGACGGAAAATCCTCTCCAGAAACCCTACATTCAAGTTCTACTTATCGACAGGCACGAGGTCCCCATCACCACCATCTCCATTACCCACTGAATCTCCATGCCTTATAATTAATCCTGAATGTATAGTTCACATATTTGTAATGCAAAGTGACAATTAATAAGAAACTCATTTTTTATCTATTTTCTGTTGTCCTATGTCGTATTTGCATTGCTTAGGATAGTTGGTATCGAACCACTTGATACCCCTCCGACCAGGGTTGACTTTTGATCTTGGTCTTTGTAAAGTCGTTATTTGGAATTTCACCCTCAGTGACGATTTTCCGATAACAAAAGCCTTAATAAATACTCATGTCCAAAAAGTCTCTCAAATCATCCCCTAAAATAGGGGTTTTAATTACACATAAATACAAACAAGAAAAGGAAGTAAAATGGAGAGAAATCACCCTTGGGTCTCTCTTGTAAGCTTGATCCTTCCTTGAGCTCCCTTGCTTGAATCTTATGTAAAGAGTGGGTGTTGAGGATGTGTCTAGATAGGTGGAGTCATATGGAAAGTGACAAAGGAAATAGGTGGAGAAGATGGAAAGAGAGAAGTGATTTAGGTGGAGTAATCTAGATGTTGAGTTTTAGGTAGAAAAGAAATGGAGGGATTAGGAATGGTAGAAAGGAGGTTTCTTGGCTTTCAAGAGATGTCAAGAGTTAGCATAAAATGGTGTATTTATATGTTAGAAAAGTTAGGGTATGAAATGGGCATGAAAGGACAAGAATACCCCTCAAAAATGGCTTGAAAAACGTCCATTCATTGCTTCTAGAAAGTGGAGTTCGCCATGGCGTCGCCCTAGGGTCGCCGTGGCGACAGGGAATGTGCAGCAGTTACTAAAATGGGCATAACCTTCTGTAGAAGACTCGGAATCACAATCCGTAAAAACCGCTGGAAAGTAGACTTCCAGGGCTTTCCGAATATATGTAATTGGAAATGTGGTTTGATCTAAGGAGAGAGGTGCTTCTTTGAAGATGAATAATCTGCACACACTTTTTATAATTTCAGCCCCTTTTGCCACGAATATTACTCCAATGCCTTTGAACTTTATAAAAACCTGAAAACACTTAATTTACACCATTAAATCACAGGATAATGCCCAAGAATCAAGCAAAAGGAGAAGGAAATGAGGGCCAAAATCATACCAATTTTGGTTTGATCAAATACCCTCAAACCTATCTTTTGCTCGTCCTCGAGCAAAACAAACATAAGCACACAATGGACATATATCTAAAACTCATGCAATCAACATTAAAGTACCAACTCTTTGTAAATGACTCAAAAGTCAATATTCGACCTGCAAAACCAAAAAGTGAAGAGATTAAACCAACATTGTGTTTGTTAGGAAATAATGCATGTAAGAGATGCTAAATAAAGATTAAAGTCATGCCACTCTAAGTACACATTGCATGCAATGCGATTCTACATTCAAGATGCTAAAGCTTCAAAACTAAAGTGCAATTCGGAAAATAATGTAATTCGCCTCGACATCTAATCCTCACCGGATTCTCTCATTTTCACACAGATTCCAAGGCTTCACTCACAATTCATATGCAATATGAGTTTATGCTCAAGATATCAAATATAATTGCACATGATCATTTAAAAACACAATTTCTAAAAATTTGTCACATGAATGGAATTGAAAACCATGAACCGGAAAGAACATGCATCAACCAAAATTTTCAAAATGGACATCCCTAAAGATCAAATAGGTTTTTCATTTGGTTGTAATGTGGCCAAAGGTGAATGGTGAGTCAATAAATGGGAAGAATTGATAACTAACACCCAAAGGTCACACACTAAGGCATACATTCTAATTGAGCACAACTTACTCATTACAACTTGCATATTCCACACTTTGGCGTCCAGGCTTACAATTAACTTTGTGCATTTTTCTACTTTTAATTTTCATTGATTAGCTCATTTGATTCCACATAATTGATCTAGGCACTTAGTGCCTCATTCATTTTTTTTTTCTTTTCTTTCTTTTGCATTGCTTTTCTTTTCTTCTCCTTGCTTGTCTTTTTTTTTTTTTTTTCAAGCATAGCATTTCATCTTTTACATGTGTTTGCACATACATACTTGCCTAGGTACACGCCTTACATTTTAATACTCTTTAAAAGCTTACATTCAACCCCTAAGCCTTAGCAAACCATTTGGTATAAGGTAAGTCTAGTGTTTAGGCTATAGGTTATGTTGTTGTGGTTCATGAATGAAAAGCTTAATTGTGTTTGAGTTCAAATGGGCAATGGAGCACACACATAGAGGGATTGGAAGTATTTAGGCCAATTTAGTGGTTCTTTCACATGCATTGCCTAAAATCATTTCTAAAGGTTTGCCCACAAAGTCAATCAAGGCATCCATAAGCAGTCCATATGTTTTATGGCAAACAACATTTTAAAATATGCTTAACATGTGTGTTTGAATGAGTGTTTAAAGAGTGAAAAACTTCCCTCAAAATATGCTTTTTAGGCCGTTTTTGTGAACCTCACGGGAAGTCTTCACTATTAATTCCTAACCTTCAAGCACAATTGAATATCCACTCCAACATCAAGAGAAAAGAACTAGTGCGCTTTGAGTAATGCAACCCTAAATGGCATGAAGTTAATCTAAACTAAGCAAGGCAAAGATACACAATTCCTTACTCACACACACAAAGGCACAATCTCAACAAGCACAATATACTCAAGCATGGCACTATCACAAGATTTTTCGAAAATTTTGAAAAATTTACGCTCAAAATATTTTCACACAATTGCAAACAAGAGACGGTGTTGTGCACACACCCTCAAACCTAAATTAGACATTGTCCTCAATGTCTTTGGGGCATATAAACTGATAAACGCGGCGCAACACACATCCACAATTAAAGAGTTTCAAAAACACAATTTATGTCCATTTAAAAATTTATCCCAAGAATAGAATCAAGTGTTGCATTCATTAACATCCTATATATTCATCATCAACTCAAGAGATATTGCAATGTAAGTTCATCAAGAGTCACATCATAATCCATGTGGACAAAATATGTGATCATTCAAGCCTAAATCCACTATCAAAAACAATCCACACCCTTATTCTAAGCAAGAAACTAAAAAGCAAGAAATAAAACAAATTAAAAAGCAAGAAAGAAACTGAACCTAGGTGGGAAAGGTGGGGTGCCTCCCACCTCCGGCACTCCAAACTCCAAAATTTTGCTTTTCTTAGGATAAGGCTCTCGCCCTTTTTATGAGCGCTCTTGGCTCGCTCGTCCCTCGAAGACTCGCAAGGTGTCTTTGTTTCATCCCAAGAGATAAAGAAACCTTGCTAGGTGGGGTGCCTCCCACCAAGCTCTTGGTTTTACGTCCCCGCTAGACGTGTTACTTGGATCGGTCAACCGAATTCCAAGGTTTCGAAATACGCCGACGAGAGATTAGATCTTGGAAATATTTGGTGTGCATCGGTGTGTTCCTAATCACAACAAGCAAAGGCAAGTAAAAGTGCACTTGAAAAAGTGGTTTTGAAAATTTAGAAAACAACCTATACCAATTGCTTTTGTGTAGGCGGCATGAACGAGCAATGGGAGGGACATAAGGCATGGACACCTCGTATATGAGCGGTGCCTCAAAAGAGACGTCATCTGCTTCCTTCGCTATATCTTCTATCTCCTCCTTTTTTATTTCCTTTCCTGAAACACAAGGCAAATCATTAGAAAGTTCATGGCCAACTTCGGTTTCAACGTTTTCACCATTCGAAGGGATGGTGGTAGCGTTTTCCTTCTCCGGATTACTCGAAGACTCTTCATGTAATATACTTTGCATAGCTTCGGCAATAATCTCATAGTGCCTTTCCATTCTTCTAATTGAGAATTCCATCCTCTCATCTCGTTGTTGCCACATTTGATCTTGTTGTTGCCATCCTTGTTCATTGGCTTGTATGTAGGCTTGAGATCTTTGTTGGAAGGCTTGAGCACTTTGAATAAAATCATTCAAAGTCTCCTCTTGAGATCTCACATAGGCATTAGCTTGAGTGTCTTGATCTCTCCTCCAATCCGGCTCGTATGAATCGGCACACCATTCATAGCTTGGCGCTGAATTGTCGAAATCATCACATGGTTCATGCAAAGGCCATGAATTGTAGGAATTTGGTGCTTGGGCTTGTCCTCCATCATTGGAAAGCTCTCCTTTTAAATGGCAACCCCATATCTCCTGCCCATGCATTCCACAAAATGCGCAAGCTATACCCTCCGTTTGTCCTATTCTCGAAGTCCTTAAAGCAAACAACTCCATTTGCCTATTAAATTCTTCCAAGTGCGTAGTGAAAGGATCCATTGCTCCTAAAAAGAAAAATAAAAGAAAAACGAAAACAAGACTAGAAAATCTAAAAATAACAAAAACAACAAACAACTAAAAAAAATCTAACTATAAAAATGAATAACAAAAGAAATATGAAGAATTTAAACTACAAAGAAAAGCTAAGTAATTCAACAATTGCTTTAATTCCCTGGCAGCGGCGCCAATTTTGATGCGGTCGTTTTGCGCAACAAAATAATGTTTTAAAATGTGATCGTTTTGAAAACCGATTTTCACCACTTAGATAGAAAATTAGTAAAGTGGTAAGTAAGATTCGTTCCACAGGGAATTAGAGTGATTAGTTGAATTAAGTAGCTAATCTAAATGCGATAAAATAAATCATAGATAAATGGATGAGTGTATGGGTTGTCAAGCCATTAAACATATATGTAAAATAAACCTAATAAAACTAATAAAATGAAATGCTTAACAAATCTAGATAAGATATATGGAATAAACAATTAATAAGAATTCTAGGGAAATGATAGAGTAGCTAATGGACAATGAGCAATTCATGCATGGCTTCTTTAATGCACAATCTACATAATCAAGGACCGATCTCATTCGAATGTGTTGTTTAGGTCGTCACTACGAACCCTAAACAACTTCCCACCGCAATGCCTAACCGATTAAAGAAAGGGGGTCACGGCGGGATCGGTTAGTGACGATCAAATGGTCTAGGCAATCAAGGTTGATCACCCCTCCAAAAGCCTATCCTATTCACTATGTGCTCTAATTGATTAAGTGTGTCAATAACTCAATCAATTTTATCACAAATTAATCCTACAACATATTGTAATTAACAAGTGTGTCAATAACTCAATTAATCACATAAGTGCAAGATCTAATTAAAAAGTAAATAAAACTTAAATCATGCTGTTAACCACCAAAATTGGCGAATTCCACCTCAACACAAGGATAAAATAGAAGTACAGACACCAGGCAGCTACCTAGACAAAGGAAAACTCCAGCTGGTCCGAACATACACTCCATCCAGCGGGGTCCAGTCTGGCTTCTCCCCAGCTTCTCAAGGACCCCGCCAGTGTCTCAATCCAGAAATATGGCCGTGAGCCAGACTTCTCATTAGAACTCACAGCGGGATCCTCTCTATGAACCCCGCAGCACCCCGACACAGAGGTCCAATGAACATCCCGCTACCCTGCGGCACCCCGACATGGAGTTCCATTGAGCATCCCGCTACCCCGCAGTACCCCGGTATGGGGTTCCACTGAGCATCCCGCAAAGCCAGCTAGACATCCCCCTATATCATCAGCGGGATACTTACTAGCTTGCACTTTCCGACTTAGTCAGCTCGCCAAGGAAACGGACACCAGGTAGCAAGATTCTCACGCCAGACACTAAAAACTCCATAAAAAATTCATCAAAACACTGCCGTACAGAGGAGGAATACTCCTTCCCGTAAGAGAGTCCAATTTTGAGCAGGTCAACTCAGGTAGAATCTTACTAGGAAGGTAACGATCTGGTCGCGAGATTGATTCCTCCTAGGAAGGAAAGACTAGATTCCATACAAAATACTCCGAGATTATCTCCGAAAAGGAAGAGGATCCTGTGCGAGCCAAACCCTAGACTGAAATTGTAGGAGTGCATGGCAAGCAACAGGACCTATATATACAACTACTTATTCATTGGAAAAAGAGACCGAAAATCTTCTCTAGAAACCCACATTCAAGTTCTACTTATCGATAGGCACAGATTCAGCATCACCACTATCTCCCCTTACTTACCCAATCTCCATACATTGTTGTAACCCCTAAGTACATGGTTTATATACTTGTAATGCAAAGGGATGACCAATAAAAGCTTATTTTTGTTTGATTTCATATATTCCATATTGTACTGGCATTGATAAGGACATAGTCGGTATCAAACTACGTGATACCCCTCCGACTAGGATCAATCTCGATCTTGGTCCTTTTAAAGTTGTTATTTGGAATTCCATCCCATTAACGATTTTCAGATAACACATGCAAACATAATATTTAAAGCCTTAATAAATACTCATGTCCAAAAAGTCTCTCAAATCATCCCCTAAAATGGGGGTTTTAATTACACATAAATACAAACAAGAAATGGAAGTAAAATGGAGAGAAATCACCATTGGGTCTCTCTTGTAAGCTTGATCCTTCCTTGAGCTCCCTTGCTTGAATCTTGTGTAAAGAGTGGGTGTTGAGGATGTGTCTAGATAGGTGGAGTCATATGGAAAGTGACAAAGGAAATAGGTGGAGAAGACGGAAAGAGAGGAATGATTTACGTGGAGTAATCTAGATGTTGAGTTTTAGGTAGAAGAGAAATGGAGGGATTAGGAATGATAGAAAGGAGGTTTCTTAGCTTTCAAGAGATGTCAAGAGTTAGCATAAAATGGTGTATTTATATGTTAGAAAAGCTAGGGTATGAAATTGGCATGAAAGGAAAAGAATACCCCTAAAAAGTGGTTTGAAAAGCGCCCATTCATTGCTTCTAGAAAGTGGAGTTCGCCATGGCGTCGCCCTAGGGTCGCCGTGGCGACAGGAAATGCGCAACAGTTACTAAAATGGGCATAACTTTCTGTAGAAAACTCGGAATCGTAATCCATAAAAACCACTAGAAATTAGACTTCTGGGGCTTTCCAAATATATGTAATTGGAAATGTGGTTTGATGTGAGGAGAGAGATATGACTCTTTGAAGATGAATAATCTACACACACTTTTTACAATTTCAGCCCCTTTGCCACGAATATTACTCTAATGCCTCTGAACTTTATAAAAACCTGAAAACACTTAATTTACACCATTAAATCACGGGATAATGCCTAAGAATCAAGCAAAAGGAGAAGGAAATGAGGGCCAAAATCATACCAATTTTGGTTTGATCACTTAACTCGGTGAAGAGAAACACAAGCCTATGTGAACATGTATGAATGCTCAAATGCAATATATGCTAGACAACAACATAAATTGCTTAATTAGGAATTTAATGAACAAGTCAATAAATCCTAATTATCAATGTCTAAGTGGGAGTTCACAAAGACTTAGATAGGTGGTATAAATCACTTAATATGCTAGCTATCACAAATCAACCACAATCAATCAATGTAATGCTTCACAATATATTCCACATATAATTAGCATATATTCATGTGGTAGAGACAATGCATTTAATCAATCAATAAATGCAAAACCTAGTATAACAACTATCACAAACAAACTCAATCAAACAATGAGATGATTTAGCTAGATGTTATATAAACCTAGAATGCTAGCTATCACAAAAACAACAACTCAATCAATCAACACAAAAAATCTCAACTCTTAGATAAATCTTAATCTAGATACAAGCAAGTCATAAATGAAATTTCTTGCTAAGTAAGAACACTAAAATGGATGAAGATGGTGTTCAACTTACCAAGTCATGTGTGTTGAAGAAGACCCATGCAAGAGTACATCCTTGATGAATCTAGATGATGCTTAAATGATGTTTGATGCACATGGAAATGAGTTAAGAGAATTAAAGAAGCAAACTTGGTGCATTTTCTCTCAAGTATCTCTCTTTCTCTATTTAGGGTTCTTAGTGTTCAAGAGCTAATTGAAAGAAGATGATATAATGGTGTATTTATAGAGAACAAAAACAAGTTGGGAGAAAAGACAAATTTACCCTAGAAATATGCCATCGGAGGCCAAGCTGCCAATATCAAACCGTAGATTTGAACCTGATATCATCAGGTATCAAACGACGGTTTCATTCGGTGGTCATGGCCACCGATCATAACTGCATAATTGAACCCGAGGCATTAGGTATCAAACAACGGTTTCATTCAGCGGTCAGGGATACTGATCATAACCGTCATTTCACCAATTGTGGTGAAACCAAAGGAGTAGACAAAAGCTTTCTCCGATGGCGATCCTCTCGCTAAACCAAGCACATTAACATGCACGCGCGGACGTTTCAGAACAAACTATGGGAAACAAATTACTAGACACACTATCACACAACAAAATTCAACAAACAGGTGCAAGTGTGAAGTGTGAAGAGAATGCACACATTAAGCAAAAACCACAAATGCAAGAAGACAAGACATGCATGAGAAGTATGTGTGTGCGTGTGTGTGTGTGTGTGTATGTGTGTGCATGAGCAACTAGTCTCTTCAATAGAATTAAGCACAAGTGATTTACCTTTGAAGTGCTTATTATCTTGAGATCTTAAGAGGGCCTTTGAGCTTGATTACCAACACTAAGGTGCCTAAACTACCCTTACATTATAACCCTAAATGTGGGTTGTCAACAAAATAAGCCAATTAAATATGAGGAACTTACAATGTTCTTTGAGTGCCTCCCCCTCAGCATTAGGTTGTTCAGCATCCCTTAATCATCATCCTCTCCATCCAGGTCCTCCACATTGATTCTTATAGAATGCACTTTAGGCCCAATTTCGATCCTGATTGATTTTTCTAGGTGAGAAGCCTCGGGAGCAGAAGTTCCAGTCGCTGTCTTGGCAAATTTTCTAGCAACGGTCTCCCTAGTAAACTTTCTTTTTAAATCCCTGGGGGGGTATGTAAACCTCATCTGCTTGCGTCTTAGCAGCAGGTTCTGAAGAAGTGTTAAGGTCGGGAGCATAGATGTGTCATACCAAATCATTCTTAGGGAGAGCTATTCCCTTGGCCAACTATTTAGTGACCTCTTTTTAGTTGGCTCTATCCATGCCCTTGGCCTTTTCAGCTTGTTCGTCGACCAGGATATCAACATCATACACTGAAAATAGTCTTAAGTAATGTCAGAATAACAAAAATATAGATGGATTTAAAAACAGCTAAAGAGGTATAGATTTATAACGTTTACGACTTGAAGAGATGGCTGGGAAGAGTCCTAGTTTAATCAAATCCCTCTCCACCAGTAGCGAGTGTCGGTTCCTCTTTTCCCAGGACTGGGTGGTAGCTCAGACCACCCGGCTAGCTTCCCTATCGGTTAGTCCAGAGGGAGACCTGTTCCAAATGTCAGGATTGAAGAAGTGCCTCGGGACACTATTCCTAGAAAGGTCCTAATGACCATCAGCAACCACTATTTCACCCCAGTCCCCTTTGACAAAGAACTAGTTGTTTTTCAGTATTTGTTCGACGAAGAGAATCCCCAGATAAAACCCTTGTGGTCTTTATGGGATGGAACATGAGGTCGTTCTTTAAATCTGTTAACCGTAAATTCGCTCTGGGTGAGGAATTTCAATTAACACCCTCAAACTGCTACCTCGTAGGTTGCAGCGGGGTAGGTACCTCTAGGTACCATGGTTTGTATAAGTAAAAATTCTGGAGTAAGATGCAGTAGGTAGGAGAAAAAGTCATCCCGCCCATCGGGGTTCAAACATATGGGGAAGATATGGCACTTAGGGTTCCCATGGTTGGAGTAAGGGCTCTGATCCCTGTTTGTAACCCCGTATCCCGTACTCGGTACTCAGTACCTCGTATCCTGTCCCTCATACCCCATATCCTGAATCCCACATCCCGTAATCTTTTCTAGATCTCCATTGTGATTCCCCGACCCGGATAGCAAGCAAGCAAGTAGGATATGGGATAGGAGCTCTTCAATGATAAACTTACATACATGTGTAATAAAATAGATATGAGGGAGAGAATGACAAGTCTTTTTGATAGAAGGTGGACTGGCCTAGAGGGAAAAAGCATCACGCATGATCATATGTTGAAAAACCCCTAGGTAATATCCGGTGGAGAGAGATCATTTATATATTTATCAATAAGGCGTGCTCTGTGGAGCTTACACAAGTAGGAGAATCACACAACATAAGTGCTCCGGAGAGCTTACAATAATAGGTGGGCATAGGCCCTTTTCTCTAATCAATATAAAAGAAAAAGATAAGGAAGCCTTGTTTGTTGGGGAAGAAGCTGCATGTCTTTCTGGGAAAAAGGATGAGCCCCCTTCTCAAATGTCATGTCATGTATATATAGGTCTTATTTCTTGTTGTTCACTCCTCTAAATGCAATTCAATGACCTAGCAATTTACGGGGCATTCCACGTTGATAGGTGAGAAGATCGTGGGATTGATTCCCCAGAATCAAGTGATTCCTTTTAGAACTAAAAGAGTTGACTCCACTTTAATATAGGACTCTTAAATGGCGGGAACAAGGCAATTTCCTTGTTTACTTAAAAAATGCCGTATTCAGTCTAATATTTATAACTTGATCTTGGTGTGGTCTAGCTCTTCCTTGGTAATCTGACAGATGGTGCATTACAACCTCCTTTGTTGATGCCTTCTATGCTAGGTGGTCGGGAGGAGTTTGGAGGACCATTCACAGGGTACGGGGTACAGTGGGGTACCAGGGTACCGCAGGGTACTACACGGTACCGTGGGGTACTGAGGTAACCTGGGGTACCACGGGGTACTGCGGGGTATTGCTGTGTATCGCCAGGTATCGGGGTACTACGATGTCCGTGGGGTACTGCGGGGTACAACGGGGTCTAGCAGGGTCTAGCGGGGTCTAGCGGGGTCTGCTGGGTACTACAGGGCCCTTTGAGGTCCAGTGGGGTCCATGGGATACTGCGGGGTACTGCGAGATCAGTGAGGTACTGCCGGGTCCAGCGGGGTCCCGCGGGGTACTGCGGGTTACAAGGGTCCCGCGGGGTACTCGAGACCTTGACTTCCATATTTCTTGGTACCTAGGGAACTAGGAGACCTCGACCTAGACCTTGATAAACAGATAAGTGTGTTGATCTTGGTTCCTTTCCGAGGTTGCTAGATGCTCCTTGTGGCTTCCCTCTACTTGGAAAGGATGGGAAATTCTTCCTTGGATCCCTGCCAAAAAATGGGGTTAACAGAAGTCCCCTCTGACTTGAACACCGGTACGCAGTTGGGGTTGGAGTCAGGATATGTAATACTTGAAGAATTTTACTCATCCTTCTTTGTTGGTAGCCATTACTTTAAACGAAAACCATTCTCTACACACTTGGCTTTAGGCGAACCATGGTACTTGTCATTCCTGAAAAATAGATGAGCTGTGGCGGATCACTGAAGGGATATTCCCTGGCATTTCTGTTCCATGAATCCTTCTACTTTGGAGAAAATCCACTGGTGAATCTGGGTACCTGGTATTCCTGTTCTAGGAATCCTGGTACTTTGGCGAAAAGGTCCTGGTAGGCAACTAAGGCCACTTTTGCACCAGGTCTTCATATGGCGAATCTGTGGCACCAGATGTTCCGTATAAGGGATCCTGATCCTTTTGATGATCTATCCTGGTAGGCAACTTAGGCCACTTTAGCACCAGGCTTCTTGGAGGAGGGTATTCCCCGACCAAGGTAGCAGGAGCACCATAAGGTTATTTCCTGGTCTTGAAATGGTGAAATAAGGAATCAGGTACCCCGATGAGGCATCCCGATCCTACTGTAAGTCTGTCATGGTAGGCAACTAAGGCCACTTTAGCACCAGGCTTCTTGGAGGAGGGTATTCCTCGACCAAGGCAGCAGGAGCGCCATAAGACTATTTCCTGGTCTTGAAATGGCGAAAGTCTATCCTAGTAGGCAACTAAGGCCACTTTAGCACCAAGATTCTTGGAGGAGGGTATTCCCCGACCAAGGCAGCAGGAGCGCCATAAGACTATTTCCTGGTCTCGAGGCAATTCAGTAATGGAGATCCTCCTGGAGGGGTTGACCCGGTCCAGGGCATCAGGAGTGCTATGCAGCCCTCCTGGTCTTGACTCGATAATGGAGATCCTCCTAGAGGGGTTAACCCAGTCTAGGGCATCAGGAGTGCTATGTAGCTCTCCTGGTTTGTTATGGCGATCCTCCTGGAGAGGTTAACCCGGTCCAGGGCATCAAGAGTGCTATGTAGCTCTCTTGGTATTTAGGCAATTCAATGATGGAGATCCTCCTGGAGGGGTTAACCGAGACTAGGGCATTAAGTATTTCTACACAAGAAATCCCGGTGTTCAGGTGCTTTTATCATAGATTGGCGACCCGATCAGATTTCTGAATATAGGGGTCATCGTACCTCCCTTGGGTTTGTGAGAGAGAAGAGTAAGCTTTCAGTCCCTAAGTACTGCAGCCAATTTAGAGGGGGCCTACTCGGGGTAGGCAAGAGTTTCCAACAATCATAATGGGGCTTGAGATTCCTTTGGAACGAACCAAGACCTCAGTTGTTTACTAAGGCGTTGAGTG
Source organism: Acer campestre (assembly GCA_954870605.1). Lineage (NCBI taxonomy): Eukaryota > Viridiplantae > Streptophyta > Magnoliopsida > Sapindales > Sapindaceae > Acer > Acer campestre. Next base: position 24,678,270 of record OX940800.1, on the reverse strand, counting down.
GCCCAGTGCAAGGAATCAGGAACTGCTTGTCATCCTTTGATGGTACTAGTCTAGAGGCATGTTTGGGATCCTAGAAGTCCCCAGCAACTGAAATGAAGCTCTAGACTCCACTCGGAAGAACCAGAACCTAGGAGGCTCACTTGGGGCGTTGAAGGGCCCGGTACAAAAGTGAGGAGCCTCCTACATGATGCTGGTTTAGAGGCTTGCTAGGGCATCAAGAAGTACCCAGCGGCTAAAATGAGGCTCTGGACTCCACTCGGACGAATCGGAACCTAGGAGGCTCACTTGGGTGTTGAAGGGTTCGGTACAAAAGTGAGGAGCCTCCTACATGATGCTAGTCCAGAGGCTTGCTAGGGCATCAAGAAGTATCCAGCGGCTGAAATGAGGCTCTGGACTCTACTTTGACGAACCGAAACTTAGGAGGCTTACTTGGGAGTTGAGGGGCCTGGTATAAAAGTGAGGAGCCTCCTACATGATGCTGGTCCAGAGGCTTGCTAGGGCATCAAGAAGTACCCAGCGACTGAAATGAGGCTCTGGACTCCACTATGACGAACCGAAACCTAGGAGGCTCACCTAGGCGTTGAAGGGCCCGGTATAAAAGTGAGGAGCCTCCTACATGATGTTGGTGTAGAGGCTTGCTAGGGCATCAAGAAGTACCCAGTGGCTGAAATGAGGCTCTGGACTCCACTATGACGAACCGGAACCTAGAAGGCTCACTTAGGCGTTGAAGGGCCCGGTACAAAAGTGAGGAGCCTCCTACATGATGCTGGTCCAGAGGCTTGCTAGGGCATCAAGAAGTACCCAGTGGCTGAAATGAGGCTCTGGACTCCACTATGACGAACTTGAACCTAGGAGGCTCACTTGGGCATTGAAGGGCCCAGTACAAAAGTGAGGAGCCTCCTACATGATGCTAGTCCAGAGGCTTGCTAGGGCATCAAGAAGTATCCAACGACTGAAATGAGGCTTTGGACTCTACTCTGACGAACCGAAACTTAGAAGGCTTACTTGGGCGTTGAGGGGCCCGGTACAAAAGTGAGGAGCCTCCTACATGATGCTGGTCTTCTACCGGTCGTGCTGCTCCTTCATTCCTAAATAGGCAGCCCGCAATGCTTTGTTTTCCAAATCCCATGTAGAAATTCTGGGCTGTCCTTTGGGCAATAAAATGGCCATAACTCCTTCAAGAAAACTTGAAATCACAAACCATAAAATTCTACGGAAAGCTAACTTCCATATCTTACCAACCATATAGGGCTCGAAATCCAGTTCCTTCGGAGATGATATAGTTTAATTCTTGAAGTTGACCCGTCAGCAGCTGTTGTTTTCTCAGTCTTGATCGAAAATCTTTTAAATTGCTTCCAATTATCTTCTAGGACTTGAATAGCTGAGAACTAGGAGCTTTGGAAGAGTGGATCCGGTGTCATGAGGGGATCTGTATGTAGAAGTGCTAGTCTGGTAGATCTGTTGGATAGGAGATCTACCGGTAACAAAGCTATTATAGTTGAGCTCCACAAGTATATGAGCAGGTTTGTTGCATAAGGGCAGCATAGTAGGCCGGCTCCACTAGGAGTCCCACACGTTATATTTGCTCCACTTCAAACAAAAGTTGTCAGATGAAAAAGTGAGCACCACTCGTGGTGCCCATGCAGTACATACAAATATGGAGAAAGGGTAAACCACATGAATAATATGCCACGATTAATGACTCTATTATCTCGATAGTAGAAGGTTTAGCTTGCATGGCAATAGATTAGTTAGATCTCATAGAGCTACATCGAGATGCACTCCACATGTTCAACGTATTTAAGTAGCAACATATATAAGGCGAAATATCAATCGATTATAATAGGCGTTGATTTAGTTCACATGATTCATGCAATTTTTTTTAAAAATAATACTAGTAATAAAGGAACTAGTAAGGTGAAATAAGGTTTCATGGCATCATGACGTCGTGGTATAAACATGTAGTGAATATAGCAGTGAAATGCGTTAAATCAAATGTAAAGTGATAATATGTAAGAGATAGAGAAACATACGCTCATGTAGAGACAAGGAAGCCACGTTGGTCTAGTGAACTTCCTACAGACGGCGCCAAAAGTGTTAACCGTAAATTTGCTATGGGTGAGGAATTTCAATTAACACCCTCAAACTGCTACCTGGTAGGCTACAGCGGGGTAGGTACCTTTAGGTACCATAGTTTGTACAAGTAAAAATTCTGGAGTAAGATGCAGTAAATAGGATAAAAAGTCATCTCGCCCATCGGGCTCCAAACATATGGGGAAGATATGGCGCTTAGGGTTCCCATGGTTGGAGTAAGGGCTCTGATCCCTGTTTGTAACCCCGTATCCCATACTCGGTACTCAGTACCCCATATCTTGTCCCTCATACCCCGTATCCTGAATCCCACATCCCGTACTCTTTTCTAGATCTTCATTGTGATTCCCTGACCCGGATAGCTAGCAAGCAAGCAAGCAAGTAGGATATGGGATAGGAGCTCTTCAATGATAAACTTACATGCATGTGTGATAAAATAGATACGAGGGAGAGAATGACAAGTCTTTTTGATAGAAGGAGGACTGGCTTAGAGGGAAAAAGTAACACACATGATCATATGCTGAAAAACCCCTAGGTAGTATCCGGTGGAGAGAGATCATTTATATATTTTTCAATAAGGCGTGCTCTATGGAGCTTACACAAGTAGGAGAATCACACAACAAAAGTGCTCCGGAGAGCTTACAATAATAGGTGGGCATAGGCCCTATTCTCTAATAAATAGAAAAGAAAAAGAGAAGGAAGCCTTGTTTGTTGGGGAAGAAGCTGCATGTCTTTCTAGGAAAAAGGAGGAGCCCCCTTCTCGATGTTAGGATTATGCTCAATAGCAAGAGTGTAATATTGTAATTAACAATCTTTTTCATATTAATAAAGTGATTTCTGGTTTAAACAAATCTTATAGCATTTATAGTTTAATAATTGTCAAAGTAAATAATCATAAGGTCTAAAGACTATGAGAAAAGAAGAATTGTTCGTACATCTGGATATGTATGTGGTAGACACAATTCTTTAGTTAGTCTTGAATATTGTTCACAACTTAAGTTAAAGGTTGGGCACCTTTATCTTGTTAAAGTTGTAGAATTCTTTTGCTAGCATTTGAGTGAGATCAAATGAGATATGATGAGTCTAAAATCATCGGAGTGTCTTCGAGCAAAAGAATCTAGTGCACTGGGTGCATTGAACTGGATCACAATGAAATACTTTATCTATAACCGTCAGTAGATAAAAGTAATTTCATTATCAGGACAATCGGAGAGTCTATCTTAATCCTGAGATAAATGATGGACTTATGGTTGCAAGTGATATCATTTGAGCTATCAATGAGTACGATTATATCGCATAGTCTATCCTCGATAGTTTGGTGATATTCATTTGTTAATCGATAGAGGACTTCATTTATAGATATGGACATCGTGGCTCCATTTATCGAATGAGAGTATAATATCATCATATGGATGTTTTGAGGTAATTGGATATTAAATCTCAACGTTGAGTTTTCGATAGTGTCTATTGAAAACATGGCTTCTGGACAAGTCAAAATATCCAAGTTCAAAACGTGGTCATATGAGTAAATATGGTAACTTGGAGAGTTATAGGCGGTCTATGAACTCTTGGCGATTACTGATATTAATCACGAGGATACACTATCTCCAATATGATTGTCTAGGGTATGAATGAGGAAACATCTTCCTTTTCTGTCTTTATTTAAGAGTTCAATTTTAGCTCTTTAGTGGAATGAGTTAAAATTAATGGATCGGACCTAAGTGAATCATTTGTTGATTGTGATTAGGTTATGTCTATTAAAGCTTAAATTTAGATAGCCCGCCAAGATCCCCAATCCACACGGACTTGCATGGATCACTTGATATATTCTACCGGACCAATTTAGGGTCCATCTAGAATTGCATTTAATATATTAAGAATATAATTTGCACATTATTTATGTAATGGGCTGCTCAATTATATTTATATATTAATGGATGACATGTGGGCTTGTTTCTTTTAGTAAGAATGGTTCTAGTTCACATGTGGGCTTTTTATTTAAAGTCCTATGGATTAAATGAAATAAGAAAATAATATTTGGCCCAATATTTTATATGGAGCGGCAAGGTGACTAACTAACCTTAAATATTATTTTGTTTTCATTGTTTAATTAAATAAGAATTAATTAAATTATTAATTAATTGTTTAATTAAGAAACAAATCTTTTCTGATTAGGAAATATGATTCCTATTGGTATACTATTGGTAGTAGTATACTTAAATTAAAAGACTTGTTTGACAAGGAAATAAATAATTAATTTTATTTATTTAATCAAATAAGAAGTCTTTTTATTTTAGTCAAATAAGGAATAAAAGATTTATGAGTTTGATTAGGGTTTGGAAGTCTTAAACTAAATAGGAATTAGGGTGCAATTAAAACTCTTTTTTGCCAGAGAATTGCGGCAACCCTAGTCTATTTTTGGCTAGAGATTTCGGCCACCCTAGGAAAGAGGAAGAAAGAAATTTTGCCACATATATAAGGGCACTTATAATTTTCGGCCACATTAAGGGTTTTGGTGTGCAGAATTTTATTTTTCTTCTTCTTCTCAACTCATAGAAAGAGAGGTTTTATTCTACTAAAACAAAAAGAAACATAGATTATTCTTTGATGGTATTCTATTTGCTGATTCATCAATAAGCTTGTGAATACTACATCAATCAAGGTTCACACGAGTTTCAATCATAAGATTGAGAACTCAAAAGTGACCGGAATAATCTTAGGTTTCTTTTGATTGTTTTTGTGACTAACGAATAAAAGAAAAGTTTGTTTATCCAATCACAGGCTTGCAATTCAAAGAAAAGGGAGACCACGCTCCTAGGTGATCCATGTTCGTGCTAGGATTGAAGATCTTGCGGATTACCATCGACGTAAGTCAATCGGATCACGCGACAAAAGGTATTCTTCTTTTGTTATATGTTATATATCTTTAATTGATTAAAAGGGTTTAAGGTTCATAAAGGAAAATTTTTTAAAAGCTACTAAACTATTTTTTTTAGTCTCGCTTCCGCTGCGGGTATATTTTTCCCTACACTCGAATGTCATGTCATGTATAGATAGGTCTTATTTCTTGTTGTTCACTCCTCTAAATGCAATTCAATGACCTAGCAATTTACGGGGCATTCCACGTTGATAGGCGAGAAGATCGTGGGATTGATTCCCCAGAATCAAGTGATTCTTTTTAGAACTAAAAGAGTTGACTCCACTTTAATATAGGACTCTTGAATGGCGGGAACAAGGCAATTTCCTTGTTTACTTAAACACTGCTGTATTAAGTCTATTATTTATAACTTGATCTTGGTGTGGTCTAGCTCTTCCTTGGTAATATGACAGATGGTGCATTACAACCTCTTTTGTTGATGCCTTCTATGCTAGGTGGTCGGGAGGAGTTTGGAGGACCAGTCACAGGGTACGGGGTACTACGAGGTATCGCGAGGTATTGCAGGGTACAGTGGGGTACTACGGGGTATCGCGAGGTATTGTAGGGTACAGTGGGGTACCGGGGTACTACAGGGTACCGTGGGGTACTGCGGGGTACCGTGGGGTATTGCGGGATACTGCTGGGTACTGCGGGGTATCGGGGGTACTACGGGGTCCCGTGGGGTCCTACGGGGTCCACGGGGTACTGCGGGGTCCAGCGGAATCCTGCGGGGTCCGTGATGTCCAGCGGGGTCCGCGAGGTACTGCGGGGTCCAGCGGCGTACTACGGGGTCCAGTGGGGTCTTGTGAGGTCCAGCGGGGTCCGCGGGATACTTCGAGGTACTGCTGGGTCCATCGGGGTCCCGCGGGGTACAAGGGTCCCGTCGGGTACTCGAGACCTTGACTTCCATATTTCTTGGTACCTAGGGAACCAAGAGACCTCGATCTAGACCTTGATAAATAGATAAGTGTGTTGATCTTGGTTCCTTTCCGAGGTAGTTAGATGCTCCTTGTGGCTTCCCTCTAATTGGCAAGGATGGGAAATTCTTCCTTGGACCCCTGCCAAAAAAGGCGGTTAACAAAATCCTTGGGAGATCTAGTAGCTTGCAGAATTGGACTGGAGGTAGAAAGTACCCCTAGTATCTGATCGGCCGGTGTATAGAAATGCCGAATTTCTTAGGGGGTCAATGGGTTCTTGGCACCGATCAGCTTCCACAAGTGCCACAACCTGATCTAAATCTTGTATGAGTTAGGGGCTAGCTGGGTAGAAGCTATCCCGACCTCTGCCAAAAGTATAGTGATGAAAGGCTGAATGGAAAAAGTTATTCCAGAAGTAAGCATGGTCCCATAAATAGTAACGGCATCCCAATAAGGGTTCTAGATAGCGTGACGGTCATTAAGGAATTGCGAAAACAAGTGAGGAATATCGAATCTATGAATATACTTCTCGATCTCATATGTAAGATCCTTTATTTGTATTGGCTTGATTCCAATGCAAAACTCTCTTTATTTGTATTAGTTGTTGCTTAGGTGATTCTTGGAAGAAAGAAGCCTCAAAGGTGAAGAAGCAACATCTTGTGCAAATATCGTCTTCAAGGGGATCATTGCATACTTAGATGCTAAGGTATCAAGATTCTTCTTCCTCTTGCAAGGCATAAGCGCACACACACACAATTTGTATATGTGTGTCCCTGCATCGCATTTCAAACATTTGGTATAACACTTTCACACACATTTAGTATGCACATGCATTTGTCTCATTGTTGACAATCTTGTAGAATTGCATGTTTTCTCACTATCGCTTAGATATGGCATGCTTGTGTTGCATAGTATTTATTTGTTTGTGTTTCTTGTGTTTTGGACTTGAATATGATCTTATTTGATTCCTTATTGAGTTCCGGTCATTTCGGTTACTCATTCGTTAAGTTTCGAGTCCATACGATGTAGTTATGCTACTTTGCATTCTCATTCGTTGAGTTGTGTTCGTCATCATTTTCTGAGATGAATTCTCAACCTTTTGTCAAAGTTTCATAGTTTTCATTGTGCGTGAGGGAGTCATGGTTTGTAATCTGAAAACAGATTCGAATTCGGAGTTCGGATGCCCGAATACGGCTGAAGAACGCGAGAGGTGCGCGGGAGAAGCAAGCTGGCCAAAGGCCATGGCATGGCCACCACGTGTGGAGGCCATGTGCCACATGGCCCAACCAGCCCTCTGGTCCCGTGTGGTACATGCGCCCCACATGGGGACAAGGCTGAAATGCCTCTTTTGTTTGGACAATATTGCCCCTCTTCTCCTTCCTTTAAATGCCTTCTCTTCCCTCCAGTTCAAACAACTTGAAGAAATTTCTGCAGAACTCTTCAACATTTTCGTTTTCTTATTTTGATCATAACTCTCTCATACGAACTCGAAATTGAATGATCCAAGAGCAAAAATTGTTGGTCTTGAAGATAGCTACAAACCCCAAGTATTTTCAGAGTCATTTGAGTTCTTGATATTTCACAGTTGGTAGATTTCAGTCCGAGACTCAAGTGTTGCATGTGAAACTTCTTCTCTTTCAATTTCTCTTGATCATCTCTTTGATTCTTTCTAATTGATTGTTGAAATATGTTGAGAAGTATGTTAGATCATATGCTAGGGTTGTATGATTGATTAATTAATTGAGTTTAGCTTTGTGATCTCTCTTGAACATATTTTTGCTAGACTTGATCTTGCATGAAATTGTTTCTAGAAATTGATTGTATGATGTGCTTCATGTTATCTTCTAGATTCAATTTCATGATATAAGAACAAAGGTTTGTGAGACATATATTGAATATTCTAATCTTGTTCTTATTGTTTTGGCATGCTTTGATTTCTAGATAGATTTGTGATTGTGTGTTGATAGTATATTCTAGATTATCATTAAGCATGTTCATAGAGCGTGTTTGATCTACTTACTCTATTTGTCTGTGTTTGCATCATTTGCATCACCTAGATCATTGCCTTGTAATAGGTTGAAGTCTCTTGCAAAGTGAGTGAAGCTTTGTCTTGAGCAAGAAGACTTGGCTAGGAAAGGATTTCGGATAGCCAAGCAAGAAGCCTTAGTTAGAATCAAGGTGATTCGGATAACTAGGCAAGAAGTCTTAGCAAGGAGTTTGATACTCCGGATGGTTGAGCTAGGATAGCTTAACTAGGATCTCTTGATCTAGATTTCTAAGCAAAGAAATCTTCCTAGAGGCTTTTTAGTCTTGGATAGGAAGTTACTCTCTAGAGGTGTAGGACGCACCTTGGATAGAGAGTAGGCTAGGTTATTCACTAGGCCTTGAGGGTTGATTAGGATTTGATAGCTTGAAGTGGATATCATAGTGTTGATAGCTTTGAGTGTGTAAGTCCTTTTCGTATAGTGGATTTGCTTTGCTGGTGGTTGTGGATTCAACCCGTGGATGTTTCCTCTTTGAGGTTTTACCACGTAAAAACATTGTGTCTCATTTTTTCTTTATATTTCCTTATCTTCCATATGTTCACTTGTATTGATTCTTTTGTATATTGATGCTTACATGAATTGATTCATATTATACAATTGTTATATCATTTCAAGTATTTATTTCATTCTTATATTCCACATTTTTGAATATTGGAAGAATTTGGGACTATACCTATTCACCCCCCCCCCCCCCCCCCCCCCTCTAGGTATAAAACACTATTGCTTTAAGGGAATTTCATCACTTTTAGTTTATAGTCAAAAAAAGAAGGTTGAGTGGCAGAGAACTTCAACAGATGCGCTCGGCGCCTCTTAGGAACGTCCTCCAACTTGATTAATTGGGAGGGGATCTTCAAATCAATCAGAGGGGGAACCCTAGTAGCGGGCTTGCTACCTTGACTAGTGCATGTTGTCCTCGACATTTCTGGATATGAAGCAACAAAAGAAATATTAGGGTTAGCATGAGAAGGTTGAAACTCAAGATGCACAATTGAATAATCAACACTGAGAGCTATGAGTTGGGTTGGAGGAGTAAAAGTTTGAGGATGGCCTCTTAACAAGGACTCGATCATATCAGCATTTTTTTTGTCACCCATCTCAATAACACGCATAAACAACTCAACAAAAAAGTGAGGAGTTACTAGGTCCATACCTGATTGTTTTGAAGAAATGAGAAGTGGTGGGTAGGAGTCTTGGTAGGTCTCGATTTGAACAACGACAAAAGATTTCGGAGAAGAAATCAGAATGAAAGGGAAAGAAAAGCTAGGTTTTCAATTTTTGAAGTAAAATGTAAAGAAGAAGTTTGCGAGAAGAGGGAAATCCAAAGGTTTCAAAATTTACAAAGGGAGCTGTGTGTTCCCATGCGTAGAAAAACGTACATGAGAGTGGGGGTTGGTGTACAAACCCCAAAAATCACGTGCCCAAAAACAAAATGGTAATCATCGAGAACACAAACGGGCTGCCTCTGATTACGTCATCACATCATGTCAATTAGGCAAATGACTAGACCTAGCAAAATTTTACATGACCCATTAACACGACCCAAACCCATTCGAAAATAGCGGTTGGTGGGTCAAGTTTCTCAGATTGGGTTGTTAATGGGTCAACCCATTAAGACACGAAATATAATGGGTCGGTTTTGGGTTCACTCTTAAAAAAACCGTTAATTTGATAACCCATTAATATAAAGATTTTTTTTTTTTATTTTGTTTATGAAAGTTATTAAAAAAATCTTTGTATAGTCACATTATGGAATTTATATAAAAAAAATCTCTATAATTATGGTTAGAATATATTTTACTAATTAATTTTTTTTTAAATTTTAAATTTTTTTCTTTTTTTGAAAGAGGAAAATTTTCTAAATTAAAAACTCTAAAACTCTAAATCATTTATTTCACAATATTATAACCTTAACCCTAACCCTAAAACTATAAAAGTAGTTAGTGAACTTGATTACATGAGTTTGATCATGCTTCAGTGCTATTTATTTTCAACTTTTTAATAAATCTCAAATATAATATTTTGTAACGGGTCGGGTCGGGTTACCCATTAATTTAACATATGGTTTTAGGTTTGTATTTTTCAATCCATTAAGCTAACGGGTCAGGTTTGGGTGGAGAAATTTTAACACGACCCAAACACGAAACGACACGAATTCACAATAACACGACCCATTGCCAGGTCTAGGCAAATCAAATGTTGTGGCGGATAATAAATGCTTAGCTATTAAGCATAAATGAGTATTGATAAACTAGAAGACAAAACTGAAGACAACGTTAAATATACCTCATTGAGCGAGCCCCCTTTGAGCAAATGCGAGATGTTCAGTTCAAATATTTAAGGGGGTATTGTTATTGGTAAAATTCAAAGAATTGATAGCTCAGCACAATTACTAGAAAATGCGGTGATCAGATGTGCCATTTCATCAGAAGATAATTGGAGAAAGACCAACCTAAGTTGACAAATAGATGATCTCAAGACCCAGTCAGATTACCTAGGTGATCAGGTTAATGTAACCCGATCAAAGTGATTAGGTTGATCAGATAAAGGTGCCCCGATCGGGGTAACTAGGCCAATTAGGTCAAGATATCCGGTCGGGGTCAAGTAATTGATCAGGTTGGATAGCTAGTCGACTGAGCAACACATGGAGATGTTGGTTTAATGCATCTATGATTCAAATACGCAGAGAAAAAATCTCACTCAAACAAGGCTTCTAGAAGTACACTATAATAAGGAAACAAATTCCTTAAAGATATTAGAGTCCAAATCGGGTAAGGGATTTGACGTATTTAATGCGCAAGAGACACGAAACAGGAAAAGAGATAAAAACGACTCTGATAAGCTAGAGTTCAACTAAATTACATTATTTTCTTTACTTGTACAACAAGAATTGGGGTTATACGTACGTATAAATAGACCCTAAAGTGCCATTGTAATGGTTAGAACAGAAATACATAGAAAGAGTGCAAGAGAGATTGAGAGTGTAACCTTAAGCTTTCATAGTAACGATTTTCCCTCGTCGTCTCTAGAGACCCTCGTTTTTTTTTTTTTTCCCTTTTTGGGTTTTCTACGTAAAACTTTACATTGTGCATGCTTGATTTCTTTCTTTAATTTACAATTTGATTGTTAATTCGACTTAACTTGTTGGACGCGTGGTTAATTTAACACACCCAAAAATCACCGTTAACAATTTTATTTATTGCTTATGCTTGACCATTCATCTAGGGGTGCACATGTGAGTCATAGTAGTTGTTTATCTTCAAATCTCTGCAAAATTGCTGAAAGTTCTCGTTGTTGAACTATTAGGATTATGCTCAATAGCAAGAGTGTAATACTGTAATTAACAATCTTTTTCATATTAATAAAGTGATTTCTGGTTTAAACAAATCTTATAGCATTTATAGTTTAATATTATAATTGTCAAAGTAAATAATCATAAGGTCTAAAGACTATGAGAAAAGAAGAATTGTTCGTACATCTGGATATGTATGTGGTAGACACAATTCTTTAGTTAGTCTTGAATATTGTTCACAACTTAAGTTAAAGGTTGGGCACCTTTATCTTGTTAAAGTTGTAGAATTCTTTTGCTAGCATTTGAGTGGGATCAAATGAGGTATGATGAGTTTAAAATCATCGGAGTGTCTTCGAGCAAAAGAATCTAGTGCACTGGGTGCATTGAACTGGATCACAATGAAATACTTTATCTATAACCGTTAGTAGATAAAAGTCTTTTTATTATCACAATGAGATACTTTATCATATGTAAAGATTTGGCATAATATTAAACATGATGCATGAACATTTTAATGAACAAGAAAATATCCCTAAAAAAAATGTTACTACACTGTAACAATCCAACATTCCACAAGCAAGTGCCGCCTTGGGGTTGATCAAGTACTTGCATGTTGGATCGAGACATTCTCAATCAAATGATACACCATAATAACTCTTTATTCTTATATCATTCAACCATCGCTTTTTTTAGTCAGGATTGTAATTAACCATTTAATTAAATCCTTGTGAGTGTACCTCGTCATTTCAGATCTCATGAACTTAACTTGAGAGTTAATGCCTTGGGGTCAATCAATCCCAAAATACATCCAGAAATCCTATCCGTTAGGAAGTCAACCTTGGTATTGACTCTCGTGGACACCTTCCTTAGGGAGGATGGAAACAAAGCCGTCTTGAGGCCCCTCTTGAATCTCACGGTGTTGAACTGAGGATGGAGACTACGGAATATAATGTCATATATCCTCTCTCTCACTCACTAATTTACGGTTAGGGTTTTCTAATTACTACGAGCATAGAAACTCAATGACCCTAGATTATCTTAGATTTAACTACTAAGAAGAATCTAAGTTTCTAGGTTATGTTACTAGAATCTTATCCTATTAACATTTAATAATAAACTGGATTTTTAACTATTAAAAAACTAATTTATTATTGGAATTCTAATCTATGTAAACTATTTAAATAGACTAGAATTAAATGTGAAAATTACCAAGTTTTAATTATTAAAACTAAAAACACATTATTCGGTCCAATTATTATTAAGGCCTTAATCGAATTAATCCTAATAATGTATTGGGCTTTACTAATCTAACTAATTAAACTCTTTAATAAAAAGATTAGTAATTAATGAGAATTACCAAGTTTTTACTTCTAAAAACTAATCTCATTATTAGTAGCCAATTATGTGAAAATTCCTATTTTAATCTCATTAAAAAATAAAACACATAAATCATGGCAATTATATATGTATGATACGTTTTAATGCATGTGTAGACACCTAATCTATATGGCATTCTTATGTATGACAATGGTTTAAAAAAAAAAAAATCATCCCATGATTTCAAAAGTAGAGCATACATGAGTTGTGTGAGTATGATGAGTTATCTAACTTAAACAATTCTAATTACAAAAATAATCAAATGCATTCCTTGATGTTCTTGTAAATCCATTGTCTTCAATATTCTTCAGGTCCACTTCTTTACATCTTTGGGCTTCCAATCAAGTCCAACTTGATTTATGTCAAGTGATCCATCTCATGGATTGAACCCTAAGGCCCATCACTTAATTCTAGCAAAATATATTGATGAGGTCGTTTGTGTACTCAACAAAATATTAATAATAGAGATTATGATTGATTCTTGAAAACTCTTTTAAGGCCACTTAATCCTTTTAAAATGTGATTTGATAGCAAAATAGTGAGCAAGTTCATTCCACAGGGAATGAAGTGCTAATTAGATAAATTGACTAATCTTAGAGCAATAAAATAAATCATATTGTTTGATAGATGTGTGGTTTCTAAAACCACAAATGCTAACTACTCAAATGAAAATACACAAAATATGTTATGAAAAATAGAATACTCAACACCTTGATAAGAATTGTGATAGAAATCAATTAATGAGATAGCTAGGGAATAGATCGATTAACAATTGGATGTGGGTAAGCTAACTAGCATCATTAATGTACCAATCTCATTATATTAACCACTTAGAGGCTTAGATTAGTGGGGTTGGTATACCCACCACTAATCTATCCTATCCAATGGGTTCTTAATCACACAAGGATTGTCAATCCACATGTGAATATATAACATATTACTCCACTCAAGATAGCAATCAACAAGTGATATACAAGTCAATTATAATGAATGGAATCTAATTAATTTGAATGAATAGAACACATAAGAGATTCATTACAAGCTAAGCTAAACCCACAACCAATTGATCCTCAAATCTATCCCCTAGATTAGGGGTTTAGTTACACATATTTGCAATGAATGAAAAGAAGTAAATGATAAGGAAATAACCCTTGGGTCACCTTCTTTAAGCTTGATCCTTCTTCTCCTCTATGCTCCTAGATGCAAGGAATGGAGGTTGAGGAAATGTCTTGGAATGTGGGTGTTTTGGTGGAAAGTTACTAAGGATTTTGGTGGAGAAATGGTGGGATGAGGAATGATGTAGTGAAGTAATCAAGGTTTTGTGTTGAGGGTTGGATGGATTAGATGAGTTCAAGGAGAGAAATGGAGGATGATGAATAATGTTCCATGGATGATGATCTAGATCTGAAATGAGTGTTCTCTGAATTTTATCTCTGATTTTCGATGCCTTGAAGATGGAGAGACGCTTCATATATATACTCACTCATGGACATGTACTGGTAACTGCTTGATTCGCTGATGTGGAGCCTAGGTCGCTATTTGGTCGCTATGGCGACCCTGGAGCGTAAAACGGTTAGATGAAAATGTCGCTTCGAAAACCATCTTTCTCGCTATTTGTCAAGTGGCGACCATGACCAATATGTGTAGAGGTCGCCACTTGTAACCTCTAGGTCGCCATGGCGACCATAAGTGGCGACCCTGGAAAAGTGAGGAGGTCGCCATTTGCACCATCAAGGTCGCCATGGCGACCCTAAGTGGCGACCATGCCTTGAGTGCACTAGGTCGCCACTTGCAAGGGAGGTCGCCATGGCGACCCCAAGTGGCGACCCCACCTGATTGTTTTTGTGACTTTCTGTCGCCATGGCGCTCAAGTGGCGACCAAGTGGCGACCTTCTGATGCCTTTGGAGAATCCTCTGTCGCCATGGCGCTCATGTAGCGACCTCTTATGTCCAAGTGGCGAAAATGCCCTGTTTCTTCCCATTTGTGAGACATTTTCGCACAAGTCCTCCACCTTCATCTCAATTGCTTCTGAAACCTAATAAAACCTGAAACACTCAATTTAACAACATTAAACACGGGGAAATGCCTGAGAATCAAGCAAAAAGAATCGGAAATGAGGGCCAAAATCATACCAATTTTGGCCTGATCATATATACTGCCCACGAAGCCCACAAGAAGACCTTTTCGCAAGCCTCAAGGCCACACACACACAAAGATTCATGTAATAGCCTTGGATGCGTCAAGGCTGTCCATTTGGCTTCTAATGGGTTGCAATAACATGTACTAAGGTCCAAGTGTTACCCTAACACATTACCGAAGTCCATGTATGGCCCAAAACAGCCCTTACACTTGCGAACGGGCAGCTGCAGCGGTGATAACCGCGCACGGCTGTTGTTTGAGTGCTAAGGGTAGTTATTTTATTTTTATTTTTTTCCTTTGAATCCTTTCGAAAATCATGATCTTTTTTGCAACTTACATAAATTTGTTTTTTTATATATACATACAAAATATATGTCAAGAACAGCCATAAAAATCGGCTTTCTTGATTACATAAATGAACAAAAAAAAAAACCTGTTATGGGTAAAATTCGCCGTAGATGACACGTCAGCAGACAGCATGGACGGGACAGACCACGTAAGCTAGGAGTTTGATCGGGAGGAAAAAGTGACGTTCCATAGACTGATAGCCAGAATATAGAATCAGAACAGCAAATAAGCACAAAACGCCGAGTATACCAAATAAAAAGAATGCCCGACCAGCCATACTCGGCATAAAGGAAAAGATCATCCATTGAAGTTCTTCTACCACCTGCGTACAATATAATTAATAGAGATTAGCCACAAAATCAACTACTAAGAAGCAGAGTCCCACACGGAAACAAAATGATCTCCCTGACAGGTCACCAGAATCCAGAACAGATTCAGAATCAATAACAATAAAGACAAGATCAACATCAACAAGGAAAGAATCCCAAAACCAATTCTATAATCCCCTACTTGTACGTCACGATACAAAACCCTAGCAGTACCCTAGAAACCCTAATAGTATCATGTATAAATATCCTTACAAAATATAAGTGAAGACATTCATTAGCAAAATAGAGGAGAGGGAGCAGGGTGTGTATTATTAAAGACATTATAGTGGATTCGACTGAGTTGCTTAGGCGATGACCTGTGGATGTTTCTCCGATCACCGCAGTTTTACTACGTTACATCTCTTGTTTACTTTCTTTAGTGTTTTGCCATACATTTGATTCATATTTGCAAACTAGAGATCGTTGACCGGTCAATTGACAAAAACCACCGTCAACAAAACCTATAACCTATCAGACCATACAATTAATGATCAACCATATTTATATATAAAACAAAAAATATATAACAATCATACAAGCCTACATTGTGCCTAAACTTATCATACATGACAGAATTTTTTAAAAAAAAACAACTTCAGTTTTTCCGTGTATATTCAAAACCATCGACTTGAATGGCGGATGTTACTGGTTGTACACCGAGCAAGTAAAATTATTGTTTCTTCATCAAAAGCAGACAAAGCTGATCATAAGGCATCTTCTTTTATAAATAAATATAGATAGCAGCTGCTGCATGTTTTTATTTTTATTTTTTGTGTAAGAATATAACTGATGTGTGGATATTTACATTTTGCAGGAACCCACAGAGATTGCGCAAGTGCGACCCACTTCAACTGATCATTCTCAGGTTTCAATTGATGTCTCATTTGATGCCTCAAATGGAATTCCTGACGATGAGAAACATCTATATCCTCAACGCATCGACAAAGAAGAACAAGCTCCTGCACAGGGCTTCCTCGAGGTACTCTCAAGAAATATATAATCCCATTCCACTGATAAATTAGTTCCATCTGAATTTTTTTAGTTGGTCATATTAACATTTATTTCTCACCATAACAAAAAATTATTACAATAAATAAAGAAAAAGAAATATGAGATGAACAAACCTTGATGAACAAAGACCACAAAGCATATCTGAAATCTCTCTCTCTCGATGGTAAAACATCTGATGGGGATCTGAAATGGGTGTTTGGTTTTGATTTTGTTTGGATTTGGGTCTGGGTTTGACCGTGGTTTTTTTTTTTTTTTTGGGTGATTGCTGTTGAATTTGGATGAGAGATGGATGGAAGAGTTTTATACATATAGATTATAGAGGAAGGATCCCCAGCCCCAAAACATTACGCAATTTGTGAACCATTGGATTATGATGAGTTGGATGGTAGAGATGCACTCGTACCCATCTTCTCCATCAGATATATACACCTCATGCTCCCTCTTCTCTCTCATTTTTAATTGATTCTCTTCCCTTTCCAAACCAGACCTTAATCATCCACCATCATCACCAAGCCCAGATCATCTGCCTCAATCTCATCTGATACCGATTGTAGGGAAAAATTAGGGTTTTGATTAAAATAGCAGCGGAATGTATATAGGGTTTCAAAAAAATTTCTTTTAGAAAACTTATTTCTTGAACTGGATTTTGTATATACACATTTTTTTATAAAAAAAAAATTTAAAGCATACCTGATTGTTTTCTTGAAGATTTGATCCTGATTTCACCACCAAGCCTTCCGAGCTATGACCCACGGTCTGATAACTTGTGTGTGGGCAAGTCACGGATACTGACAGGACTAGACAGAGGTTTACAGAAATCAAGAAGACAACCTTTTGCCTTTTTCTTCAGTTCGTTTGGCCCTTGCAAGAGAAACAAAAAAAAAAAAAATCTTTTTCTTTTTGCCTTTGCCGCACCTCTCTCTTTTTCTGTATTAGGTTTAGGTTGTCTTTTATTCCTGATAAGTATCTATTTATATCAGGGTCCTAGGGTTTAGTTGTCCAAGTCAAAATAAGATTCTAAATCCTATTTTAATTTTGGTCACCACTAGGACTTGAACATGTGACCTCTAAGATCTAAAATAATCTTTATCTTTAATCCTTTGTATTAGTCATGGTTAGAACTTGTAACCTCCTATTAATAATTAAATAGTTAATAATTCTTAATTATTAATATGTACTAATCAAATAATCATATTATTTAATTAGTTCCCTGAATTTATTCGTTTCACTTTCGTAACATAATTAATTGGAATTAATTGGACTATCCAATTAATTAACCGTGACCCTTGTTATCATTAACCATAAAGGGCTAGCAAGGGGACCTAATGGACCCCACAGTTTTGAGCTCCAATAATATTTAGAAATATTAATTAAACTCTTTAACTAATATTCCATGATTATTAACCTTAGAGTTACTACACTAAAAACCCGAGGCTGTACTCTTAAAACTGCAGACATATTACATAGACTGAATCTCACTGTCCATCAATATATCTATTACATATGGTATGATCCTCCATGAGTGGTTCATAATTAGAGCTAGGTCATAAAGTCCATTATACCTCTCCAATTATATCCTTTCCTTTAAGTACCATTGATTCTCTAATGAACAATTTATCCTATCTTCCATTATGGAAGAAGAAGAGCGCTCTTAATTGTTCAAGCCCAAAATCAACTCTTAAGGGAACTATCCCTCTACTTCTCACAAGAAGGAGTGGATTTCTTTATTGTGTGCAAACCTTCCCAGCCACAAGCTAAACTGCGACTCTAAAATACGGAGTTATTGATCGAGAATGTTACTCCGATCTCACCCATGGTATGTCAAAAGCCACAATCCAACCTGAATGAGTCAGTAAGATACTCAGGATTAAGATCACCCATATACAGCTATCATTTGTCGATATATATGAATCTTTGCATTTAACGAATCTTGAAGAGAGATCATATATATCGTGGCCATGTCCTATATGACTTCATCATATAAGGTGCCTCCATTCCCATCTCACTACATGAGTAGTCTAGGATAAGATCACCGTACCTTATGGAATGGACCACAGTTATAGATTAACCACAAACAAAGTACTCAGCTTTATTTGCTCTCTACGAACTCTTTAGATTGCATATCTTAAACTTAATCCTTCTGTATATGACAGTTATATACTCAGTTTGAGATTACATCCAGCAATCTCGGATGTTTTTGCACATATGATAAAAGCATACGAATGTCAATAAATTAATGTCTTTTATTCATGTTTTTTTATAACATTTACATATTAAAAGTTTTAAGGCATAAATCCTAACACTGGTGTATACCCCAATTTTGTGTGCTTGGAAATACAGGTAGAGTTATCTAGCCGCAACCACTAGTGCTAGTGTCATCTATTCGGTTGATGGGTACCTGGTTTCGACGGGTAGCAACACATTGCTGGTGTAGTAAATGAGGCATTGTACCTTGTCATCTTGTCTCATGAACGTCAAACTGGTGGGAACCTCTGATATTGATAGGTATAGATACAAGGTCTCTTCTGGCTTTGGCTTTGGCAGTAATGGAGCTTGCCCTAAAAGTCCTTCAGTTGCTAGAAGGCTCCTTTAAATTGCTTATCCCATTTTACTTTTACTACTTTCTTCAAGGCTTTGAAGAAGTGTAAGTATTTGTCTATCGATTTCAAGATGAATCTGTTTAATGATGCCAAGCAACCAGTCAATCGCGGGAACTCCTTAAGGGTTTCCAAAGTCTTCATCCTTCTCAACGCATAAATTTTTTCTATGTTTGTCTCTATTCCTCTTTGATGTATTGGTCGATCTCCCCCTTAAAACAAAACTAATGCATATTATCCCCCTTCTGTTCCCATTTTCGTCCAAAAAAAAGTTTGATGTGGTCAAATGACTATTTTATCCTTAAAAATAATTAGAAAATGACCGTAGTACCCTCCAAGCTTCATTTATTTATTAAATGAAAAAGAAATTAAAAACAAAATTCATTAAAAAATAATTTTTTTTAAAAAAAAAAAACCTGAAAAGAATTTAACATTTCTAGTGATTTTATTTAAATTTTAAAACAGAAATTAAAATAACGAATTTTTTTTTTTTTAAATAAGTTGGTGGATCTCTACTACAAGATCAGGATGATTAAATAGAAATAAAAAACAAAATCATTAAATTAAAATAAAAAAACAAAATCATTAAATAAAAATAAAAAACAAAATATTAAATATTAAATATTAAATCTAATCACACCTTCTCTCTCCTCTCTCATGATCGATCTCTTAACTCTCTCTCTCTCTCTCTCTCTCTCATCTCTTCATCGTCATCAAACCATACCAGAAATCCCTCTTTACAAATCCTACACACACTTGGTTTGATTTTTTTTCTTGCTCTCAAATCCTACACATACACTCTCTCTCAAATCCTTTTTTACAAATTGAAACCATACCAAAAACCCTAGCTCTCGAATCCATCTCTCTCTCTTGAATCTATCGCTGGAGATGATGGGAAGAATACACAGTCGCCGACTTGAGATTTTGATTCATAGATTTGGCCAGCAAATGCAGATCCTAGCACGAAGGATTTCTCCTCCTTGTAGAATGGTCTTGAATCTATTGGGATGATTTAAGAGCTTACTATAGCTTGATGATGATGTGTCTCCGGTTCATATCTGCTCGAGCCACGACATCTCCGCCGTCTATCTAATCGGATTTTGTTGATTTCGATAGGTTTGTGTGTAAATTTTGATGGATCTTACTTTTGGTTATGGTATGAATTGGGTGTGGATTTTGATGGGGCTTGGTTTGATTTCGATGGATTTGTGTGTATTGTGGAGTTTATGTTTGAGATGTAGATATGGATTGGATTTTTTTTTTTTTCTAGATGAACTAGTTATTAGTGTTATGAAGATCGTTGGTTTTTTTTTTTTTTTTTTTTTTCATCTTGTGTGTAGAAGAGAATGAAGGAATGATGTGTGATGATTGCTATTTTTTTTTTTTTCCAGATTTGGTGGCAACTAAAGAAGATGATGTACATGAAGAGATGAGGAGATGAGGAGATGAGAGACAGAGATAGAGACAGATACAGAGACACACACACATAGAGAGAGAGAGAGAGAGAGAGAGAGAGAGAGAGAGAGAGATGAGAGTTGAAGATATTCGAAAACAAAATTGATGTTAAAGATCTACAGTTTGTAAACAAAAGATGATGAATTGAACTTGGATATTTTATTTGTTTTGTTTTTAATTTTTTATTTATTTCATTATTTGCTTTTACAATATTGCCCCTTAGATTTTAATGGTTAACATTAGTTTGGATGGAAAATGTGACAGAAGGGGTTCATTTTCCATTCTTTCCATTTGAGGGGGGAGACTTGCCAATATGAGGAAACTCTGTCCTCACCTTTTTAATAGTTTATTATCAGGAGGGAAAAACGATAATATCCCTATAATATATAAAGTAATTCCAAAAACGGTTGAAAATTATCTCATAAACATAAATCTCAAAAATAAACAAATAATGAAATTTATTTTTGTCCCTCTAGTTTGACTTAATAGCCAAACTGGTCCTCCGGTTTTCAGAATTGTGTTGACAGGTCCTTCTAGTTACCAAAAATTTGTATTTCGGTCCCTGCCATCCAATTTTGTTAGGGTTTTCAAAGATTCCGTCAAAGTTAAGAGGGTAAAAGTGTAAACACTGATTGCCATCTTCTTTGTCACGTGCCTTGCACATGTAAGGGAAAAATTGGAATACAATTTTCTTAAAAATTAATTTAAATGTGGAGATCCAGATTCGATCTCCATCATCCGTCTTATTCAAATAGACATCTAGATCTCCACCACATTAGAAAAAAGTAAAAAAATAAATAAAAATCAAAATAAAAACTTTCCAAAATTAAAAAGAAATCAAAATCAAAATCAAAACTTTTCAGAATTAAAAAGAAATTGAAATCCAAATCAAAATTAGTTTTGATTTTTTTTTTTCTATTCATGACAATCAAACTAAAACTTATATTTTATTCTTCAAAATCTGTTTCAATTTTTTTTTTTTTCCAATTCTTTAGAATCAACACCAGAAACCAAACCCCAACCCTCAAAATTTTTCTAGAAACCTCATAGACCATACCACTGAGAAACTGACCCCCCCATCAGAACACCTAACCTAAACTCAAACACCAAACCCAGAAACCATCATCAAACAAGAACACCACAAATATCCATCCAAAAACTAAGAACACAAGTCAAACCAATTTTTATTTTTAAAACATAAATCACTTTATTAATATGATAAGATTGTCAAATACAATATTACACTCTTGCTATTGAGCATAATCCTAATAAGACATGTCTTGTAAACCTAGACTCTCTAGATGACTCATAAACACTTTAGCCGGTAAGGTCTTCGTAAATGGATCAGCATGATTGTCCTATGATGCTACCTTGGTTCTTTGGAATTAGCCACAGCACCACTGTTATCACAATAAAGTGTGATGGGCTTATCTAGATCTGGAACAACTTCCAGATCACTTAAAAACTTACGGAGCCAAACAATCTCTTTAGCAGCTTTACAAGCGGCTACATATTCGGCTTCCATGGTGGAATCAACAATACAAGATTGCTTAACACTCCTCCACACAATGGCTCCACCACCAAGGGTGAATACTGATCCAGACTTGGATTTCCTAGAATCCCTATATGATTGAAAATCAGAATCCGTATATCCTAACGGGATCAAATCCTATCCAGAATACACTAGCATATAGTTTCTTGTTCTCCAAAAATACTTGAGAATATTCTTGATAGTAACCCAATGATCCAATCTGGGTTGGACTGGTATCTGTTGATTACTCCCACTACAAAGCAGATGTCCGGTCTTGTGCATAACATAGCATACATGAGACTACCTACTGCTGGCGCATAGGGACCATGTCTTATATCCTCAACTTTTTTAGGTGTCTTAGGACACTGTTCCTTAGACAAATGAACTCCATGCCTGGAAGGTAAATTACCTTTCTTAGAGTTTTGCATCGAAAACCACACAAGAATTTTGTCAATATACAATTCCTGAGACAATGCTATAAGTTTATTCTTACAATCCCTTATAAGTTGGATCCCGAGAACATAACTTGCCTATCCCAAATCTTTCATTTGGAATTGGCTAGCCAACCAGCCCTTTACTTTCGATAATACCCCTACATCATTCCCAATGAGTAGGATATCATCCACTTAAAGAACTAAGAAAACTACCTTTTTGTCAATGATGTGCTTGTAGACACAAGGCTTATCAACGTTTTGCTCGAAGCCATAGGTTTTGATCATATCATCAAACCTTATGTTCCAAGATCTAAATGCTTACTTCAGTCCATAAATGAATCTTTGCAACTTGCAAACTTTTTGCTCTTGATCTGGAGACACGAATCCCTCTGGTTGCATAATGTAGATGCTCTCATCAAGATTGCCATTCAAGAATGCAGTCTTGACGTCCATTTGCCAAATTTCGTAATTGAAATAGGTGGCAATGGATAAGAGAATCCGAATAGACTTAAACATGGCTACTAGCGAGAAAGTTTCTTTATAATTGAACCCCTTTTTCTAGGTATAACCTTTGGCCACTAGCCTTGCTTGAAAGTCTCTACCTTTCCATCTACTCCTCTTTTTCTCTTGTAGATCCATTTACACCCTATGGGTTTTACCCTATCCGGTAAGTCTACAAGTTTCCAAACTAAGTTAGAGTACATGGACTCCACCTCGAGATTCATGGCTTTAAGCCATTCCTCTTTGTTAGGATCTTCCATTGCATTCTTAAATGTCAATGGATCATCCATACTATCAGTAGAGATGACATTTTATCCCTCACCTATACCCAAAAAGCGTTCAGGGGTTATCTTACAACCCTCTCACTACGTTTAGGTGGTAGTGTATCTTGACTAGTAATCATCTGACTATCAGATTTCAATGGATCAATAACTCTTGTTGACTGAGCACTAGCTGTACCAGGCTCCATTTCATTTAATACAATCTTGCTACGAGGTTTATGATCACTAATATAGTTATCCTCAAGAAATGTTGCATTTGTTAATACAAATACTTTGTTCTCTTTAGGACTATAGAAGTATCCACCTCTGGTCTCCTTGGAATATCCTACAAACAAGCAGACCAAAGATTTGGGGTCTAGCTTTCCACTTCTGCTCTTCAACACATGTGCTGGACACCCCCATATGCAGAAATGTCGCAAACAAGCTTTACGACCATTCCACAACTCTAACGGAGTCTTAAGAACATATTTGGATGGGACTACATTCAAAATGTAAGCCATTGTTTGTAACGTATATTCCCAAAAGGAATTTGGTAATGATGAGAAACTAATCATAGATCTCACCATTTCTATTATGGTTCTATTTCTCCTCTCTGCGACACCATTTTGTTATGGTGTATCAGGAGCTGTGAGTTGGGACACTATCCCATACTCAACCATAAAGTCTTCAAACTCTTGGTCAAGGTACTCACCTCCACGATCCGATTGTAGAGACTTGATAGTCTTTCCTAACTGGTTCTCAACTTCAGCTCAGAATTCTTTGAACTTTTTAAAAAATATCGACTTCCATTGCATTAGGTAGACATATCCGTATCTCAAGTAGTCATCTATAAAGATAACATAATACTTATAACCACCCCTTGCTTTAACATTCATTGGTCCACAGACGTCTGAATGTATAAGCTCTAGTGGTTCTTTAGTTCAAATCTCTTTTCTAGTAAAAGGTCTCTTGGTCATTTTACCTTCTAAATAGGATTTGCAGACAAGTAAGGTATCGACCTTTAACTCACTTGAAAGGTTCGCTTTTCACTAGTCTATCTATCCGATCAAGGTTGATATGGCCAAGTCTTAAATGCCATAAATACGTTTCATTTTTTGGATAAACCTTTTGTCGTTTTGTTTTAGGTTTTTCAACTTTAAACAATTCAGCATTGAGCAGTGTAGTATGTATTAATGGCCTTCAAGCATACAAGTTGTTTTCATTTAATCCTGAACATGTATTCAAACCATTCTTTGCAATAATAAAAGACTTATTATTAAAAGAAACATAATATAATTGTTCTATAAGATCTTTTATTTGTATTGGCTTGATTCCATTGCAAAACTCTCTATATTTGTATTAGTAGTTGCTTAAGTGCTTCTTGGAAGAAAGAAGCCTCAAAGGTGAAGAAGCAACATCTTGTGCAAATATCGTCTTCAAAGGGGAACATCGCTTAATTGGATGCTAAGGTATCAAGATTCTTCTTCCTCTTGCAAGGCGTTAGCGCACACACACACAATTCATACATGTGTGTCCCTGCATTATTGTTCAAACATTTGGTATAACACTTTCACACACATTTAGCATGCTCATGCATTTTTCTTATTGTTGACAATCTTGTAGAATTGCATGTTTTTCTCACTATCGCTTAGATATGGCATGCTTGTGTTGTATAGTGTTTATTTGTTTGTGTTTCTTGTGTTTTGGACTTGAACATGATCTTATTTGATTCCTTATTGAGTTTCGATAATTTCGGTTACTCATATGTTAAGTTTCGAGTCCAAACGATGTAGCTACGCTACTTTTCGTTCTCATTCGTTGAGTTGTGTTCGTCGTCATTTTTCGAGATGAATTCTCAACCATTTGTCAAAGTTTCATAGTCTTTGTTTTGCATGAGGAAGTCACAATTCATAATCTGAAAATGGATTTGAAATCGGAGTTCAGATGTCCGAATACGGCTGAAGAACGTGAGAGGTGCGCGGGAGAAGCTTGGTGGCCAAAGGCCATGGCAAGGCATCCATGTGTGGAGGCTGTGTGCCACACGGCCCAACCAGCCCTCTGGTCACATGGGGCACACGCACCCCACACGTGGACAAGGCTGGTCTGGTCTAATTTTGTTGGACAAAAATGCCCCTCTTCCTTCTCCTCCAAATGACTTCTCTTCCCTCCATTTCCAACAACTTGAACATCATCAAATCTGATTTCTGCTAAAATGTTCTTGATTTTGATTTACTTACTTTGATCATAATTTCTTCAAACGAACTCGAAATCGAGTGATTCAAAAGCCAAAATTGTTGGTCTCGACGAGAGCTAAAAACCCCAAGCATTTTCAAAGGCATTTGATTTCGTCATTTTTCACAGCACTCTGATTTTCAGTACGAAGTCCATTGTTTGTATGTGAAACTTCTTCTCTTGCAATTTCATTTGATCATCTCTATGATTCTTTCTATTTGATTGTTGAAATATGTTGAGAAGTATGTTAGATCATATGCTAGGGTTGTATGATTGATTAGTTAATTGAGTTTAGCTTTGTGATGTCTCTTAAACATATTTTTTGCTAGACTTGAGATTGATTGAAATTGATTCTAGAAATTGTTTTTGTAATGTGCTTCATGTTATCTTCTAGGCTCAATTTCTTGATATAAGAAATAAGATTTTTGTGACATATATTGAATATCCTAATCTTGTTCTTATTGTTTTGACATGCTTTGATTTCTAGATAGATTGTGATTGTGTGTTGATAGTATATTCTAGATTATCATTAAGCATGTTCATAGAGTGTGTTTGATCTACTTACTCTATTTGTGTGTGCTTGCATCAATTGCATCACTTAGATCATTGCCTTGTAATAGGTTGAAGTCTCTTGTCAAGGTGAGTGAAGCCCATTTGACTTGAGCAAGAAGACTTGGCTAGGAAAGGTTTCCGGATAGCCAAGCAAGAAGCCTTAGTTAGAATCAAGGTGATTCGGATAACTAAGCAAGAAGTCTTAGCAAGGAGTTTAATACTCCGGATGGTTGAGCTAGGATAGCTTAACTAGGATCTCTTGATCTAGATTGCTAAGCAAAGAAATCTTCCTAGAGGCTTTTTAGTCTTGGATAGGAAGTTTCTCTCTAGAGGTGTCGGATACATCTTGGATAGAGAGTAGGCTAGGTAATTCATTAGGCCTTTGAGAGGTGATTAGGATTTGATAGCTTGAAGTGGATATCATAGTGTTGATAGCTTTGAGTGTGTAAGTTCTTGTCGTATAGTGGATTTGCTTTGCCGGTGGTTGTGGATTCAACCTGTGGATGTTTCCTCTTTGAGGTTTTACCACGTAAAAAACATTGTGTCTCATTTTTGCTTTATATTTCCTTATCTTCCATATGTTCTCTTGTATTGATTCTTTTGTATATTGATGCTTACATGAATTAATTCATAATATACAATTGCTATATCATTACAAGTATTCATTTTCATTCTTATATTCCGCATCTTTTTGAATTTGGGACTATACCTATTCACCCCCCCCCCCCCCCCCCCCCCCCTCTAGGTATAAAACACTAAACTTTAAAGGGAATTTCAATTGGTATCAAAGCGGGTGTCTAGACTCACTTAGATAGATCCTTTTATTTGTAGTGTTTGTGCGTTATTTGTGATAATCATGATTAAGGAAGTGTGTTCCTATGTAGCTTCTTTTGTTAAACATATTGACTTGTATGAGAAAAAGATTAATGATCTTACTCTTGAGCTTATCCAAAGTCAATTTGTCTCTCAATAAGAAGTTGGAAAATCATGGTCTATGCTCAAAAGATTTTAATGATCTTGAAAACAAATTCTAAGTCTTGAAATGAATTTGAAAGATAGCAATGATAGACTTAGAATCTTGAAGCAAGAAATTGAGCAAAGGGATAGTTCTCTTGTTAGTGCTAAAAGACTAGAAAACATGCTTAGAGTCAAACTTAGTGAGCACTTAACTCAAGAGAAAAAGTATGAACAATGGCTTAGTAAATCACGTGAAGATGTTAGGTTTAGTGATGACATCGCGAAAGAATATGCCATTAAAATTACAATGCTTAATGATAAACTTAATGAGGCCAATAGGATGATTAACAAGATGTCATCTAGTTCTAATCAAGTTGATTCCCTCATTAAAAGTGGTAAGCATCCTAGTGACAGAAGAGGTTTGGGTTATATCAATGAGAAGGAGACTCCTTCATCTAACAAATCTATTTTTGTTAAAGCAAGTATTGAACCAAATGTAGGTACTCTCACTCAAGGTAAAGAAATGAAAGCTACCAGAGGCGCCTCTACATCAACAAAGAAGTTCAATGAAAGAACTCAACAAGATCAAATTCAGAAAGCATCATCCTCAAAAGGAAAAGGTGAAGCATCAAAAAGTGTTCTTCAAAGAGGTAAAATTGTGAGAAGACCAAATGCTTTGGAAGCAAATACAAATGGTAAATTTCTCAAATTCATACATATTTTTCATCATTGTAATATGATAGGACATATTCGACCTAGGTGCTTTGAATATATTCGGAAATGCAAATTTGATAATGCTTTTCATGATATGTCTTTGAATGGTCCTAGGCAATCATCAATGTATGGATTTAGAACTAGACCTAGGAAGACCTTGGAAAAGCATGTTGAGAAGAATTGTGTTGATGACTTGTTTGTTAAATCTTGTGTTGTGCCTCACTCTACTATGCATAAGAAAGTTGATAATGCTTTGTTTGATATTTTTGAGAATGTGACCAATGAGGTCAAGGTGCATGTTAAAAAGTCTAACATTGAGTAAAAGCATGAAAAAGTTAAGAGTGAGAAGCATGTTGTGAAAAGTGTATGGGTTAGAAAAGACACATCTAAATGTCTAGTTACACAATATGCTTTACGTGTCAACTCCTCCTACTCTTGGTACCTAGATAGTGGTTGTTCTAGGAACATGATCGGGAACAAAGATTTCTTCAAAAATCTTGTGTTAAATGATGGAGGGTGGGTCACCTTTGGTGATGGCACCAAGAAGCAAGTTCTTGGTAAGGGAACTATATGTATCCCCAGATTGCCTAAACTTCGCAATACTTTGTTTGTTGATGGATTACAAGCTAATCTTATAAGCATTACTCACTTGTGTGAAATCTTTAAAGAAGTTAGCTTTAATAAAGATGTGTGTACTATTATCGATAAAGAGGACAATGTTGTCCTAAAAGTCAAGAGGTCTATAGACAATTGCTATTGTCTTAATGTAGATCCTCTAACTTGCAATATGGCACATGAGTGCAACAAGCTTGAGTTGTGGCATCAACGTTTGGGTCACATGAACTTTAAAGACTTGAAAAAGCTTGAAAAACATAGCATTGTTAGGGGTCTTCCAAGTCTTGGTAAAAAGCTAGAGATTGTTTGTGAACCTTGTCAATTAGGTAAGCAAACCAAAATGTCTCACAAAACAAGAGACCATTAGAGCTTGTACACATGGACCTAATGGGGCCAATCCTAACCGAGAGCATCAATGGCAAAAAGTATATTTTTGTATGCGTTGATGATTACTTTAGATTCACTTGGGTTTATTTTCTTAGGTGCAAGACCGAGGCTTTCAATTACTTTAGAAAGTTTTGTAATCAAGTGCAAAATGAAAAAGGTCTTGAAATTAAGAAAATATGTCGCATTAGGAGTGATCATGGGACGAAATTTGAAAATGCTAAATTTAGTGAATTTTGTGATGGTTTGGGGATATCTCATGAGTTCTCGGCACCTAGAACTCCTCAACAAAATGGAGTTGTTGAGAGAAAAAATAGTGTCTTGCAAGAGATGGCTAGAGTCATGCTCAATAGTAAGAAAGTCCCTAGAAACCTTTAGGCCGAAGCGGTCAATACCGCTTGCTATGTGTCAAATAGAGTTTTTAGAAGGCCCGACACAAAACACACGTCCTATGAGCTTTGGAAAGGCAAGAAGCCTAATGTGAGTTACTTCCACACTTTTGGAAGTAAATGTTATATTTTGAATGATAGAGATCACTTAGGAAAGTTTGATGCTAAAAGTGATGTTAGTCTCTTTCAAGGGTATGCTTTGAATAGTCGTGCTTATAGAGTGTTCAACTTGAATACTAAGACTATTATGGAGTCTATAAATGTTAAAATTGATGATCTTGGCATGCTTAACTTGTGTGATGATAATGATGTCAATGAACCTAATGAAAATCATGTTAATGACATTATTTCACCTATAGATGTGACTAGTAGTGAATCTAGTCAAGATGATGACAAGGATAGTTGTATTGCTGTTCAAAGTCAAGGATTAGAAAATGTTTTAAATGATAATCAACAAAATGTTCAAGTTGTTGAAAATTCTCCTTATCCTAGACTTCGAAATCTACACTATCAAGATGACATCATAGGTGACTTAAATGAAGGGGTTAGAACTAGAAATCAAATTGCTAACTAAATATCTTATGCTTGCTATACTTCTCAAATTGAACCCAAAAATATTAATGAAGCTATTGTTGATGAATATTGGGTTGGGGCTATGCAAGATGAACTTAATCAATTTGAGAGGAATGAAGTGTGGTCATTGGTTCCTAGGCCTAAAGATATAAATGTAATTGGCACTAAGTGGGTTTTTAGGAACAAGACCGATGAAAGTGGCAAGATTGTGAGAAATAAAGCTAGACTAGTGGCTCAAGGTTACACTCAAGTTGATGGTGTTGATTTTGATGAGACTTTTGCACCGGTTGCTCGTCTCGAGTCCATTAGACTTTTGTTGTCCATTGCATGTGTTAAAAAATTCAAATTATTTCAAATGGATGTCAAAAGTGCTTTTTTGGATGGATACCTTCAAGAAGAAGTGTATGTTGAACAACCTAAGGGTTTTGTAGACCCACACTCTCCTAATCATGTGTTTAAATTGAAAAAGGCTCTCTATGGCCTTAAACAAGCTCCAAGAGCTTGGTATGATAGGTTGACTCAATATCTCATTGACAACCATTATAGGAGAGGTGGCATTGATAGAACTTTGTTCATCAAATATCATGATCATGACATTTTTGTTGCACAAATATATGTTGATGACATTTTTTTTGGTTCTACTAATAAAACCAAGGTTGATGAGTTTGTTAGTGTAATGTCAAGTGAATTTGAAATGAGTATGGTGGGTGAGTTAAACTACTTTCTAGGGATGCAAGTTAAGCAAACTAGCATGGGTATAATGTTGAGTCAATCTAAATATGCTAAAAATCTTGTTAAGAGATTTGGTCTAGAAAATGGAAAAGATTTTGAAACTCCCATGAGCACCACTTTAAAACTTGACAAAGATGAAAAAGGTAAAAGTGTTGATCAAAGCCTTTATAGAAGCATGATTGGTAGTCTACTTTACCTAATGGCTAGTAGACCGGATATTTGCTTTAGTGTAGGCTTGTGTGCTAGATTCCAAGCTAATCCAAAGGAATCTCACTTAAAAGCCATCAAGAGAATCATTAGGTACATCAAAGGTACTCATAATCTTGGTTTATTTTATTCATTTGATACCAATGATATTCTTGTTGGCTATTGTGATACCGATTGGGCGGGAAATATAGATGATCGTAAAAGCACATCCGGCGGTTGCTTTTATGTTGGTAATAATTTGGTTTCTTGGTCTAGTAAGAAAGAAAACTCGGTTTCTCTTTCTTCTTCCGAAGCTGAATACATTGCGGCTGGAAGTGCATGCACACAATTACTTTGGATGAAACAAATCCTTAAGGATTATGAGATAGAACAAGGAAAAATGACACTTTATTGTGATAACTTAAGTGCCATTAATATCTCTAAAAATCTGGTTCAACACTCACGCACAAAGCACATTGATATTAGGCATCATTTCATTAGAGATCTTGTTGAACAATCAATTGTAACTCTAGAGCATATGCCTACTAAAAATTAACTTACGGACTTGTTCACCAAGCCCTTGGACAAAGAGAGGTTTAAAACTCTTAGAATGTCCATTGGCATGATTTGTGTTGATTGATGTGCTTGTGTGTATGTGGGTGGCTTGATAAGCAAAACTTTATTTGTATATCAATATCTTTGAGAGCTACTCACTTGAGAAGTAATGATCTTATGCTAATAACTCTTATTGTTTCTAGATCATGCACTTAAGCTTGAATTTTTTTTTTTTAAAGTGCACTAATGCTTCTCTTATATGTTTTAGTTTTGAGTATATGTGATTGAATATGTGTAGATAATGGATGCATCTAGAAGCCTATTACTTAGTACATGATAAATGACCTATGATATGTATCCTTTTTGCTTCGGCACTACATAGTATTCAACAAGCACCCTCTTGGAAAGGGTTACACGCATT
The DNA here is from genome assembly GCA_954870605.1 of Acer campestre. Classification (NCBI taxonomy): domain Eukaryota; kingdom Viridiplantae; phylum Streptophyta; class Magnoliopsida; order Sapindales; family Sapindaceae; genus Acer; species Acer campestre. The sequence goes on along the minus strand of OX940800.1, from coordinate 24,646,679 downwards.
GGTTGTGAAGCCGCCTAATTTTGGAAAGGGCTACGCCTTTGTGTTGAGTGAAAGCCACTAAGAGGTGTATATGTTTTTGTTAGAAAAATCAAAGAAGAGTTGAAAAGAATCATTAAAAAAAAAAATCTTTGATTCTAAGCCTAAAAGATATAATAATAATAAAAAAGGCTTAATGGTGTATAGTTGAGAATTGTGAAAAGCTCGGGTCGACAAACAGAAACGGGAAAACGAGCCACATGCACACACACGCTCACATGTTGATAACTATTCTTTTAAAGCAAAAATACGGATGAATATCGGTTTGACTTATTTTTGGAAATGCTTTAGTTGGATAGTATGGAAATTGTTTGCATGTTGATATCACAATTACTCCTTCTATATATGTGAGAAGCATTCACACACACACATATTTTGCTTATGTGCTTGATTCATTAGCAATGTGAGAATATTTTTGAGAGATTAATGAAAATCTATGATTCTCTCTTGGACTTTGAAAACTGACAAAACATTTTCTCTTATTGCTTGATTGTGTGAATGTGTGAATGTATGAGTCCCTTGTGAACAAATCTACTTGGTGATAATATGTGGAGCATATGTTAAGAGGGAGCTTTAGTTTATTCAACTACGCTTTCTATACGATTTGTTTGCTTTATATCTCGTTCTTTATCTCTTGTGTCCTTTGTCTATTCCTTGACAAAAAGGGGGAGAAATTGTATTCCACCTCACCATGTTTAACATAGGGGAGATGTGTATACCTCTTTTGTGCTTATTGGAGACTTTGTCTTAAGGGGGAGAATTCTTGTTCTAAGGGGGAGAAAAGAATTCTTACCTTATTTGTGTTAAGGTGTTTAAGGGAGAGCGTTAAATGTGATAACATTTATTCACTTGAGATAATGCATTGTGTGTTAGAGATAAGGGAAGTTTTTATTTTGCTTATGTGATAATTTCTCACTATTCTTCTTTGGAAGAAGTTCTCTTATTGGTTGTTTCTTTTCTCATATGTACTTTGGAGTTCAAAGATGGGATTCTTGAAGACTTAAGAAGACTTGAAGACCTTTTAGTCTAAGGATCTCTTTGTAATGTGAGGATGAGAGAATGCTATCAACATTAAGTCTATTGGAGTGATCAATGTATGGTGAGGATGAGGTTTTGCCATGGAATAGCCAAAGGGGGAGATTGTAAGATCTTTTATTTGTATTGGCTTGATTCCATTGCAAAACTCTCTATATTTGTATTAGTAGTTGCTTAAGTGCTTCTTGGAAGAAAGGAGCCTCAAAGGTGAAAAAGCAACATCTTGTGCAAATATCGTCTTCAAGGGGAACATCGCTTAATTGGATGCTAAGGTATCAAGATTCTTCTTCCTCTTGCAAGGCGTTAGCGCACACACACACAATTCATACATGTGTCCCTGCATCGTTGTTCAAACATTTGGTATAACACTTTCACACACATTTAGCATGCTCATGCATTTTTCTTATTATTGACAATCTTGTAGAATTGCATGTTTTTCTCACTATCTCTTAGATATGGCATGCTTGTGTTGCATAATGTTTATTTGTTTGTGTTTCTTGTGTTTTGGACTTGAACATGATCTTATTTGATTCCTTATTGAGTTCCGGTAATTTCGGTTACTCATATGTTAAGTTTCGAGTCCAAACGATGTAGCTACGCTACTTTTCGTTCTCATTCGTTGAGTTGTGTTCGTCATCATTTTCCGAGATGAATTCTCAACCATTTGTCAAAGTTTCATAGTCTTCGTTGTGCGTGAGGAAGTCACGATTCGTAATCCAAAAAAGGATTCGAAATCGGAGTTCAGTTGCCCGAATACGGCTGAAGAACATGAGAGGTGCGCGGGAGAAGCTTGGTGGCCAAAGGCCATGGCAAGGCATCCACGTGTAGAGGCCGTGTGCCACACGGCCCAACTAGCCATTTGGTCACGTGTGGCACACGCGCCCCACACGTGGGTAAGGCTGGTCTGGTCTAATTTTGTTGGACAAAAATGCCCCTCTTCCTTCTCCTTCAAATGACTTCTCTTCCCTCCATTTCCAACAACTTGAACATCATCAAATCTGATTTCTACTAAAATGTTCTTGATTTTGATTTACTTACTTTGATCATAATTTCTTCATACGAACTCGAAATCAAGTGATTCAAAAGCCAACATTGTTGGTCTCGATGATAGCTACAAACCCCAAGCATTTTCAGAGGCATTTGATTTCATCATTTTTCACAGCACTCTGATTTTCAGTACGAAGTCCATTGTTTGTATGTGAAACTTCTTCTCTTGCAATTTCATTTGATCATCTCTATGATTCTTTCTATTTGATTGTTGAAATATGTTGAGAAGTATGTTAGATCATATGCTAGGGTTGTATGATTGATTAGTTAATTGAGTTTAGCTTTGTGATGTCTCTTAAACATATTTTTTGCTAGACTTGAGATTGATTGAAATTGATTCTAGAAATTGTTTTTATAATGTGATTCATGTTATCTTCTAGGCTCAATTTCTTGATATAAGAACTAAGATTTTGGTGACATATATTGGATATCCTAATCTTGTTCTTATTGTTTTGACATGCTTTGATTTCTAGATAGATTTGTGATTGTGTGTTGATAGTATATTCTAGATTATCATTAATCATGTTCATAGAGTGTGTTTGATCTACTTACTCTATTTGTGTGTGCTTGCATCATTTGCATCACCTAGATTATTGACTTGTAATAGGTTGAAGTCTCTTGTGAAGGTGAGTGAAGCCTATTTGACTTGAGCAAGAAGACTTGGCTAGGAAAGGTTTCCGGATAGCCAAGCAAGAAGCCTTAGTTAGAATCAAGGTGATTCGGATAACTAAGCAAGAAGTCTTAGCAAGGAGTTTATACTCCGGATGGTTGAGCTAGGATAGCTTAACTAGGATCTCTTGATCTAGATTGCTAAGCAAAGAAATCTTCCTAGAGGCTTTTTAGTCTTGGATAGGAAGTTGCTCTCTAGAGGTGTGGGATACATCTTTGATAGAGAGTAGGCTAGGTAATTCACTAGGCATTTGAGAGGTGATTAGGATTTGATAGCTTGAAGTGGATATCATAGTGTTGATAGCTTTGAGTGTGTAAGTTCTTTTCGTATAGTGGATTTGCTTTGCCGGTGGTTATGGATTCAACCCGTGGATGTTTCCTCTTTGAGGTTTTACCACGTAAAAAACATTGTGTCTCATTTTTGCTTTATGTTTCCTTATCTTCCATATGTTCTCCTGTATTGATTCTTTTGTATATTGATGCTTACATGAATTAATTCATAATATACAATTGCTATATCATTACAAGTATTCATTTTCATTCTTATATTCCGCATCTTTTTTAATATTGGAAGAATTTGGGACTATACCTATTCACCCCCCTCTAGGTATAAAACACTAAACTTTAAAGGGAATTTCATGTTCCAACAATTTTGAAACTGAAATTAAATTTCGAGTAAATCCAGGAATTAAAAATACATTATTCAAAACAATGAAACAACTTCCAAAATGTAGTCTAACTACACCCACTGCTTAGGCTGACACGACATCCCTTGACCCAACACGCATAAAGAAGGCTCCCTCCTCAAGCTATGTCCAAGAATCAGTCCACTACATAGAAGAACAAACATGGTTAGTGGCCCCCAAATCAACTATCTAGGGTGAAGAATCATCTTCCACTATACACATTTCAAGAATAAGTAAATCATAGTTCATTAGAGTTCAAGAGAGGAACTCTATCAAGAGGTTATGTGTCCTCTTCATCAAGGTTAGATCGTCCCAACATTAGGAGTTACCATAACCTTCTCCAAGGGAGAGTCATCACCTAAAACAACCTCCTCCTCATGGTCAATAGACTTGAGCCTTGTATCATCAATGACAACAATGGATGATTCCATGACGCTTCAAGTCTTCAAATTGAAAACTCTATATGCCCTACTATTTAAGGCAAAAACAATAAAGGTATCATCACTCTTAGCATCAAATTTGCCAAGTTGATCATGGTCTTTTAAAATGTAGTATTTGCTTCCAAAAGAGTGGAAGTAGCTAACATTTGGCTTTCTACCTTTCAACAACTCATAGGAGGTATTCCTAGTTCCGAGCCATAGGAAGACTCTATTTCCTATATTGATGAGAATCTAGAAGCAACACCAAAGGATCCATTACTTTTTCCAGTTGGGCCAATTACAAGGGTAAGGGCCAAGAGGTTCAAAGAAGCACTTAATGGGTTGATTCAAGTGGTTTGGGATGATTCTAAAAAGGTGCATTTCAAGTTGGACCCAAAAGAAGATCAAGGCTTAATAAATGTAATAAAAGCAATTGGAGAGGCTGATTAGCTAATTGTGGGCATCCAAATAAAGACCTGCCAAGAATAGGCTGATTACTTGTCTTATTTCAGAGCATTAATGGGCGTGTTGACTTGCCTAATTTTTTAGACTTAATTAGTTGCTTTCTTTTGTCCTTAATTCCCTGATTGTAGACATTTTCTTTCCTTTCCCTACAAGGGGCTTTAATTGCCTTAGGGTTTTATGTTTTATTTTCCTGTTTTTTATGTTTTATCTTCAGCCTTTATAAAGAAGGCATGAGTAGCTTTGTAAGCACGAATTTTGATTAATAAAAAGTTATTGTGAGGTTGCTTCCTCTTGGTTCTTCAAAGAACTTGTGAACTTATCAAGGGTTCTCCCTAGTGGCGTTCAAATCACATACCTTCGGTTTTTGATTCCAATAATCAGTGGGTCGGGGGTTTTCCTTTTCCATTAAAAAAATTTGAATTTTAGCTTTCTAGGGCAAGTATTCCAAATCGCTTGTTGGGTTTCAAGGCAAGTCCATTGAGGTTCGTATCATTTGGTATCAGAGCTCAACTCTAAAAATCAGATTAAAATTATCTTGTTTTCATGATTATTCTTTGTAACGTATTTTGTTATTTCATTGTTTTTTGTTTCAACATCAACTTTCTTTCTTCTAGATTCTGTTGCAAAAAAAAAAAAAAAATACAAAAAAAGTACAAAAAAAGGGGTATAGAAAAAAAGATGAAAAAGAAAAGAGTGGAGATACAAATTCAAGAGAGACCGAGAGTTCAAAAAAAAATTGATGTGTCTCATATTCCATTGAGTCGTTCACTTATATACCGTTTCTTTCTTTCTTTCTATCTTTTTTTTTTTTTTTTTTTTTTTTTTTTGCCATTTGTGTTGATTTGAATATTACAAGAAGATTTCTTGAAGAGGTTTATTTAGTTCAATAAAGAACCGAGTAGGAAGCTAAAAGTGGAAAAAGGCAAGAGAGTGTGAGATTATATATAAAAAAAGGCAAAATCAAGAGTGAAAACATGAGTGTGAGTGACACTTTCTGAGTGCAAACACGTGAAAGAGTGTTGCGAGAAATAATTCTAACAATTTGTCTTTTGTTTTAGTATGTCTTCCAGGGGTGATTCAACAAACAAGGAAGAAAAGGGGGAACCATCCTTCGTCATGCAGGCTATGCAACAACAATTTGAGCGCATGAACGTGGTGTTTAATGAAATTAGGGATCGGATGGATAAGCAAGACGCTGCTATTGCTAACTTGCGAGATGGGCGACCCCAAAGAGTCCCTAATGCTATAAGGCAAGAGAGTCATGTACCCATAGATGATTTTAATGATAATCTAGAGAATGAGATTGAGGATGAAGAGGATCAAGTTTCAATGGGTGGTATGGACAGATTCGTACAAAGGGGAGGAAGGCGTGAAAGAGACTTTATGAGAGGTCCTAGATGGCAAGTTGGGGTTGACCGAAACCTAGGGAACATCAAGATGAAGATACCTTCTTTCCAATGGAGGAATGATCTAGAAGCATACTTGGAATGGGAAAAAAAGGTGGAGTTGATTTTTGAATGTCACAATTATTCCGAGGAGAAAAAGGTGAAACTCGCTGTTATCGAATTTAATGATTATGCCATCATATGGTGGGATCAACTTGTGATGAATAGAAGAAGAAACCATGAAAGACCTATTGAGACTTGGGATGAAATGAAGTCCATCATGAGGAGGCGATTTGTTCCTAGTCACTACTATAGGGACTTGTACTAGAAATTGCAGAGCCTTACTCAAGGTTCTAAAAGCGTGGATGACTTCTACAAGGAGATGGAGGTAGCCTTGATTCGGGCTAATGTAGAAGAGGATAGGGAAGCTACCATGGCTAGATTTCTGGGTGGGTTGAACCGCGACATTACCAACGTGGTGGAATTACAACACTATGTGGAGTTGGAAGATATGGTGCATATGGCCATAAAGGTGGAACGACAACTTAAGAGGAAGGGCAACCGACCAATTCAAAACTCAGGTTCCTCTACTTCATGGAAGCTGAATTGGAGAAAAGATGATGGGGCTATTTCTAAGTCCAAATTCGAGCCACCTAAAGGAAGGGATAATGTGATCGGCAAAAACAAAGGTAAAACTGAATTCCAAAGTCGTAATCGTGATATTACTTTTTTTTGTTGTCTTGGTACGGGCCACATAGCTTCACAATGTCCAAATAAAAGGGTTATGATTGCACGTGCTGATGGAGGGGTGAAGACTAAAAGTGAAAGTGAGGATGACCAGATGCCGCCACTTGAGGATGCTTGTGATGATGATGTGGAGTATCTGGTGGAGCGTGAGTCGCTGGTGGTTAGGCATGCATTGAGTATCCAAGTTGTGGGGGACAAAATGGAACAACAAAGGGAAAACATTTTTCACACTAGATGCCAAATAAAAAACAAGGTATGCCATATGATTATTGATGGGGGAAGCTGCACCAATGTAGCTAGCATTACTTTAGTTGAATCTAAATTTATCAACCCTAAAACACCCTAGGCCTTATAAGTTGCAGTGGTTGAATGATTGTGGGGAGATAAAGGTAAATAAGCAAGTACTAGTTTCCTTTTCAATTGGGAAGTATAATGATGAAGTATTTTGTGATGTTGTTCCAATACATGCGGGACACATATTATTGGGTAGACCATGGCAATTTGATTGAAAGGTCATCCATGATGGGTTTAAGAACAGACACACTTTTGTAAAAGACAATAAATCCATCACTCTTGTACCTTTGTCCCCAAAGCAAATGTATGAGGATCAATTAAAGCTAAAGAGAGAGGGTGAGTTGAAGAGAGCTAGTGAGGCTGAGAGTTTTGAAAAATAAAGTAAAAAAGAATAGGGGCCACATGAGAGAGTGGAAAAATAAGCTGTTGAGAGAAAAATAAAGAAGCAAGTGAGTTTTTATGCTAAGGCAAGTGATGTCAAGGGTGCTTTTTATGCAAACTAGCATATATTTGTACTCTTGTACAAAGAGGCATGTTTTAATACTAACAAACCTGACCAATCTTTGCATAGCGTTACTGTTTCTTTGTTGCAGGAATATGAGGACGTGTTTCCTAATGATGTTCCTAGTGGGTTACCACCGATTAGGGTAATAGAGCATCAAATTGATTTCATTCTAGGTGCTACAATTCCTAATATGCCAGCTAATATGAGTAATCTGGAGGAGACAAAGGAGCTACAAAGGGAAGTTGAGGAGCTGATGGCTAAGGGACATGTGAGAGAGAGCATGAGTCCATGCGCGGAACCTGTGCTACTCATGCATAAGGATGGATCTTGGAGGATGTGTGCTGATTGCAGAGCTATCAACAACATTACGTTAAAGTATAGACACCCCATTCCTAGGCTAGATGATATGTTGGTTGAATTGCATGGGTCATGTATTTTTACAAAAATTGATTTGAAAAGTGGGTATCATCAAATTAGGATGAAAAAGGGAGATGAATGGAAAACTACCTTTAAGACTAAATATGGGTTGTATGAGTAGATGGTAATGCCTTTTGGTCTAACTAATGCACCAAGCACATTTATGAGATTAATGAATCATACCTTGCGTGCATTTATAGGCAGATTTATTGTGGTCTATTTTGATGATATCTTGGTGTATAGTAAGAGCTTAGGTGAGCATATTGAACATTTGCGTTCTATGCTTGATGTTTTAAGAAATGAAAAAACTATTTGCCAACTTTAAAAAGTGTTCCTTTTGCATGGAAAAAGTTGTGTTTCTTGGTTATGTTGTTAGCGCAGAGGGAATTGAAGTAGATGAGGAAAAGGTGAAAGCTATCAAGGAACGGCCCACACCTAAGTCCATCACTGAGGTAAGAAGTTTTCACGGTTTGGCTAGTTTTTATCGGCGTTTTGTCAAAGATTTCAGTACACTTGCTGCACCACTCACTGAAATTATAAAGAAATCTATTGGTTTTAAATGGGGTAGTGAACAAGATCATGCATTTCATGTGATTAAATGTTTCTCCTTTATTAGCATTACCTTACTTTTCTAAAGCTTTTGAGATTGAGTGTGATGCCTCAGGAATAGGTATTGGAGCTGTTTTTGTTAGGGTTATGCTCAATAGTAAGAGTGTAATGTTGTACTTGACAATCTTTTCATGTTAATAAAGTGATTTCTGTTTGTTAACAAAATTTTATATAGCATTTATTATTATAATTGTCAAAGTAAGTAATCATAAGGTCAAAAGACTATGAGAAAAGAAGAATTGTTCGTACATCTGGATATGTATGAGGTAGACATAATTCTTTAGTTAGTCTTCAATAACGTTCACAACTTAAGTTAAAGGTTGGGCACCTTTATCTTGTTAAAGTTGTAGAATTCTTTTACTAGTATTTGAGTGGGATCAAATGTGTTGTGATGAGTCTAAAATCATCGAAGGGTCTTCAAGTAAAAGAATCTAGTGCACTGGGTGCATTAAACTGAATCACAATGAAATACTTTTTCTAGAACTATCAATAGATAAAAGTCTTTTCATTATTAGGACAATCGGAGAGTCTATCTTAATCCTGAGATAAATGATGGACTTATGGTTGCAAGTGTTATCATTTGAGCTATCAATGAGTACGATTATATAGCATAGTCTATCCTCGATAGTTTGGTGGTATTCATTTGTTAATCGATAGAGGACTTCATTTATAGATATGGACATCGTGGCTTCATTTATTAAATGTGAGTAGAATATCATCATATGGATGCTTTGTGGTTTTGAATATGAAATATTAACGTTGAGTTTTCAATAGTGTCTATTGAAAGATGACTTCTGGACAAGTCATAATATATATCCAAGTTCAAAGTGTGGTCATATGAGTAAATATGGTAACTTGGAGAGCTATAGATGGTCTATGAGCTCTGGCGGTTACTGATATTCTTCACGGGGATTCACTATCTCCCATATGATTGTCTAGGGTATGAATGAGTATCGTTAACTTATTCTATCTTTATTTAAGAGTGCAATTTTAGTTCTTTAGTGGAATGAACTAAAATTAATAGATTGAACCTAAGTGAATCATTTGTTGATTGTGATTGGGTTATGTCTATTGGAGTTTAAATTTAGATAGGCCCGCCAAGATCCCCAATCCGTATGGACTTGCATGAATCACTTGATATATTCTACCGGACTATTTATGGGTCCATTTAGAATTGTATTTATTATATTAAGAATATAATTTGCACATTATTTATTTAATGGGCTGTTTAATTATATTAATACATTAATGAAAGGCATGTGGGCTTGTTTCTTTTAGTAAGAATGAGTCTAGTTCACATGTGGGCTTTTTATTAAAGTCCAAATGGATTAAATAAAATAAAAAAACAATATGTAGGCCCAAGTTCTAGTCATGGGCGGCAATGGCTAATCTTTAGCCCATAATATTGTTTTATTTTATTATTTAATTAAATGGAAATTAATTAATATCTTAATTAATTATTTAATGAAAAATCAAATCTTTTTCTGATTATGAAATATGTTTCTTAGTAGTATACTACTATTAGTATTATACTAAATATAAAAGACTTTATTTGTTTAGTCAAATTAGGAAGTCTTTTATATAGTCACAAATACACTAAAGAGTTGGATTAGGATTTGAATTCTAAGAAGTCTTTGTATCTTATTTGGAAAAGGACTTTGGTGATCACCTTGTTGGACAAGGTAAGAATTCGGCAACCCTAAATTAACTAGGGTAGGATTTCGGCCACCCTAAATTATCTAGGGCAAAAAATTCGGTCACTATATATGTATAGTGAGAATTTTCGGCCAACCCTAGTAATTTCCTTTGAAGAATTTATTTTCTTTTGCTAAAGAGAAAAAAATAAAAATCCTACTCTAATACTAGTGAGAATTCAGCCAAGAGGGTTTGTGAGAAAAGAATTGTTCTTACTTCGATAGTGTACTAGTGATCTTAACATCAAGAGATCTTGTACACACTTTCGAATTAGGTTCACGCGAATTTCAAACTTACGATTGTGAATTCAAAAGTAACCAGAACATTCTTAGCAACCTTTTGGAGATTATAGTAACTAACAGATTCAGAAAAAGTGTTTGTTGTCCATTCTCAGGTTCACAATTCAAAGAAGGGAGACCACGCTCCTAGGTGATTCACGTTCATGATCGGTTTTGGAAGATCTTGCGGATTACCATCAACGTTAGTCAATCGGATCACGCGACAAAGGTATTTCATCTTTTCGTATGTATGTTTAATTAATTAAAGGGTTAAGGTTCAATATGGAAAAAAATTTAAAATATACTAAACTCTATTTTAGACTCGTTTCTGCTGCGTGCATGTATTTTTTCCCTACAGTTTTGATGCAGGAGAAGCGACCAATAGCTTATTTTAGTGAAAAGCTAAATGGGGCAGCCTTGAACTACCCAACATATGACAAGGAACTATATGGATTGGTGAGAGCACTGGAGACTTGGCAACACTACCTATGGCCGAAGGAGTTTGTTATACATACTGATCATGAGTCCTTGAAGCACTTGAAAGGGCAAGGTAAGTTGAATAGAAGGAATGCCAAGTGGGTGGAATTCATTAAGACCTTTCCTTATATAATCAAATACAAACAAGGTAAGGAAAATATTGTGGCTGATGCATTGACCAAAAGGTACGCCCTTGTTCCTAACTTGAATGCAAAATTATTCGGGTTTAAATATATTAAAGACTTGTACACCAATGATGTTGACTTTGCTAATGTCTATGGGGCATGTGAGAGGGTAGTTTTTGGAAAGTTTTATAGACTAGATGGGCTCTTGTTTAAAGAAAACAAACTTTGTGTGCCTAATGGTTCTATGCGTGAGCTGCTTGTGCATGAAGCACATGGGGGGGGGGGGGGGGTTGATGGGACATTTTGGTGTGAGAAAGACTTTAGACGTGTTGCATGAACATTTCTTTTAGCCTAAAATGAAACGTGACGTGGAAAGGGTGTGTGCTAGATGTGTCACATGTAGGCAGGCCAAATCTAGAGTCCTAACTCATGGGTTATATACTCCTCTACCCGTACCTAGTGAGCCATGGGTAGACATTTCTATGGACTTTGTTTTAGGCTTGCCTAGGTCAAAGAAAGGTAGGGATTCTATTTTTGTGGTTGTTGATAGGTTTTCTAAGATGGTGATCGAACCAAAATTGTTATGATTTTGACCGCTATTTCCTTCTCCTTTTGTTTGATTCTCGGGCATTATCCCATGATTTAATGGTGTAAATTAAGTATTTTCAGGAATTTATAGAGTTCAGGGGCATTGGAGTAACTTTGGTGAAATAGGGGCAAAAGTGTAAATTTTGCAAGAAGAATTGAAGTTTTCGCAATATTGGAAGAATATAGGGGGCTGTCCGTAATTTGCCATCAGATCAGGCAAACAGTGCCACGTGGGGCAGCAATCCGGTGCGTTTTAAATAAGTGAGGGAGTGGGCTTCTGATTGCACCCCAACTCACTTCTACGGGCAGCCCAAGGAAACAGGCCCGCGTGAAGCCCACTACAGGCGTGGCCCATGATCTGCGCAGCCCACATGTGCCCCATTTCTCTACTACACACAGCCCAACTCACCTCTAATTGCACCCCCTATTTAAGTCAAACTGATGCAGCCCATTGCACCCCATCTTGCTGCCAAATGCACCCCAAACTATTCATCTTCTTCTTCAAGCAAGCGGACAGCCATGGCCACAAACCCTAGCATACGCCGCCGGTCTGAATCCACCCATTTCCGGCCTACCGTCAACCAAAACTAGTGCCAAAACGACGGCCACACGACCGGCAGCCCGGTCGTTCCAGTCACGACATCCCAATCAGCCGGAATCCGACAACCCATATCACGCCCAAAATAGCCTTTGTCGCCCGCAAGCCCAAATCGTGACGAAACAGTGTAAATCGAGGTCGCGGTTTGGATTCCGAGGTCACCATGGCGACAGAGAGTTGTTTTGGCTCCAGATTTGTCGCCATTTAGGGTCGCCACACTGTCGCCATTTACACAAGCAGCGACCTCTCCTCTGCTCATTTCTGATTGGGTGGCAAAATTACAAGATGCCCCCCTCTGTTGGACTAAATGGTAATTTGCCAT